>CM021100.1:341897697-342354564 GCA_007115665.2 Sequoiadendron giganteum | reverse complement strand
ATCCAAAAAAAAAAAAAAAAAACTGAATTTCGATACATACAAAAAATGTTTGTTGTATATAGTCTTCTAATGTCTGAACTGTAATTGGTTTGAATTTTGAAACTTGATTAAGGAAAAAATATTCAATCAAGCACTATGAAACCAAATTAAAGCACTAGATATCATAGTTAAAAATCTAAATTTGAAAAAAATAGAATTTTATCCTTCATGGAAAAAAAATTATGTTGTATACGGTGAGCATTACTCCTTAAAAATGGTGTTTACTAAAAAAACTAGTTTTCAAAGGAGATGAAAAAATAAGTGAAATTTGATTCCAAATTTTTTGAAAAAAGCATATTTAGAATCTAAAGAAAAAATGTCATAAATCACTAGTTTTCATCATCTTCAAATTCCTCATGGTTTAGCCGCTATAGGTGCCCGAAATTGAAGATTTAGTTAAAAAAAATTAGTTCAATGTCCAGTTTGGCCAACAATTGTAAACTAGTATTGTGGGATCACCCCCCACAATCTAATGGTCAAGCCGAAAGCACTAATAAAATCCTCAAACAAATCCTTAAGAAAACTATTAATCTAAACCAAAAAGATTGGCATAGACAATTGCAATATGCGTTGTGTGCCTATCGCACAAGTGTTCGCTCTTCTACGAGAAATACACCTTTCAACCTTGTCTATGGTACTGAGGCTATCATATCTTTAGAGTTAGAAATCCCCACATTGCAGATTTCTCTCCAAGGTCTTGTTGATAATGACACCTATATGCAACAATGATTACATTAGCTTGAAATGCTTGATGAATAGTGCATTAACGCTCTTGAGCATCTTTAGGCTTATGTTAAAGAATTAAAACACAAACATGATACTAGTGTTATTCCTAAGACATTTAACAAAGGTGATTTAGTTTTATATGAAAACCAACGGAACACTACTGTCGATTATGCTGAAAAAGAAAAGTTCAGTCCTAATTGGTTAGGCCCCTATGTGGTCCATACAAATTATGGATCTGGTGGTTACACCTTAACCGAGCATTATGGTACTCCTCTAAAAGACCCTATTAATGTCACACATATGTGTCGGTATTATGTCTAATTATCCCCTTGTGAATGTTATGAGTTATAAAGAAGTGTTGTTAGAGCTATCCAGGATTATATCATATATGCTTTCTCATTGCTTCATTCTTGACAAATTATTATGTATGTGTCTTGAACAATAAAGTGATTATTTATTTTTATTTTTAAATAATTTCTTTATATTTAATACTATTCAACATTTCCTCCTATGTGTTATGTTAATTTAACCCATAAATGCATTTAATATACTTGCCCTTCATGTTCTATCTAATGAAAACTCTAGCTAGTTTTTAATTAGATTACACAAGTTTTGTTAAATCATGAAGACATTGATTAAATAATATTCTAAAGGGTATTTAATTAATCACATTGTTATTTAACATTCACACATTAAACCAAAACATATAACATCAATGCGCATATATTTATATATGTCAAAAAATTTATGTACATGTCATCAAAATATACAATGTCATTGAGGAATATGATTACCATATCCCTAAGGATCTGGTACTCGCATTGCATCGGTTTCCAGACATCGAGAGACAGTCATGCATGATCGTGATTGTGATTCATTGAATCTGAGCGTAAAATCCATTCCATCCATTTGTGTAAGGGCCACCCAGTGCTCTCTTGCTATCTGATCCCTCTCTGTCTATAGTTGTCTCACATCTCTCTAGTCTCTCAAACTCTATTGGAGTCCTCGATGTTTGTGCCTGTAATGTAATCTCAACTCGACAAACTCGCCTCCTCAAGCTCTTGTACATTGCTCGTAGTCTCATGAATGGTCTAAGAAACTCCAGATCTCACTCCATAATAGGTGGGGGCATGCAATATGAGTCCATCTCCTCCTCGTCGATAGACGCTGGCACTATCTCCATAATTTCTTGATTGTAGAGATCATGCTAATCCTCTGTGGGCCTTGCAAGATAGAAACAAAATATAATCAGTACACATCATGATATATATATATTTGTATAAGTTAATACATCAAAGTCCAAAGTACATGCATCAAAATTAAATATCATCACCTATATCTCCAATGGGATGAGCAATATCAACCTCATCCTATGTAGGGGCATGGATGTTGTGCTAACCTCTCCTCGGTTGTGAGTAATGGTACCTATTTTTGCTATTTCTTGGGATCTAGTCATATGAATGGGTGTGGTCTCTCCCCACTTGTATCGATCCTCAGTGTTTGCCTCATCACTCTCACTCTAGGGTGGCTCCTCATCTTGATCCTCCTCCTCTCCCTCCTATCCATCATAATTTGGATTTGCATCCTCATCATACTCCTCATTGATAATGTTAATAATTATGTCTACAACCCTATAGCATGTCTCCTTGGCTCTAACCTCTCTCTCATCTCCCTCATCTGGAAATGGTCCTGCATCTCCTATAGGTTCATCAATCAGAAAAACATGAGCGATTCTTGATGTTGTCCACCACTCCTCATGATCCCATGTGGTACTGACATTGTTTGTGTTAGAGACCGATGGCTGATCATGATCATAATAATCAAAGTCACTCTGGATGGAATCATTTAGCGTGAACCATGATATATCACCAGGTCTCTTGGCACTCTGCACTGACCTCTTGAAAGATGACCGTGCCCTAGGTGGTCTCTAAATTTGTCCAAAATGTTGCATGACTCGGTCATAATAAAAGGGACATACTATGTGATCATGTCGACCAACCAGAAATCTATCCAACTAAAGTATCCTAATCTATCTCATGTAGTCTAGCCACTGTAGTATGAGTTGATAAGGTCTCCACAAGATCTCATCCTCCTCCAGTCGGTCGAACTTCACTCTACAAAAGTGTAAATATCCATACTTCCATAACTGTTGAAGAGGATAGTCAAAGGCTCGAGGATACCCCACTACGATAGGACACGGGAAGTCAATAGGCCTAGTGCAAGTGATATTCTCTAGGAATCAAACCTGGAGAAGTGTACAGTGCACCATGTTGTCCAACTCTCTGAATAAAAACTGCCCCAAGTCATAGTATAATTGTGCAAAGATGCAATGTCCCCATACATACACTATCTTGTGCTCTACCATCCCCCATATCAGATGCACTAGCCCACCCTCAAGGTGTGTTACTTATCCATCTAGTAGGAGTACCAATGTGATGGTGTGCATCATAATCCATCTCACCACTAGTGCTCACGAATACAATAACAATGATAGGTCAATCCGTCCTACCACCCTATCATCATGAATTGATCCATTAAGGTAGTACTACATATTCGCTTGCTACTCGTGAAAGGTATGACCCCTCTGGAGGTGCACTCACTCCCCTCTAATAGGGACTCAAAATATCCAGTGCATGTCCTCTAGCATGACTGCCATCTCTCCAGTAGGAAGGTGGAAGGTGCATGTATCCACATCCCATCACTCGCACAATACCGTCAACATAGCATCATGTTACCTCATGGGGGCATGAGGTACGACCAATAAATACCTACCTCCTCTAGGTGTTTTGTGTCCACCACTAGTAGAGCATGGGCTAGGTCTCTTAGAAAGCTCATTTGTCTCCCACACAGATGCTGACGAGATCGATAGGGTACTTATAAAAACATCAAAATATTCTCTCTAAATCATCTAATATCTTCAATATTACTCTAATTCATCATGCAAGTGTAATAATTTTTTTCTAGTGTGCTTTCTCTAAGGCCCTAGACACTTTAGAACCCTTTTGGGACACTTCACGAAGAAACAAGACATATTGCGAAAAAGTGGGACACTTTACGAAAAAAGGGGACACTTTACAAAAAAAGGGGACACTTTGCGAACTTCTTTTCCAAGATCCTAAATTAACCCAAATATGCATATAAATCATCCCATAATTAAAAAAAATGACAAAGCAAAGGTACCTAAATCAACTCACCTCATGATGTTGCTTGTCGTAGGCCACCTAGTCTTGCAACGCATCCAATCTCGTGGGTGTGAAATCAGATGTGCTTGGAATCTTTCGCTATCTCCTCGTCACTCTCAAACTACAAAAAGGTAAATGAAAAAGTGACAATTTACTCCATTTTAATTCTTTTTACTCTTTCATTCATGTAAGCACATTTTTTCTTTTATTCTCTTAGACATTTTAGTGCGCTTTTTAGTCAAACCAACATACCTGGTGTTAGTGAACTCCACTTTTTATACCATTTGTTGCATCAAAATCATGTTTCCACACCCTAAATAATCACTCACCTATTTTTATGTGGCATGCTACATGGAAATTCCCTCTGATATGCATGTCCTCATTCAATGTGGCTAGATTGCTACCTTGATTTCACCTCTGTAAAGCAAGCGCAATCAAGTGGGGGCATACATGTACCCTCAAATTTAATTTCTAGGAATTAGATAAGAGGATTCTTGGACTTCTAATGAATTTGTGTTGCATAATGCGGTTCCTAACGTTGTGATTTTGCAAATAACTACATTGGGGGCTTCATTCTCCCACCTTTGAATGAGTATCCTTTTATAAAAACATAGTGCATTGTTTAGAGTCATTTAGCTTACATATACACGTAGAGTCATATGGGCACTAAAGTGGGGGCTAAATGTGTCGCCAAAAATTGTATACCATTGAATAAAAGGACAATTTTGTGCCTATTTTGGTCCTACTTTAGGTACCCTTGCATCGATTACCCTCCTAAAACAACATTTTTAGGCCCCTAAGACTTGTTATTTCCAACTTTGAGGCCTATTTTACCTAAGGAACCATACAAGTCCCAAAAAAAGCATCAAAATCATTCAAAATTCACAGATCCCACCTCAAAAACCCCTGGTGGGACTAGGTCACCCAAGGTGGTGACCTAGTCCTTTTTAGGGTTATTTGCATTTTTTAGCAGGAAAATGTCCGACTTACTAAAACTTCTTGATGGGTTTCGGCCTCTTAGGTAAAAATAATCAACAATTAGGTATTTTTTCTTATAAATACTTCTTTTTAGGTCATCCTCAAGGACTTTTTGTCATTTTTCACAAGTAATCTCAAGAATCAAGTATTGAACATCTTCCACAAGAAGATTCATCTCTCTTTCTATAGCAAAGTTGAAGCTTAGGGTAGCAAACTAGGGTTTTTGCAGGTCTTCAAGCTCACTTCTCACTCAAGATCTCACATTGCAAAGGATTGATCATGGATGCCTATGGAGAATCATGGAGAAATCTAGGTTGAGGAGGTGCAACTAGCTACTAAATCACACCTAAAGACTTGTTTTCAAAGTGATTCCATATTCCATTTTCTTTCTATCTTCATCCCATTTGAATTTAACTTACATTCATTTTTAATGTTGTAGGGTTTCTTGGATTGAAGTCTTACATCATTCAAATCTCTTGCATGCATCTTATTCTATCACATTAGAATAGGGTTTTGTCTTCATATTTTCCTAGATCTAGACACATTTAGAGCTAGGGTTTATGTAGATTTATTGACTCTTTCAAAGTTTAAATACAAAATAGGGTTTTGACCAAGGAAAACCCCACATTAGAAACCAAAATATACTCTATTTTGTAGGATATTTTGTGGATCTTGGCCTGGATTTCAGTGAAGAAGCAAAGTGTAGACTATAGACCTCCGACTCCACTTTCAATTTTTTTTAAAAGATGAAAGGGAATAGGTCGCCAATAGTGGTGACCTAGTCCCACCATAGGTTTTGTCAAATATTTTGATAGATTTGAGCACCCATTTGGCTAGAATGGAGCCCAAAACAATTTTCCTGAATTGGGACTAGATCGCCAAGCTTGGCATAAATGTCCTAATTGGCATAAAAGTCATATATTTTAGAGGCTTCTGCAATCTCTACTTCGGTCTTCATCACTTTCTAGGTGCACTTGTCTATTATGTTATGTTATCTTACCTTGTATAGTCTTTATTTTACCCTTGTTGCATAACATCATGTGTTTTCGAACAATGTACATTTCATTAGCTTGCAGGAAATAGTTAGTTTCATTTATCAAATTATAACATTTAGAATACTTCATATAGGCATTTCAAACATATTTAATCCCTAATATTGAATGATTCCCAAGATCTATGTACAAACAAAGGGAAATCCCATTCCTTTTAGGCGAAAACCCTAGAAAGCCTTGAGGACCCATCCCTTTAACACCAACATAAATTTTTTGGTTCATATATATAGGTATGTTAGTGTAGATTTTTTATTTTCTTCATGTTAGGGGTAATTCATTTTTTCCTACACATTATTTAAGCCTATTTAGGTTTATTAGGTGTGGTTAATATGAGGAAATGTGGTTAAATACATCAACTACATGTGTCAATCTCGCCTACACCTAGGTATTTAAGTTGCACACCCTCTATATTTTTATGCTACCTCTCATGACCACTATTCTATCCTTACTCGAGTAGGTTATAGGGTAGTTGGGTTTCTCACTCTCTTTAGGATTTATATGAAACCTCTCATAACCTCTCTTTTGTGTTCACTTGAGGAGGTTATGCCACATGTTTTGACATTTTCCAAGTACATAAAAACTCCCAAATTTTATGGATATTAAGATTTAATGCACTTTTTGGATGTATATTCCATGTTTATTTGTATATATACAACACTCTACTCTCACCTTCACTAGTTCAATGATAGCTCGGTGAGAGTATTGAGAGAATTCTCAAATTTTTCTTGCTTTATCTCTAAATTTTCTCTTTCAAATTTATTTCTCCATTCCATTATTTTCATATTCAGTCATTTTTTCTTGGAATGCATGTGATCCATGAATGATATCAGATCATGGCTCGATTCTCACTTCTTGAAGAATTGAACATGGTATTAGAGTAGATTTGTCTGGTATAACTCATTGTATTTTTCTTCTTTTTGAGAGAGACTTGAGAATAATAGATAGCTAATATTTTTCTCATAAACCTAGTATTTTCTTCTCTTGCATCCTCAAATGATCTAGAGAATTAGAACAGTTGAAAGAAAAATAAGCATATGTATACTCCATTTTGCATATTTTTGTTCATGTGAGATTTAGGTGATTGCAATATTTTGGTAATATTGAAGGCATTTTCAACATTTCCAAAGTGTCCAAAAGGTTTGAGAAAGTCAAGATCAAGGCCATTATTTCCCCAAAATCAAAGATTGGAGGACACAGTAATGAATCAAAGCTTGAAATTTGAATTTCTTTTATTGGAGTTGTTTTCATTTTTGCATCAAATTCTTAGTTTTTGCTCATAAAATAGAAAAATACTTTTTGGGTTTTGTTCACAACAATGAAATAAATATTTTAGGTGTATTATTTTTTCATATGGTGAGAAAATTGTGCAACAAATTATATTACAATACCATATTTTAACTATTTTATTACAAGTTCAAGGTTAAATTTTCATCAAAAAAACATCTTTCACTTCCTTGAAAGAAAAACACTTTATGGATTTTATTTGCATGGTTGAAAAAATATTTGGGTATCTTTTAAAATTTTCATAGTCATAATATATTTTATATAAATTAAGTCAGAAGCAAGAATTTTTTGTGAGAAGAGTCCTTCCTGAAAGGAAAATTCGACATTTTTTCAAGAGTACATACTTTTTCTTTGGGTGTCAAATTTTTACAAATGAATACTTGACAAAAATTTGGAAATGATAATTTTTGATGCATAGAGGTCTTGATAATAAAATTCTACCTTTTTTATCAAATTTTGTAAGTTGAAGCTGGTACACTTTTTTTTCTTCAATAGGTCATTAGTTTTTCCTTTGAGTTCCATTTATCAAAAGAAAATAGATATTAGAAAGGTATTGAAGAATAATACTTAGCTACAAGGTTATGTTTTCTAGATTTTGTCTCAAATTTATTTCATGCGAAAATTTGTAATTTTGATCATTGAAGGCCTAAAAATAATTGTAATATGGTAAAAGACTTGTCATCTCACTAATCATAAATATCCAAATTTATCATCTCTTGGGGGTTATTTTGAGACAAGTGGAAAGGGGGGGTGTCTCATGTGTCTTCTTTTTCACACTTTTCTTTTCACTGTGCAATCTACTTGTTTGCACTCGTGGATGCATCTACAATTCATGTTTTAACACCATATAACTATTTTGAATGGAAATATAAGATGACATAATATATCTTAAAATAAATGGATATCATAGGGTTACAATAGGACTTGTAAATAAACCTCAAGATGTTGTAGGAAAGATAAAATGGTTTAATAAATGTGATGAAACCCTTGGTACCCTATGTATTTCAATCGAGCTCCTAGCCTTCTTTTTCACATTAAATCTAGCACTACACCAAATGGAGTGTGGACCACTTTAGAAACCATATTTGGTAAGTAGGATGAGTTAAGGGGTCATGAATTAGGGAATGAACTCATAGGGTTGAGTCCTACCAATTTTGATATCATACAAGACTTCTTCATAAAATTAAAAGTTATTAGATTACAATTGGAAAAAATTGGAATCAAGAAGGATGGTAAAAAATTATTCTTAAGAATTATTTCTAAGCTTGGTTCTAGCTATTCTAAATTTTTTCTACATTATATGGTACAAAATGTGTCTTAGGTTCCACCTATAAAATTCTTTCTCTAGATGAATTTTCCTTGTAGAACTCATTAGAGAGCAAGAAAAATTGGTTCTAATGGGTACAATTAAACCCTAAGTCGCATGCCTTGGTTGTTAATCAATGCACAAAAAAATAGAAAAGGTCTAGCAAACAGGATAAGAAACAAAAGAACCAAGGAGAGAAGGAGAAAGATTTGAATCCTACTATTTCAAATGCATTTAATCAGACCTCTTCATCAAAAGGTGAACAACCTAAGACAAAAAGGTCAAGTATTTTTACTATAAGAGGTTTGGCCATGATTAACATAAGTGTTTTTAAAGAAACAAATCAATCACATGTGAAATCTTCTAGAAAATAATAATATCAAGGTGCTTCATTCAATCAAATAAAGTTCGTCAGAAGGGTCTTCAAAGGACATAGAAAAAATTAAGGGAAAAGGAAATGGCAAGGCCCTAGTTTATGTTGCTTCAAAACAAAATTCCTGGATCATTGACTCATGTGCTTCACACCACATGGTTTATTTAGAAGATTATTTCACCCCTTTAGATCCATGTTCTATGCCTACCATACTAATGGGTGATGACACATGTTCAAATGCATGGGAGAGGGTTTATTGATGTGGGAGAAGGAACTTTTCAATATGTTATCTATGTTCCATCACTGTCAACTAATATCCTATCTATTTATTATATCACTCACAAAGTCTAAAAAATGAGTTGATTTCACACTAGATACATTGGTAATCAATGAAATGCATAATGGTTCTTAGTTTTTTGGGAAAAGCATATCATCAATCAAGACTATATTAGTTTCCTCATTTTGTTAGATTGACTCTCCTTTAATAGTTTTACTCATTTAGATTCAAAGTGAGTTGTTTGTGGCATCAATGGTGTGGCTATTTGAACTAATGTTACTTATATCAACTCAGTTAATAGGACATGGTTTCAGGGTTTCCTTTTATCCGATTTTATAATGTATTTTTTTATGGATGAATCCTTAGTAAGCATCTCGAGGAGAAATATTATAAAGTAAAAGCATGGAGAGCTACACATCTATTGGAGTTAATCCATAGTGACTTGGTAGGACCATTTCCATAACCATATTTCTCAAATAGAAGTCTATGGTATTTGAGCAATTTTAGGATTTCAAAGCTTTTGTAGAGACACGATCTAAGAAGTTCATCAAGATTTTGTGTACAAATAATTGAGGTGAATATGTTAATAATTAGTTTGAATAGTTTTGTGCTTCAAAAGGAATCAACATGCAACACATAATTCCATATAGTCCCTACCAAAATGTTATCACAAAACACAAGAATAGGCCCTTGAAGGAGATGAATTTTTTTATGATTCACTCCAAATATTTGGTACCTCAATAATAGGAAGAGTCCATTTACTATGTGTATTACATCCAAAATCAAGTTCCTCACAAAGTTGTGAAGGGGGTAACTCCTTTTCAAGCTTGGACTAATTGAAAACTCATAGTTAAGAAATTTTGAGTGTTTGGTCCTCTTGCATGAGCCCACATTCTAGAAAAGAAACATAAGGCTATGGATCCATAAAGATAGGATTACATATTTTTTGGGTGATGTCAAAGGTTATAGGCTTCTCCATCCCATGACTCATGAGTTGTTCATTGAGAAGAGTGTTCATTTTGAGGAGAGCCTTTCTAGTTATTCTCCTACCACTTCTCCTCCCACCATCACATTAGAGGAATTGCATCATGATGATATTTCTTCAAAGGATGTACATCCTCCTAATTATTCTGGTGATGCGTCTTCTTCCTCCACTTTAGATGACAACAAAAATAATGAGGATTCACATTCCTCTTCTTGTCATCATTTAGATGTTGATGTTTCTCTATAATTTTCACTCTCAACACCTCTTTGGGCTTAATAGAAATTGGAGGTCCTATTAGCAATATGCCTAAAAATACCCCATGACAATATCCTTTAAGTATCTTAGATATTTAATTAACATGATTTTGTGAATGTTGCATAATTTTATATGCATGTTCATTTTGGGATTCACATACACCTCAAAATGGGAGAAAAAATTAATGGTGAAATTTGTGTTCTCACATGACATTTCTATTTAGTTTTATGTATATTTTGAGGGTGGTTTTTTATACATAGACATATTGGAAAATACCTTAATTATATACATAGTCAAGTTCATTACCTTATAGTATCTGTCTACATCATTATGCATGTTTATGCACCTACCACTCAGTCCAATTCACATTCTTTGACACTCTTATTCATTATCCACTTATTCAACATCAAGCAAACTCACCACCAACAATTTATCGTTGAAAAATTCATTGTCGTGACAAATTCACCTCAAGGAAAATTAATCAAAAATTTTTAATGTGATGTTTTTTTTGTGGTGGTGAATTGCTGGTGGTGAATTTTCCCTGACGTGAATTTTTCATGGCGATAAAATTTTCCATGGTGAATTGTTGGCAGTAAATTTTTCAACGGTGAATTGTTGGCAATGAATTTTCCTAGAGCCCACCTACTCTTACACTTTTCCATGAACATATTATCCACCAATTTCCATCATTTATTATTTTTCTTATAGTAACTAAACATACATTTTTTATATTATGTTGCCTAGAATAAACCCTTAAGGTAGGGTAACACCATGTATGACTTTTTATGGATGAAATCACTCAATCCTATATCTCCAATAGACCCCAAAACATAGTATGATACTCTTCACATGTCACTTACAATGATATTAACCTCCTCCTAATAACATAATAGAAGGGTAGACCACTAATCTCAATGCATGCCCACTTATTACATAATATAACTACTTACACAAGTTGTCTACATGACCTTATATATTTATCTTAGTGAAAGTGTGTCAAATATTGACATCTCCATCCACCTATATACATTATAGTAGCATATGCATAGATACATAGCACATTAGACACTACAATTGGTGCATTAGAAGGAATCTAGTTTGAGACAAACATTCTAGGATAATTTATGTGGGATGATCTAAGAGAACTTGACTCCTTGTGAGTAATTGATAGTATTTAAGATATTTCTCAATATCATAAACTACACTAATATTGAAGAAACATGTAGAAGAAGTCAAAGGCGATCATTGATGTGCAAAAATTAACAAATCACACAAGACATGTTCATGGTTTCCAATTTTTCTCAAATAATCAAATTGTCTCTACACAAAATCAATAGAACATACTAATCCCAAAGAGATTATCAATCTATCATTCAATATTCTTAATCTCAAGATTTTATCAAATTTAGATTTTCACCTTTCTTTTCGTACTAATCAATTGTTGAATTAGATATATTTTTTCTAATTCCATTATTACACATCTCAATTAGTAATTTAATATTTAAATCTCAACTCCATAATGCATCAATTGCTAATTTGATAATTAAATCTCAACTCCATAATTTATATATATATTCTTAACAAAATTTATTTTTCTTTTTAAGAAGAATAAAGCAATGGGCTTGACAAAGGGTCCTACTTGTCTTTAGACTAGTATATTTTAAATAACTTCCCTAAATAAAGACCCAACATGTACCATATGCCAAAGTCGACAATGAGAATTTAATCATGGAAATAAATTTATCTACAATTCTTTACTTTCAAAGGAAGAATAGTTTTTTTTTATATTGAAACAACGCAAATAATAAGGAAGAATAATTACCACTTTTCCTGGGTAAGAAGAAGAATGGTACCAAATGTTGATATTATGTGGGACTACTTTATACCCTCCAAATACTTTGTAATACTCTATTTGGATGGATCATATTTTTAAAAGGTAAGGCACTATTTTTTAATAAATAAAAGCTTAAAGCAATAAAGATGTTTTCTCTCCTCCCACGAAAGCATTCATGTCTACGCATTTCTACAAGCTAACCGGTGTTCGAAGAAAATAATAAATATTTATAATAATTTTGAGAGAATTTTTCTACACGCTTAACCATTCAATAATCTTTCACTACGCATTGTACCCTTCTTTAATTATTTATATTCTCTATTATTTCAATACTTTATTTCAAATAGAATTACAATGGTGGTCCAATTGATCATTTTAGGGTATTTATTTATTCATAATTTTATTTAATTGATTTATTCTAAGATGTTAATAGAATAAATATTTATTTTATTTATTGATTTGGTTAACTTATTAGCTCTTTCATCTCTTTATTGTTTTGAACTTAGCATTTGTCTTTTGATTAAGAGAATTCTATTTTTAAATTTAAGATATTATTTTTAGTTATTTATATTTAATTTATTATTCATAATTGTTTAAGATTTCATATATCATGTTTATGTCGAAGTCTCACCATTACTCCAAATTTTTTAAGATAAAGAGTTCATTTATTTATTTTTCAAAAAAAAAATTAGAAAAATGACACACAAAAATTATTCTCATTATATTGTAAACTCTATGAAATTATACGAAAGGGATAGCAAATCCA
The DNA here is from genome assembly GCA_007115665.2 of Sequoiadendron giganteum. NCBI lineage: Eukaryota > Viridiplantae > Streptophyta > Pinopsida > Cupressales > Cupressaceae > Sequoiadendron > Sequoiadendron giganteum. The sequence goes on along the minus strand of CM021100.1, from coordinate 342,341,507 downwards.
TGGAGAGTTAGAAAGAGAAAGAAAATGATGAAGATAAATATATACATATGAGTAAACCCACAATGATGTGTCTCATTTCTATGATATTAAAAAATTACATGATTAGGGAGAATTTTTTAGCAATCACAACTAAAATTTTCTTATAAGATAAAGTACTCATCTAATTTTCCATCAAGAAAAGTTCTAGAGAAATTATAGATAGAATCTATTTTCATGTTGTAAATTCTATTAAATTATACCAAATGGCTAGTGAATCTGTGAACCCCAATTTCATACCTGCACAAACATAGCAAACAAGCACAATGTTAGATCAATATGCAAGGTTAAAAGGAGGATTCCTCATGAAATCCATTTACAATGCTCAAATAGAAATGAAAATGAAGAACAATGCAAAAACTAAATAAAATCTATCTAAGCAAAGAAAACTCTTGATCCCATGGGGGAGTTGGTACCAATTGGTATGTCGAAATCAGCCCTTTCCCAACTCCTTTGTAAGCTTTGTTGATGGTTTGATGAGTGATCCACCTTAATGAAGATTCAATCAAGCTTCATGATAAAAATTTGCATAACCTAGCTAAGAATGTGAAGAAATGGATGAAACTAGATATGATTGAGGAAGAAGTTGAGTATAATAAGTTTACTCAAATTGCGGATGATAGAATGAGAGGAAGAGTCTATCATTTATAGATTCCCAAATTGGAAGAATGAGGGATTTGGATGAATGTGGGATAAAATACCAACCAATGAGAAGAGGCCACTTGTCCACATGTGATTGGAGGAGGAATGAGCACATTTTGATCAATTTGCAACTTTGAATTTTGAATTTGAAAGTTGGAGGGAGAGAAGAGTGAAGTTAATGTCACTTGGCTCAATGCACAAGGACATGTAAGAGGTCGTCAATGCCTTGCTGGAAGTACCTATCCACTTGCATTTTTGAATTCAAATTTGAGGGAATATTCCCTTTTGATGCCATGTTGAGAGAAAATAGAGATTTAATAAATCAAAGTAATTGATTTATTGTGCAAGTTGCATTCTCTAGAATATTTTAGTGATAGAGATTAACTTAATCAAGATTTTCATTAAATTAATGAAGAATTAGATGATTTGACAATTTTGACTCAAATAGATGAATTAATTTAAATTAGAATAAAGAGGAATTGATTAATCAAACAAATGATTTGATTTATTTGATTGAAGAGAACAATGTTAGATTTAAATCCAATAAGGTTTAATTTATTCAATTTAATGAGAAGACTTTAGGGGTTAATTAAATAAAATGTATTATTTAAATAAATAGAGATATAAGGTTAATTAAATTAATTTGATTAATTTAATCACTGGAAGAGAGAGACTTAATTAAATAAATAATGATTTATTAAATTAAGAGACAGAATATGATGAAATGTTGAGAGTATGATTTAGGAGGAAATTTCATTAGTAATCAGGATCAAGTGTGTCGGATCGAGAATGTACATTTTCCATGTCTACAAAATCCATGGAGAGTCAAAAAGAGAAAGAAAGAGATGAAGATAAATATATACAAATGAGTAAACCCATAGTAGTGTGTCTCACTTGCGTGAAATTAGAAGTTTGCATGGTTAAGGAGAAAAAAATAACAAACACCTTAATTTGATTTTTTCTTCAAACAAAGGTTTATCTTCATTTTGGGCCCCTCAAATTTTTAATATCATAAAAGAGATATTCATTCAAAAGTACCTTCAAACTCAACAATCCTTCAAATGAAGGTCCTTACACATACCTTTCCACCTTGGTCCTTATGCTTTTCTCATTTTTTATTTTCAAACCTTAGGTTGGACTAGAAAATAGAATCAACATGAAAAAATAATTTGCAATATTGTAACCACTAGAGTAAGTGAAAGGAGATAAGGTGCATGATAACACTTCCTACAGTAATATTCTGAGTAGAGTATTATGTAAATTTTAATATTTTAACACTTATAGAAATAAAAAAATACATTCAAACACAAAATAAATAAAATATCATAACACAAGTGTATGTGGGGATAACTGTTTTAGGAGAAAAATCTTACACTCCAAAGAATCTCAACATATTATTCAATAAATCGTAATTACAATACACTTGTACATAAATTTTTTTATAGGAGTATCACCAACCAATGATCTAGAGATATTATTATAGCTTAAACAATATCTAGAAAAATAGTCACAAGCTCCATCTTAAGCACCTAATATACAAGAGATACAAAACCCCAAACCATCAAATGATTATTAAAAAAGTGAAAGGTGGAAAATTGTCATTTCTTATGGTTTAGGACATAGAACAACAATCTTCATCTCTCATTCAAGGAAACCCTAGAGATCTCAATCCAAGGATGAAGTAGGGGAAAGAGATCTTGCAATAGGGTGTCCTAGGGTATGATTAGAGACTAAAAGAGGGTTCACCACCAAGCTAGGGCTTGGAAAGACAAATGACATGCAAGATCAAATATGAAACCTAATAATATGAAAAGCTTCACTAAATGACCAAGAAATGAATGCAAAATAGAATGTAAAATTGAGAGATCACATGTACACACCTAGAAACCTATAGGAGCTTTAATAAAGAATTGAAATGTTGAAAACATTGAAATTAATGCAGACAGGGACTCATATGCTAGTCTAGGTGATTTAGTCCTCGATTAGGGTTTTTAGGTAGGAACAAAAATCTGGCAAAGATATGTTTGGAACTCCTAAAATATGGAAATCTGACTATACTGGGACTCATATTCCAGAAGTGGTGTGTCAGTCTAGTTTGGTTTTTTCAAAAAATTAGGACCTTAATCTACTCTTCAATATCTGCTCTATCTTCGAAACCTAGTTTTTGGATTTGAAATGTTGAATTTTGCACTATAGAATTCTTTCAATGATCTTGTAGATTATGTGACAACTTTGACAAATTTGAACACTTGACAACTTTTCTCCAATCTTTCTCTTCAATATGTCTACAACCTAGATCTGCATATCACACACTAAAGAGAGGGGAAAATGTTGTTTTGTTAGTGGAAAGGGCTTTTCCTTGGTCAAACCCCATTTTGGTAATCAAACCTTGTAATGAAATCAAATGAGATAAAGGAATGATGAATGAAAGAAATATAATGTTGCAACTCACCAACCCTAGCAATAAAGTGTTACAAACATGTATGAAGTGGCTCCAATGGATTTATATCTTGAATCTTTCTTGAATTTGGTAGGTCTTGAATTGAATGCTAGCTTGAATCATGAAACCCTACATCACAATTGTTAGCTTAAAAATAAACATGATGCATGATGACTTCGACATGATGCTTGCTACTTGACTAATGCTCCAAAACACTTGATAATCAACTCTTGAAGGCTCTTGAATGCTCTTGTAAACACTTGAATTCTCTTGTGAACTCATATTTTCTATAAGGATGCTATCATGAAAGTCTTGTATGAAAATGAGTGAAATAACCTTGTATGTATACTTGTTTATGCCAAATTAGCCAAAACTACAACACTACAAGTTGATATCAAACCTCTAAAGGATAAAATCCTACCAAGAATTTGAATTAAATTTAATTTTGGGTTACATGGGACTCATACACCAGAAGTGGCATATGAGTCCCATTAGGCTAGGCTATGGGACACATTTTTCAAGAAAATCTTAGATTCACATGAAATCAGGATCAGAGCCCCGAAACTTAGGTGGGACCCATATGCCCAAGGTGGTGCATGAGTCCCATATCACTAAATTTGGTCCATACAATGCATTAATTAAGGCTTGTGGATGTAAAATAAGGCCAATTAAGGCATAAAGAATCTCAATTAATAATGAAAACCATAGATAAGTGTGAAAGTGTGGTACAACACTTTACAACACCCTAAATAAGGTACAATTAGGTTCATTTAGTTCACAAGGGCCCAAGACCTAATGTGAATGTCTTATTAAACACATTACAACACTAAATCAACGCAACATCAAGCTCAATTTTATGAGGGCCCAAATAATTGTGAAAATGTCACAGACAACATTTTTCGACACTACATTTAGCCCCCACTTTAATGAGAGGATAAAATTGCTTCAAACTCACACTAAAGTAGACAAGATCACATCAAGAGGGGTTCAATCATACTGATGCTAGTGGGATAGGACAACATCAACCAAGAGGGTTGTGCAAACTCCCAAATCGAGGTCCTATAGAAAACTAACATAGGAACAAAAGAACACATGAAAAATGATATAAGGAGCAATAACAAGGCACAAGAATACACTGCCAAAGAGAAGGAGAAAAGAAAAACAAAAATCAAAATAAGGGTGGATCAAGCTTCAATCATTTGTCCATCGCGATGTGGATCAAATCTAGGTTGTTTGTCCAAAAATGCAAGCTCACTCTGAGGCAACGAAAATCTAATCTATTTGTTGGGTGAGTATCCAAAGAGATGATACACATATGCACACGGTTGGTATGCGCTCACACACACAAGAAAGTGGCTATGAGAAATTCATGCCTAATTTTGGCTTCTTGTTCAACAAGACCAAAGTTATACCTCCTGTTAACTTTGATAAGGCACCACACAACTATGAACTTTGAGCTTCATGAGACAAGAAAAACTTTATGGGTAAAGTGGTTTACAATTCGAGTAAGGAAGAAAAACTTCCAAAAACCTCACCCATGCAAAAAAAAATTGTTTTGAGGGGTTCGAGGGAACTCAATGTTCGAAGGAACCCAAAAGGGGTTCGAGCGAACCACTTTGCATGTGGGAACCCACATTTCCCATTATGGAAAGGGGGTTAGATCGAACCCTAGTTCGATCGAACAAGGGTTCAAGTGAACCCCTGGGGGTTTGAGCAAACCCCTGGGGGTTCAATAAAACCCATTAGGTTCGTTTGAACCCCCTTTTTGCCACCCTCCCACCCTCTAACACAAAAAGACTCCACATTTTCGCCCTTTGAAGCTTGGGTTGAGAATGAAAATGGATGAGACTTCACAAAATCAATTGGAATATGGTAGTCCTTAGAACAATCTATCCAACAAATATAATTTTAATATTTTTTGGTTTTATTATGTATGTGTTTTTTTAGTTTTATTAAACATAGGTTTTCACCGAAAAACAAGCTCTATGTTTTGCAAATGTGGAAAATAAGAAAATTATCAAAATAAAAATTTTAAAAATATGTTCGTGCTGGGTATTGATGTCCTTGATCCACTCAAAAAATAGAATTGAATTTTGATACATACAAAAAATGTTATGTTGTATACAGTCTGTCTATGTCTAAATCACAATTGGTTTGACTTCGAAACTTGATTAAGGAAAAAATATTCAGTAAAAAACTATGAGACCAAATGAAAATGCTAGATATCGTAGTTACAAATCTAAATCAGAAAAAATTAGAATTTTATCCTTCATACAAAAAAAATTATGTTGTATGTACGATGAGCGTCACTTTTTTGAAATGTTGTTTTCTGAAAAAAATACCAGTTTTTGTGTGAGATGGAAAAAAAAGTGCAATCTAATTCCAAAAATTTTGAAAAAAATATTTTTAGAATCTACATGAAAAATGTGATGAGACTCTAGTTTGCATCATCTTCAAATTCCTCACACTTTATCCGCTATGGGTGCCCGAATATGAATATTTAGTTAAAAATAATAATTGCAGTGTCTAGTTTGGCCAAAAATTGTAAACCACTATTGTGGGATCACTTGTATGCTTGGAACTCATGAAAAAACAAGATGGCTCCACATGCATGAAAATTGTGTTATGCAAGGTGGCCATATAACAAAAATTGCAAATGCAACATAGGGAATTTTCAAAGGAGTTTTGCTTAGTTCATATAAGGTCTTAACATAGGGAACATTGTGCCTAATGTCTCCAAGAGAGGACCAATCAAAGAATAGAATATTCACAACTTAGGGAATGCAATATGTCACATCGAGCCACTAAGGAATATAATATTCTAAGAGAGATCATGCTCTTGAAATACATCACACCCCATGTCACTAAAAATTGCATGAAGTAAGAAGACTAAACAATGAAACATGAAGTCCAAAAGAATAATGCCAATATATGCCCCCACTTTAAAGAAATTACTAACAATAAAGAAGACATGAGAGCTTACTTGGAAAGCCCTATGCCAAGTCATATGTTTCCAAATAAAGCTATGTCATGAAAAGGAAAAGAGGGGTTGCCCCCAAAATGGAACTCCAAACACATGAGGGATCCATGGATTTGGGGTCAATATGTTCTTGCTACAATGTTTTTAAGAGAGATTGGAACTATCATCATTCCCCAAATACACATAGAGCTAGAAGAATGACACAAAGAGAGAAAAAATAAAGAAAAATACTTTTGGGTCAACATGGAAGAGACATGAATGTCTTGGCGCCTTGCATCATCCCCAAAAGGAAAATACAAGACAAAGAAAAGATAAACAAAAAGATTTTGGGTCAAAATGGAAGAGACGTGAATGTCTCGATTCCTTGCATCATCCCCAAAAGGAAAACACAAGACATAGAAAAGATAAAAGAAAAATATTTTGGGTCAACATGGAAGAGACATGAATGTCTCAATGCCTTGTGTCATCCCCAAAAGGAAAACACAAGACAAAGAAAATATAAAGAAAAATATTTTGGGTCAACATGGAAGAGACATGAATGTCTCAATGCCTTGTATCATCCTCAAAAGTAAAACACAAGACAAAGAAAAGATAACAAAAAAGATTTAAAAGATTTACGGCATAGAGAGGAATGTAGGTACAAATGGAGGGTGATCCCACAATACTGCCTTACAATATTTGGCCAAATAGGACATTGAATTGATTGTTTCTACTAAATCTTCACTTTCAGACACCTATAGCGGCTAAACCGTGAGGAATTTGAAGATGGTGCAAACTAGTTATTTGTGAAAAAAAAATTGTAGATTTTAAATATTATTTTTCAAAATTTTTGGAATCAAATTGCACTTTTTTTTCCATCTCCTTCGAAAACTAGTTTTTTTCAGCAAACACCATTTTTAAGGAGTGACGCTCATCGTATAACACATAACTTTTTTTCCATGAAGGATAAAATTCTAAATTTTTTGAAATTAGATTTGTAAATATGATATCTGGTGCTTCCAATTGGTTTCATAGTGTTTTATTGATTTTAATCAAGTTTTGAAGTCAAACCAATTGCAATTCAGACATAGGCGGACCGTATAACACAAATTTTTTTGTATGTATTGAAATTTAAAAAAAAATTGTTGGATCAAGGACTTCAATATCTAGTGCACTCATATTTTTCAATTTTCTTTTGATAATCTTCTATTTTTCCACATGTGCAAAAAATAGAACTTGATTTTAGTGAAAACCTACATTCACAAGAAATAAAAAATAAATATAATAATTAAATTAAATTTATTTAAAATTATACTTTCTGGGAAGCTTATAATAAGGAATACATAATTACAAAAAATAAATTTTAAATGAATACATTTGATCCCCCAAAATGTAAATCAAAAGTGGTTTTTTATCAGTATTTTGATAGGTGTAAAGGAGACTATGTTATAGGTATGGTTTAAAACTAGCGAGGTTCTATCCAAGAGGGTTTGATCTAAGGTGGTTTCATCAAACCCTCTTCAATTGGAATCCTTCAAATGGAACTTTTCAAGGCTTAAATCATTATATTTTCTAAAAATATGTGATTTCAACAAAAATCAAAATCTCCTAGAAATTGTAAACCAACATTGTGGGATCACCCTAGAGGAATGTCACAAACAAAGAAGGAGACATCAAACATAATAGTATGGGGGGATCGCATTACACACATGCAATCACACAAAAGAAAAATAAATAATGCAAAAGACTAGTTAGGCACATGTGATTCAACCTATTAGCAGGTCATCTACATCCCAATCATGTTCATCATATATGGAAGGTGAACAACTAGCCAAAGGGACAATACCAAGTACCGAACTAACGTCATTACTAATTTGAAGACTCTTCTTAGGATAATTATCATTTAAGCTCATAGAAGAGGAAAAAAATGTAGTCAATTCATTATGCACCTCCTCATCAATTTTAGTAATCTGCTCATCATCATCTAAATTAATCACAATAGGAGGTCAAATGATAATGTCCAAAGAAGGGTTTAGCTCCTATTGTGGTTGTTCTATAGGATATTTTTGTTTCGATGAAGGGGAAGATTCATCATGCATTGCTTCATTCATGTTTGGATTTTTATTTTATTTGTTTGTGTCTTCATTAATATTTCGAGCAAGAGCACAACATCTACACCTACAATCTCTATAATCTATATTTCTTTTATTATGACTTTCAAGTTGTTTTTGTGTAGGAGCGGATCTATAAACCATAGGTTTCTTTTCTTCCCTAAGGGGAGGAACAAAAGGAACCAAGGAAGGTTGTTCAAACACTTTCTCTTTAGCTTTGTAAACTTGTTTTATTTTAGGAGGTGTGATGGGATTGCTTTCGTTATCTCTTAGTCTTTTGTAGGAAATAAGCAAAGAATTTGTCATAGGTTGGTCTTGGTTGTTTGGAATGTCTTTAGGTTCAATCATGGTTTCATCAAGGATGGTAGGCTCAATCATAGGCCAAGGCATTTTTTTAAGGGATAATTTTTCTATGAATTTTTCCTTGAACTTTTGGTAGGACTTGAAAACTAATTTTTCATGAGGTTTAATAGGTCCCATAGGCTCGGGCCAAAATAAATCTAATGAAAATTTTCCATGGGAATACAAAGGGTTGAAGCCACTATGATACACAATAAAAATTTCTTAGTCAAAGGGAAAATTTAAGCATTTATGCACAACTGACAGTACAAATTCCATGGAGCATAGTCATGGGTAACCAAGATTCACATGGAATTGATTCGATGTTGAGATGATGGAGGATGAGGCATCTAATTTTTTTTGTCCTATTTGTAAAGGACGGGTGATTGATCCCATCATAGGGCAAGTGGAACCATTATGCATATGTATCCATGCTTTCAGTTTATCATATGTTTCTTGATAGAGATCATGTATAAGTAATAATTCTTCCATGATCACATTCTCTCTACAGATGAGATCAATTAATATCCCATTAGTGGTCTTATCAAAGATTCAGTTGACTATGTAAAGAGGGCCATCAGGTGCATGTTTAAGTATATATTTAGATGAGAAAGAAATGTCAAGAGGATTTTTAGTTTGGCCCTTATGAGGTATGACTTCGATCAATCCAACCATATCATCCATAGGACCTTGTTCATCAATAGCTATGGGATCTTGTTCAACAATATCATTGTTGTCATCATCTATGTCAACACTCATCACATCATTATTTTTAGTTTTTCTAGATTTGACAAATGAAATGTTATGATTAAGCATAGGGTTGGAAAATATTTGTAATTTTTATTTGGGAGGGGCATCAAAATTATTTCCCTGATCATTCACACCTCAAATTTGAACTCAATGAGAATCAATGAGGTCTTGCACAAGATCTTTAAAATGCTTACAATGCTTTGTGTCGTGTCCATTTTATCGGTGATAATGGCAATAGGAATTTAATCTAAATTTTGGAGGAATTTTTTAATTAGGATCAAGATTTTTAATCGAAGGCAAGGGAATCATTTTTTGTTCTAAGAGTTGTGACATTATGTTATGGAGGGTATCGAGTAAGGGGGTGAATTATCTATCGAATCCCCAAACGCGAAAGGAGTTGTCTTCCTTATAGAAACTACTTGGCTATCAGCATTTTGATTTGTTTGTTGAGGGGGATTAAGTTGAAGGAAGACTTTATTTTGTATTCTAAAAGGTTGATAATTATTTTAGTTTGCAGATTCAGACTTCTTAGATCGGCTAGGAGTGGATTTTGTGTCGCAACTACTAACCAAATTTTGATAATCACAAAGGGAAGTACACAAGTGCATGAAGGAGGGTAACTTCATCATGGTAATCTTATCTTATATCTTAATTTTCATGTTCTCAATGAACATATTTTGAAGGTGAGGGTCAAAATTCTTTACATCAATTTGGGAATAAACCGATTGATATCATAAATAAAGTTGATAATCTTTTCATCATATGTTTGCTTACATCTCATCAAATTGGCCAAAGCCATGTCTTAGGAGTCACATGCACTTGGAAATGTTTTATAAATGCCTCAAAAAGATAATTGAATGAATGAATTGAGTTATTCAATAACAAGGAAAACCATTCTAAGGCGGTATCATTCAAGGATCTAGGTAAAATCTTAGACAAGAGCTTATCTTCAAGAATAAAGTCACTATATAAGGTGGTATAAGTGGAAACATGGTTAGAAGGATCTCCTTTCCCCCATATTTCTTGAATCTAGGCAACTCTATACATTTTGGCATGGGTTTTTTCAATATCTCCAAGGATAAGGGATTGATTTTGACATAATATGTAGATTGGTCATTTTGACTTTGAATGATGGTGGAAACTTGCTTTTGAAGGGATGAAATAGTTTGAAAAAGTTATTTTATGAGAGGATCATTGTTTTCATTTTGAGATGGAGGTGAATAAGGTGGAGGTGTGTATGTGTTCAAAGGACAAGTGAATGGAATGCTTATAGGTGGTAGAGTGGTAGGAGATATAATGTGCAATGCCGCAAAGGTACTAGGAATGCTAGTGTAAATACCTAAGGAAGGAAGGTTGCATTATTGTTGTGACTTGAGGGTTGGTATAGGTAGGAATAGAGGAAATTGTTGTGATAGGAGGAATCTGGATTCCTCCTTGACTTGTAACATTGTTAGGAGGTAAAGGACAACTAGTGGTTGATGTAAGACATGGTCCAAAAATCTGAATTATGTTACGCATAAGTTCAACTCCTTCTTCAATTTCAATCATGCAATGTATGTTATCTATAGTAGGGATAGCATTGGTTGAAATTTTTTCAATGCTTATTTTATTTTGTAGGTTTACTAAGTCTTCATGAATTTGGATTATTTTTTCTTGCTAGATATTAGAAACCATTGTTTCAACATGTGTAACACTACTTGAAGGTAGATAGTTATCAAGGGTTTGGTCCATACCTAGTGAAATAATGTTTTAACACTAGGAGTGAAAGAGCTAGATAAACCAAGATCCACAATGATTGTGTTATGGCAAGATGACATGAGTCTCAAAATTTGTCTCACTATAGTATAAAAATAGGACACCAAGTAGAAAATATCATACAATGGAAAATCAAGGAGATGCAAGAGGCTCTAATTTCGATGCAAATAAAATTAAGCTAGATGTAATGAAATGAAGAAAACAAAAAATCTACAAACTAAAATAGGAAACTAACAATAAAAAATAGAAACATAGAACTATAGTTTTGAATGTTGAAAAATGTAGTTTAAAATTTGTACTGGGACTAAATTTCCCAAAGGGTATGAGTCCCAATCTAGGGCTATTTCTTTAATTTCAAAAAAAAATTGAATGATTTCTATGCTTTCTAATTTGGATGATGTCTAGCCTAAGTACAAATATAGATTTTAGATGATATTTAGTGATGCAAGATGCAAAAATGAAACATATATGCACTTTCACTAATGAAATAATTAGAAACCCTAGATGCCAATTAACTTTAATGTAAAATATAATACAATGATAATACAAGCTAGATATAGGATTACTATGCACTCCAAATTACAATTAAGATGTTCTAAATGTAAGTTCACCAAAATGAAAGGTGGAAAATTGTCGTTACTTATGGTTTAGGACATAGAACAATAATCTTCTTCACTCTCATTCAAGGAAACCCTAGAGATCTCAATCCAAGGATGAAGTAGGGGAAATGTATCTAGCAATAGGTTATCCTATGGTATGATTACAGAGTAAAAGAGATTTCACCACCAAGATAGGGCTTGGAAATACAAATGACATGAAAGATCAAAAATGAAACCTAATGATATGCAAAGCTTCACCAAATGACCTAGAAATGAATGCAAAACAAAATGTAAAACTGACAGATCAGATGTGTGCACTTGGAAACGTATAGGAGCTCGAATGAAGACTTTAAATGCTGAAAAAACTATAATTAATGTAGACTAGGACTCATACACCAATTTGGGTGATTTAGTCCTAGATTAGGGTTTCTAGGCAGGAACAAAAATCTGGCAAAGATATGTCCTAAACTCCTAAAATTATAAATTTGACTGTACTAGGACTCATATGCCAGAAGTGGCATATCAGTTGACTTTGGCTTTTTCAAAAAATTGAGACCTGAATCTAATCTTCAATCTCTACTCTACCTTCTCAACGTGGTTTCTAGATCTAAAATGTTGAATTTTCCACTATAGAAGTCTTTCAATGATCTTGTAGATGATGTGACAACTTTGACAACTTTGAACACTTGAAAAATTTTCTCAAATCTTGCTCTTCAATATGTCATCAACCTAGATCTGAAAATCACACACTAAAGAGACGGAAAATGTTGTTTTGTTAGTGGAAATGGGTTTTCCTATGTCAAACCCCATTTTGGTAATCAAACCTTGTAAGGAAATAAAATAAGATAAAGGAATCATGAAAACTAGTAGAATTTGGAAAATAAATGACTAGGTGACTAAAAATTTTAGTCTAAACAACTAAAAATGACTAAATTATACTCATTTTTTAAAACTCAGCTATAAATGAGTAAATTCATGACTAATTCGGTCATTGACTAAAAAATTATTTAGTCACAGAAATAAAAATGACTAAATAGTTAGTCATCAAATCCAAAGTAGACAAAAAATTTAAAATACAATTCGCCCAAATATTGGTGCAATGTATTCATGTGTGCGATGTATTGGCATGATTATTCAGGTTCATTGTAGATTCATTTGTCTCGCTTGACCTAACTTCATCTGTTCATTGCAAACCTCGCTTCATTTGTTAGCCTAACATGAGGCATTTTAACCAGCAACTACTTGCATGGGCGATAAGGATTCGGAGAGGACCTGTAGACTTGTGAAAAGGTGGGCAAGGGCAAGGAATTCAGATTTTTCTGCAACAAATTTTAATTTTTCGAGGCCCTCTGTAGTGAAATCCGATTTAGGGATTCCCTCTGCAGTGAATTCAGAGGTAATTCAAAACTCTCATCACATTAAACACAAATTTGAAACACTCATTAAAATCTACTACTCTTAATAATTTTTTACTGCTCTTAATAATGTTCTTTTACAATCTTTCCACTCTTCTACTTCATAATGTGCTTGAGCTAAATATAATAAAATTTGCATGTCAGTGCCAAATTAGAATTTCTTGAAACAATTTTGATACATTTTCACTCCAAGCAAAAATTGTCCTTGTGCAAAGTAAACATGTGCTACATTTACCCACACATAAGGAATCTGGACAAATATTTTTCCTATTGTAGCTTCTTGTACCTATGTAAAAATTGCCTTTACAATATCAAATTGACCCCTTTTAGCTAGCACAATGGCTACCTCATTTGTAGCATAAACATTTCTTGGTATTTGTGCCAACACTTTACAATACAGTTCTCTAGCCTTCTCAAGATGTTGTGCCTCCACCTTTGGATCCCTCCTCTCATTGTGAAAATTTGTAAAATAATTCCAATTTCCAAATGAAATGTCAACATAAGAATTCCTTGCATCTGATTCAATTTGTACAACTTTAATTGTTTCTTTTCTTTAAGCCAATCATCTATTTTTATTTCCATTTTTCCAATCATAGATAAAGAATTTGATGAGTTTTTATCCACCTTAATTTCATCCCCAATCAATTCTAGGCTTGGTTGGTCATTCTGAGCCTAAGCCATGGCTGAAAATGTAGATATCTAACCACATAATCAAGAAACTTGAACAATATTAGCTCATATAAAATATTTTATTTTTCAGTATCATGTAGTTGTTCAAACAACCTAGCAAGACTAAATAGTGTTGTGACTTTATCCCATGGTAACTCGAGTGAAACACCACCTTCTTCTATTCAATGGAATAATTTTATATCCTTAAAGAGCACAGGAAAAACTACATAATTAGCACTGGGGATTTTATTTATGAATTCAACCCAAATATCATTTCCTAAAGCCTCCATAAAATTTTGTTGAGACAACCCTAGTTCATCATGCTCAAAATGAAGAAACCTAATGTTGTTTAACAATTAAATTGATACTTCTTCTTTTCTCTTCTTCAAAAGAGACTTTGGCATCTTAAGATAATCTAAGATTGCACTCGGTTTTGACAATATTAATAACACACCCATCTTGACAAATGCATGGGAATCAGGTGGATCTATGTGATTTTCCTTTCTTAAAATTTCCAATGCATTCTCTACTAGCCCTTGTTGAGCATATATATGGCCTAAAAAATTTAAGCTCTCACAATTCTCAGGGTGGACCTCCAAAACCTTTTCAAAATTTGAGAAAGAAATCTTAAGATCTCCCACCTTCAGTTGAACCTATCCACAAAATCATGTGGCCTCTAGATTTCCTTGGCAAGTGGTGTCATAATAACCTTTACTATGATAATATCGTGCAAGATTATAATATGAATGATATTTCATGAGAGGGTGATCAATTGAAACAAGAGTTATCTTAGTCAACTATTCCACAAGAAAATGATGTCCTGTAGTGAAGAAAAAATGGTTTGCTAAATGATTCAATGCCATTGCAGAGTACGGGTATAATTCAAAGGCTTTATGCATCTTTTCCATACCTTCATGAGTACTACCTTTTTCACTAACTGTGAGAATCCTACAAGTAAAAAATGCACAAAATTGACCACATAGATTTATGTAGAGGTAGAACATAATTTTCTAATGCCTCCATAAAATTTTGTTGATCCAACTCTAGTTCATCATGCTCAAAATGAATAACCCCAATGTTTTTTAAAAATTGAATGGGTAATTCTTTTTTTCTCTTCTTAAGAAGAGACCTTGGCATGTTAAAGGAATCTAAGGCTGCACTAGAGTCAGACAATATTAATAACTCACCCATCTTGATAAATGCATGGGCATCAAGTGGATCTATGTGAGTTGGCTTTCTTAAAATTTCCAAAGCCTTATCTACCATCCCTTGTTGAGAATATATATGGCCTACAACTTTTAATCTCTTGTAGTTCTCAGGGTGGACCTCCAAAACCTTTTCAAAATTTGAGAGAGAACTCTTAAGATCACCTAGCTTCAATTGAACCTATCCAAAAAATCTTGTGGCCTTTGGCTTTCCTTGACAAGGGGTGTCATAATCACCTTTAATATGATAATATCATGCAAGATTATAATATGAATGAGATTTCATCAGAGGGTGGTTAGTTGAAACAAGATTTATCTCAGTAAACTGTTCCACAAGAAAATGTTGCCCTGCAGTGAAGAAAAAATGGTTTGCTAAATGATTCAATGTCATTGCAGAGTATGGATATAATTCAAAGGCTCTACACATATTTTCCATCCCTTCATGAACACTACCTTTTTCACTAACTGTGAGAATCCTACAAGTGAAAAATTCACAAAACTGACCACAAATATTTATGTAGAGGTAGAACATCATTTCCTAATGCCTCAATAAAATAATGTTGAGCCAAATCTAGTTCATCACACTCAAAATGAAGAACCCCATTGTTGTTTAAAAATTGAATGGGTACTTCTCTTCTCTTCTTCAGAAGATACTTTGGTGTGTTAAGAGAATCTAAGGCTACATTGGGGTCTAACAATATTAATAACTCACCCATCTTGATAAATGCATGGGCATCATGTGAATCTATGTGATTTCCCTTTCTTAAAATTTCCAAAGCCTTCCCTGCCTACCCTTGTTGAGCATATATATGGCCTACAAATTTTAAGCTCTCACAGTTCTCAGGGTGGACCTCTAAAACCTTTGAGAAATTTGAGAGAGAACTCTTAAGATCTCCTAACTTCAATTGAACCTATCCATGAAATCCTATGGCCTCTGGATTTCCTTGAAAAATGTTGTCATAATCACCTTTACTATGATAGGATATTGCAAGATTATAATATGAATTAGATTTCATGAGAGGGTGGTCAGTTGAAACAAGAGCTATCTCAGTCAACTATTCCACAAGAAAATGTTGTCGTGTGAAGAAAAAAATGGTTTGCTAAATGACTCAATGCCATTGCACAGTACGGGTATAATTGAAAGGCTCTACACATATTTTCCATTCCTTCATGAACACTACCTTTTTCACTAACTTTGAGAATCCTACAATTAAAAAGTGCACAAAACTGACCACAAAGATTTTTCCCCATTTCAAACAGCCAAATTGCCAAAAATATGCATTTAAAACCTGTAAAAAAATGCAAATAAATAACACTAAATTTCATGCCAAAAATAAACCATGAGACCATAGCTTGTTTCTTACTATTATGATTTGATATTATTTTTCCAAGAATCCATAGCTTTTTTAAAATCACCTATTTTAGGATTTTAGCCATAGTAGCAAGGCAGTGAACTTTGAAATCACCTATTTTAGTCTTTTAGCCATAGCAGCAAGGTAGTGAATTGTTTGATAAAATGCTTTGGTAGACATGTATGAAAAATGTGGTAGCATAGAAAATTCAATGAAATTTGGAAAAAATACCTCAAAGAAATGTGGTCTCATGGTGATGTGTTGACATGTTTTTTATGACGACATCAACACAGAATAAAATGTCCAAAGGTCACTCTATTCTCTCTTGATCAAAGTATCTCGCATGCTAAGATTGCATGAAATTTTATGCATTCAACTCCAAGGTTCTTGTTATTACGAATAGACTCTGTTGGCTGATGTGAATATGTTGGTTATTTCAAGGGGACTTACGTCATTGTCCAATTAAGTGAAGCAAGTGACTGATTTTTCTGTGATTCTTTGATTTCTAAACTAACCTGAAAATGCTGAATTTAAAGGAGAGAAGAGGAGAGACTCTACAATCTACTTCTAAAAGGTGGAATGTGGGGATCAACCTAAACAATCTTCAAACCAGGCTTTGCTTTGCCTCCTTTTGGACAACCTCCACAAAGTTGGTGCAATCTTCAAAGGATGATTAAGATATTTAGATTATGATTCAGCATATGCACCCCATCACAACGATGCAAGTGGACATGCAAATCACAATCGAAGTTAGGTACTATTACTCCAGTTGACCACGCAAGGTGAGCTTACCGTCAGCAAGCCTGCTAGTGGTATGGATGAAAGAAGACTTGCTCAAATTAAATGCCACACTCCATAGCTAACGAATACTTGCATGAAATGAAAGTCTATTTTACTCTATCTACTAGAATTGGAAAGACAAAAAAGCCTTGTCAACTGCCCACAATGAAAGATGAAATCACACATCAATGAAGAATCTTTATATTATGAGAGCCTTCTACAACAACCTTTTACAAAAACTTTCAAAGGGAAATTTTTTCTTTCCTCTTCAAACTAAGTTAACTTCTAACTAAATGCCTTCTACTCTCTAGCTCTAATTCAATTCTCAATCTGATTCTAATTCTATTATTTTACAAATGAGGGGGAATGCCCCTTTTATAGCTAGCCCATTTTAGTGGATGGCTCAAATTCGATTACAATAAAGCGCTCAAATCGAGCCACCTATGCCAAAATATTTGAGGCCTGCTGATAAGCATCGGCAAGGTCCTCCATGAATTTTTCTATCTCTGCCCGAACATAGCTAACCCATTTGTCTGCCTCCGTCTCCATCTTCCTTAAGTCTTCTAAGCCAATGACTGACTCCCTCGGAAGCTCTGGTGGAAGTTCTATTGCTGGGTCCGCCTGTTCACCTGGACGCGCTAGACTTTGCACATATCCTATCAAGGTTTTGTGCTCCTTCTTTAACTTCTTATACTTCCCCTCTGTTCGGAGCAACTGGTCTCTCAGCGCTTGATAGGAATTATCAAACTCCTCATCAATTTGGGCTCCCGTAGGATGACCCAACTCTACGGTGGAGATCACATAGTTTTTGGGCCTCTCCTTGGCTCAATCATACTCCTCCTTTGGGATAGCAACTTGGAGTGTGTGAGAGCCTGACTCGTCAGTCGAAATCATCAAAAATTTCCTGGCTCTATTCTTTTTTGGGGGCGCACTAATCCTTTTGAGGAACTCCACCATCTCAATGGCTGGATCCGTATCATCCTTAGGCTCTCTTCTCATCCTATCCATGAGCCAATCTGACACTGTTTGTTGTGGATTGTAGGTGACGAGTGGTTGCTCCTCTATTGCCTCCACCTCGTATACTTCCTCTCTTCTTACACTATTCTGCTCTAGCTCATCAGTCTCCATGAGCTAAGTATCTACAGACCCTTGGGTCCCATGTTTTGTGTTTCCTTCCTATTCCAATGCCGTCTCCAACATCTACTAGAAATGGGTATCGGCTACTGTTTCCTCCTCTTCCTGCTGGCCACCCCTGGATGCACTGACACTTATACTATCTGACCCTTAGATGTTGGGTTGATCAACCTTCTCCAGTTCTTGCTCCTCGTTCAATCTAGCCCTCTAATCGGAAAATAGTGAAATTTCTCTCAAACTCGAAGATTGAGTTTGCGAGTGTGTGGGTGATGCTTGTTCCATCCTCAACGGTATTGGCTAGGTTGGTGTCTCCTCTCGTGCCTCTGCAGCCTGGGTGATCTATTTTCCTCTTCTCACTATTAGTGGCCTTTGATCACCCATCAAGTCATAAGTGAGAGTCATTGACCTGCTCTTGAGCTTGCATACATGTCTATCAACTCAAGCTCTTGTGAAAGTCATTACCGATATAGAGAGCGTGTCTAAGTCCATGATCTCGGGCTTGGACCAATCAGGTGGCGGGACCGAAGTATTTCTCACTGACTCATAATCAAGTTGTATAACGTTGACATCTTCCTCCACTTGGTCTGGAACTGGAATGAGCTCACACTCCCTGATCAACTTGAGGGGGAACCTAGTAAACATCCTTTTCCCTATTTCAACCTCGTCAATAGCATTTTCCCAAAAGTCCTCAATGTGGGCCTTGTGTCGGTACTCAACGTTCTATACCATTCGGATGTTTCTATAAGGATTGAAATCCTACCTACCCGTATGATACGAGAGAAGAAAGAATTGCAGTTCATCTTCTGCCTCTCGAGTTGCCTGCAAGGAGGGACACACCTCAATGGAATTTTCCATGGTGATAGGAAAGTCAAGTCCACCCTTCTTCTTCTTTTTCTGAATCCTATCACAGGTGATCGGCTGCCTAGATACTTCTAGCATTACTATGTGATCGATGGGGTACCTCGGTAGCCAGTATGGATACGAAGTGAACCACTGCAGCCTAATGTATGTGAACTTCAGAAATTGGATGAGCCAATACATGTATTCCTCTATCAATTTCTATGCCTCCTTCGATATTCTTTGATGCGTTCTCTGTTGAAGGGTCCTTGTGATCTGCATTGTGAATGCATCATTAGCCCGCTTGTAATTGGCAAGGTTGGTCAAGTGTAACTGCGTGCATGCCTCATGGATCTTGAACTGGTCAGGTGCAAAGCCGATTGGTTCCTTGTACGTGATCCCTCAGTACTTGGTCATCCTAGCCAACATATATATCACATATGAACTCATATAAAAATTTCTTGTCCTCCTCAGGCTCCTGAACTGTTCATCAATATTGTGGCTAATCATTCTTGCCCGGTCAACACACTCCTTTCCCTCCAAGATGATCTCGATGAAGTAGAACATCCAAGGCTCGAAGATGTAGGCTTGCACACTCCCATTTATTCGACTAAGCATCATCATCAAGTCGTAGTACTCTTGTTTCATGTCTCGGCAATTATCTACTTTAGGAGTTTAGTGCGGGGTGGCTTTGGCTTCTACATCCAAACTCTATTGATAACTACAGCGACCCTTTCGAAAGAGTAGGAGTAGATTTTATATGCCCTTTCCTTTGATCTATGTAGCATTCTCTCAGAAGTAGGAATCCCAGAAGCCTCTCTGATAGCATCTAGCATGAAGTTGGCAAGCAATTTGTCATCTGGAGAGACTACAGTTCTACACTCCGACTTGTAGTAATTCGCACACTCCATGATTAGCTTCATGCACTGAATTGCTAGTGGAAAACTCGCAGCTGCATAGATCCTACTTTTCATGATGTTATGTGCCGTGACTGACAGTTGATGGCCTCCCAGTCCATACATCCTTGACTTGAGTGCATTTAGATTAAATGACCCAAGGTTGGTGTCATTTAATCCCGCCAACTTCGAAGTAATTGCCGACTTTGGAAGAAATGGCTTAGTGAGCCTTTCTGATCATTGCCTGTCGGGATGAGCTAGCCTTGTCTACTTCAGTGTTTGTAGCTCTACCTATGGCTCTGCTTGTTCCTACAACATCCTTTGCTCCGGCCATTTGCAAAATAAAATAGAACAACAACAAGTTAGATTGCAGATTTTTAATAAAATAAAATAGTTTCCGAGACAGCTGCGGATATGGAGTTAGTTTTGAAAATGAAATTCTTCAGCATAAATTTCTAACTCCAAACCTCAAACTGTCTAAAAACTCTAAGCTTAGAAAGAAGCTTTCAACAACTTCACTTTTGACTGGCGAAGAAAATCATAGCAAACTAATAACTTTTAGCAATGTGAATGATTTCTTCAGCATAAACAATTTGAATTTTTGACTTCAGCCTGTCAACTCCAGCACTTAGAAGAATAAAGAGACTGCTGTAGTATGAATTTTGAACTTCTTCTCAACTCCAACAGCAATCAGCTTTCAACAGTTCGAAAACAAAATCCTCAACAAATAAGAAAATCTTTGTGACTTCAAAATTCCATGGTAACTTCAACTCTCAGTAGAAAATAGAGATCTCTAGAGAAAAATAAATCTTCAGCAACTCCGGAAATCTGCAGCAACTCCAACAACTTTGAAATAAAATCTCAACTCTCCAACATAAAATTTCAAAAATTGCAGCAACGCACTTTCAGCTCTTCAAAAAGAAAACTCTCAGCAATTAGGAAAATAAAATTTCTCCAGCAACTTCATACTTAGAAAATAAAAACTCAAGCTCACTCTCAGCAACCTCAAAAATATTTCAATCTCTCACAAAATTCCTCACTTCACCAATCCCAAGCTCTTTGAAATGTGTGGAAAAATGAAAGAAATGAAGTTGTTTAAATAACTCTTCATGAAGAATCCTTCTAAGTATTGTTGGAGCTATTTTTAGCACCTTCATCAATTCACGACTCTCTTCACTCAGAATCTTCTAATTCAGGTGCAGTAGTGGGTTAGTCGTCAACCAGTCATTATGGCAGTTGCCATTAATGAAGATTCTTTTCTTGCAAAAATTTGATTTTTCCCTCTAGCCAACCAGTTAACTCTTGGTAATTTAAACAACCCGCAAGAAAATCACTTGACTTGATTGAAAATTCCATTTTAAAATCCTTGCGGTGTTTAATTAAATTCAACTCAAAAAAATTCGTGGGAGTTGTAAATTTATTTCCAACTTGTTAAAATATCTGCCATTTAAATCTTCAATTTCATGAAATTTTCCTTAGACATTTTAAACCTTCTTTTTAAAATATTCAACTCTGGGTGATTTAAAATCACTAGCTTGCTCGAAATAATCCACCCTCTAAGATTTAATTTTCGTTAGGAAAATAATCTAGGCAACATAATTTTCCTTTGAAAATATTAAAATCTTCACTAGGAAAATAATTTTAAGTTTCACTCAACCCATGGGTGTATTTTAAACGGGTTCATTTAATTTTCCACTTGGGAAATATTCCATCAAGTTGCCAACTTTGCTTAAATGTTCATCCATATCCAAGGTGTATTTTATGTAGTGAAATATTATCTTAGGAATAAATTTAAATCCTCACTCCTTGGGCGCAAATGATATTTCATGCTTTCATCCTTGACACTTAGGCATTTCCAGCCTACTCCTCCATCATGGTCGTAAATAGCTTAGGGAGCTTTCATTTTAGGTGCAAATGAGAGGGTCTATTTCATTTCTCATACTTGGACATTTTTTTCTTCTCATGCCTTAGCATATTTTCCTCTTTGAGATGGGCGCATTTTGGAGGGTGAACTTTCATTCTCCATGCCTTAGAAATATTTCGGCCTTTTCCAATAGCCTAGGCGACTTAGGCATGTCTACTTTCATTTCATGCCTTATGATTTTTCATCTCCTTGTTTCAACTTGGGCGCACTTAGGCATGTCTACTTTGATTTTATGCCTTGGCTGATTTCACACTTCCATATCTAGCTTGGGCGCATTTGGCGTGGCAAACTTTAATTTCAAATGCTTTTGAAAATTTTGTACTTTCAGCAACTCCATGAGTTGGGCGAATTTCATACCCTATATTTCTATTATGCTCAAGCCTTTGCTTTTGTTCCTTAGGCATTTTTCACTCTTCAGCAACTTTGGGCGCATTTCAGCAATGGAGCTCTCCCTTGAGGGCACATAAGGAGGTAGCCACTTCATTTTCACACTTAGAAGAATTCCACTCCTTACTTACGTTGGGCGCAAATTAGAGGGCTTGCTTTTATTTTTACCAGAGGTGCATTTCATAGCCTCAACTTTCATTTCCAATGCCTTAGAATAATTTTGAAGGCACATCCTCAAGGTGGCCGCATTTCACATAGTGAGGTTTCATTTGTGTGCCTTAGGTGTTTTTGAAGTCTTCCCAAAATGACTTGGGCGCAAACACTACTTCCAGCTTTTGTTTCCATGCCTTAGGCGTTCTCATCATTTCTCCTTCCTTGGGCGCATTTCCAAGCTAAGCTTTCACTTGAGGGTGCATTTAACAAGGTGAACTTTTAATTTTGCCATAGAAAATATCCAGCCTCCAACAACCTTGGGCGCATTTCCACATGCCTAGTTCCATTTTGTGCCTTAGAAGATTTTCCAATGATATTCTTACCCTTGGGCACATTTAACATGGTGAGCTTCCAAGTGAAGGCGCATTTTGATGGTGGAGCTTTTAATTTTGCCTTAGAAAATTTCATGTTAACCTCTCCATGGTGGGCGCATTTTAGCCCTCGAGCTTTCATTTTCATACTTAGAGATTTTGCCTTAGCTCACAAGGTGGACGCATTTAGGAGGTGGTACTTTCATTTCCAACACTTGAAATATTTTTGGTGTCTAGTCAAGGTGGGCGCATATTGTCTGGTCAACTTTGTTTTTTTTTTCTACCTAGAAAATTTTCAAGTTTCATTCTTGAGGTGGGCGCCTTTTGGAGTTCTTGCTTTTATTTTCCCATACTTAGAAAATTTTCATGCCTCTGCCTGCCCTTGCTTTTGCATTCCATTTTTAGCAAGTTGTGTTATTTTTAGCAAGTCCCTTGATTTTCGACCTCTACAGCTCCGGCTTGTCTGAAAATTTGACCATATGATCCTCCTCACCTTGTGAACCTGTTTCATCAGTCCCCTGCCCTGACCTGCCATTTATAGCCACCTGCTATTTATAGTAAGTTTCAAAGTTGCCTGACTTCAGTAGCCCCATTTGACTTGAAACTTCCTATGCCTGATCCTGATAACTTGTGTGCCCTACTCACACCAACTTCCGGTGTAGACCTACTATTTATAGCCCTGAGACAACTTACTAAAAATAGTAAGTTCTCTGATTTCACTCAAATTCTGCCAGTAGGTTGCTTGGATGATGTTGTCATTGGTGGGGTACTTCATTCTGACAATTTTTGGATTTTACTCCCTATAAAAGTGGAAACCCTAATTCTGACTTGCATGTACCCCGAACGGTCTCTATTTAACTTTGTTTCTTTTGCATGTCGCTCTACATGCTGAACTGAAGTGTCGAGTGGCTGGAGTGAAATTGCTATTTATAGTAAGCACCCTGGAAAGTGATCAATCTATTGCTGGATGATTTTGCATGTCATATTGCTCATGGGATCTCAAGAAACCTAGAAAAACCTAGAAAACTGGTCCATATGCGAGCACTGGCTAAAAATAGTAAGTCCTCAAAACTTGATCTCCTCTGCTTGCATGTCACACTGCTGCAAATCTCTCAAAAAACCCAAAAGGAATATCTAGACATGCATTAAAGAACTCTACATGCAAACCCTAAAAAATAGCCTCTGAAGGCTGAACTCTGAAAGTGATCGTCTTGGTTTGCATGTTGCATCGTTGCGAAGGTTTCGAAAAACCCAGAAGTAATTTTCAGACATGCATTGAAAAATCACATGTTTGAACCCTGAAAATGGCTCTTGAAGCCTGAACTACCAAAAATAGCAGGTTGTCTGATCCTGCTCAAAATTTACGTGCCAGTAGCTGAAAGTTACCTAAATGCGATGGAATAGTCTGAATTCCAAAATCTTGCTGAAACAGTCCCCGATTGAGTACTTACTATAAATAGTAAGTTGTCAGAATTCAATGAAAATTTAGTGGGACTCTGTTGACAGCTTTGTGATTGTAGTACTAAGCTCAGATTTCAATTTGATATCTTGGTTTGACCTTAAACCAAAAAAAAAAAAAAAAGCTTGAAAGATAGAAAACCCTACTTTCACATACTTAACCAATATTTCAACCTGGGTCAAACGATGGGGCGTCCCCGAAAGGATCAAAAGACCAGAGAGAGAGAGAGAGAGAGAGAGAAAAGGCAAAGCCAAAAGACCAGAATGGCGCAAAAATTAGGGGGTCCCCATTTGAATGGGGTGATGTGTGTAAAGGTCACAACATCTGGCGACTCCACGGGAAAGTGTTGAAAAACACTTTGAAAATTAAACCTTGGTCAATTCCCTCTAATCATCATACAGGAAGGATACTTACTCAAAAGGGGAGGAGAATCCGATATTGGATCAAAACACCTTCATTTGAGATCTCCTGAACATATGCATTTATCTCATCTTTAAATCACTGTGACTCCTGAGATTGACTACGGCAAGTTATATAAGTATCTTAACTTCAAAATCATCCTGGACATTGCCTCGCTGCCAGTCAGGCATCCATAGCCCTGACGAGGTTGTCGCTACAATTCTCACAAATATTGCTCCACTACCGGTCAGGCATCCATAGCCCTGGTGGAGTTATCTCTATGTTCCCAAACCAATGTTTTAAGTACAAATTTTCTTTTTTCTCTTTTGATATTTCTCTTTTAGCATATTTTCTTTTTCTCTTCTTGATTTTCTATCAATTCCATAATTGGTTGGCAAGCAATGAAGCTACCAATGGGTTTGAGAATTGTAGTGGTGCTGAAGCAAGATGTAAAATTTTCACTCGTCGTAACCTCTCCCAAGAAATCAAAATGACTCAAAGTAGCTTGTTTGAACAAATAGGACATGGTGATCTCAGACTCATGTGTTAGGACACAATAACTGATTGACCTCCTGCGATTGAGTTTATACGAGACTGGATGATAATAAGAGGAAAACAACCCTAGCATTCTATCATTTGCACAAATTCATAAAATTCCCATGGCAGTAGACCAAACTGTGTAGAATTATCATCACCCCCATACACAACGGGAAAACCCAAAATTCATGTCCATTCCAAACCCAAACCAAAACCACTTGAGCGGACAACTCAAGGGAAGAAGAACCAAAACCAAAAAAGGAAAGCGGGAAAAGCAACCTAATCTACCTATGTACAAAATAGGTCCCGGGAGGAACCTATGCTTGGAAATAATGCTTGAGGAACCGCCCATTGATTGGTAATGGGATATCCACCCCTGTTAGCATTTTCAATCTGAATGCATTATCTCCCAGGATCTCAGAAATTTGATATGGGCCCAACCACAATTTATCGAACTTGTCATGATCACCTTTTCTTTCATGGGCCTTGTCCCAACATAGAACTAAATCTAAAATCCTGAAGGCCTTGATCCTGGCCTGCTTGTCGAACCATCTCTTCACAACTCCTTGATGCTTGGCTAGATTTTCCAATGCTTCATCTCTTTTCTCCTCCAAGTGCATCAACTGGGACAACCTGACTTGAACTCGGTCTTCACCTTCTAGATATTCCTGAATAAACTGAAGAGTTGGAATTCTTAATTGAACTGGGAAGATGGGGTCTTGCCCATACACCAAATGGTAAGGAGACGTTCCCAAAGTATTCTTCGTTCTAGTCCTGTCTACCCACAAGGAAAACCTCAACTGCGTGTGCCAATCCTTGGGGTTCTTATCTAGTAGTTTCCTGATAGCATTCAGCAAATTCTTATTTGTGGACTCTGCAAGCCCATTCCCCTGTGGGTAGTAGTTGGATGAGAACTTCAATGCAATCCCATACTCAAATGCCCAATTTGAAAATGTCAATGATGAAAAGGTGGGGCCATTGTCACACACCAAAGCATGTGGGCATCCAAATCTTGTAATAATATTTTCCTCGAGGAACTTAATGACCACATTTGTTGTGCAAAGTTTTAGGGCTTGAGCCTCTGTCCATCTAGTGCAATAGTCTGTAGCTATCAATATATACCTGTGTTGTGCCGAGGAAGGTGGATTAATCATTCTGATAAAGTCCAATCCCTATTTTGCAAATGGTCTAACTTCGATTACTGGCTGCAAGGGCATAGCCAAATTCTTTTCTCTACATGCAGCTGTTTGAAAAATTTGGCAAGTTTTCACATGTTTATAAGTGTCTCTAAAAAGTGTGGGCCAGTAATACCCAGCCCTTGAAATTTAATGAGCAGTGGCCAAATCGCCTTCGTGACCTATTCCAAATTTCTCATGGAAATGTTCCATAAGCTGCTTAGCTTCTCTTTTTCCTACACATCTCAAATAAATACCTTCATGATTTCTTCGGTAAAGTACCGACCCTTGAAGCATGAATATTTGGCTCTTCATTCTTAATGCTCTTCGTTGCACTGGATTCAAGTGTGTTGGACACTTGTGATTTAACAAATAGTAAACAGTGTCATCATACCATTCTCTCGAAGATACTTCTTCCAGCACATACGTTTGTTGTACTAATCTAGGTCCTACCATTGCAATTATCTGCACCAAGGCTTGCCCTCGGACTAAATTCATAGGCTGCATCTCCATGTCATATTCTTGCAAGGTGGCAACCCACTTGCCTCTTCTTTCTCCTAATTCATTTTGCATCAACAATATTTTCACTGTGGCATCTAGAACTATTGCATAGACTTTGCTCCTTAGGACGTAGTGCCTGAATTTCTTAGCTACTTTCACTAGAGCATAAGCCTGCTTCTCCACATTTGGGTATCTTAATTCTACCTCTTTCAGTGGTGCACTCATAAAAGCAATCGGATGTTCATCTTTCTCCTCCGTTCTCTGGGTCAATACTGCCGCACAGGTGTGTTCTAAGGAAAAAGAGTATAGGTAAAATGGCTTTGAGTAGTCCGGACTGACTAGTACTGGAGCATCCGTTATTGCTTGTTTAATTTCCTCAAATTCCTTCCTTGTCTGAGGGGTCCATTCTACCTTTGCCTCCTTCTTCAGCATCTCATTCAATGGTCTGACAATCTCAACAAACCCAATTATGAACTTTCTTATGAAATTAATCTTCCCGAAGAATGATCTTAACTCTTTCTGACTCCTCGGCATGCCGATCTTCGAAATCACTTTGATGCGGTCTAGGTTGATTGATATGCCTTGCTCTGAAAGGACATGACCTAACAACTTCCCTTCGGTGACTCTGAACATGCACTTCTTTGAGTTAAGAGAGATGCCAAACCTTCTGCACCTCTGGAAGATCTTCCTCAAGTCTTCAACATGATCTTCCCTTTTCTTGGAAAACACGGTAAGGTCGTCCATGTAGATAATAATGCATTTTCTGACTAAATCTCGAAAAGCAATGTCCATAGCCCGCTGGAATGTGGCCCCAGCATTGATTAGGCCAAAAGGCATTCTCCTGTATGCAAAATTCCCCCACTTGGTGGTGAAGGTTGTCTTTAGTCTGTCTGCCTCTTCAACCATTACTTGGTTATATCCTAAATACCCATCCAAGAAGGACATCATTTGGGAACCATTGACAATCTGTAACACCTCATCCAATAAGGGCAATGGATAGTTATCTTTCTCGGACGCTCTGTTTAGGTTGTGGAAGTCAACACACAACCTTATCTCTCCATTCTTCTTCCTGACAGGTACCAAATTGGCAACCCACATTGAGTGCCTTACTGGAAAGATGATCCTAGCCGAAAGGAGCTTCTTCACCTCCTGATAAATCAATGGCTCTAGTAGTGGGTTTATCGGCCTCTGCCTTTGTCTGAAGGGCTTATTTCCTGGTTTTAGCGGGATTGTTTGTGTGATCAAGGTGGTTTCATATGTCTTCAGGTCCTCGTAGCCCCAGGCTACCACATCAAAGAATTCCCTCAGTGCTTGTACAATTCCTTCCCTTTCTCTTGGGGTACAAACCCTACCCATGAATACATTCTTTACTTGCTCACTAGTTCCCAAGTTGACTGTCTCACATTCATTTCCTTGAGTGCCCTGATTTCTACTTAGCTTATCAGGGTCAAAGAGCCTTTCTAACTCAACCATACCTCTAGGAATGAAATTAGTCTTCAGATTTAAGATCCCTTCAGTGTCAAACTCTGCTTCCTTAGTTTATTCTTCGTCTATAATCTGTGCTTCAAATACTCCTGAATTTGTCAAGAATTCCAAGATGTGCTTGTCATCATCGAATACTTGGAAATTCTTTATATTATCTAGAATTGAAGGTGTGGAGATCAATTCCACTATGAACTTCTTTAGTCCCTCCATGGCCAATGGTTCCAGCGAACTAGCTGCCTGTGCAAGAGAGTTTGCTACTGGATTTCTAGCCATATATACCTACTTGATATTGAAGGCATCAAAGCTCTCGATCAATTCCCACACTCTATTCCGATAACAGCCCAATATTTTGTCATGATAGGCATATTGTCTTCTCACCTGGCAGACTACTATGTCTGAATCCCCGATGGCATGCACAATTTTGGCACCTTTCTCTATTGCCAGGATTAACCCATGAATCAAAGATTTGTATTCAATAACATTGTTGGTACAAGAGAACTGGAGCCTGTAAGCACCTAGGTATGCTTCTCCCAAGGGGCTAATAAGCTCAAATCCTACTCCATTCCCTTTCTTAGATTTCGATCCATCAAATCTTAGAGTCCATACTTGATCTTCTGTGTGATCACTATGGGTCGCGGGATCCTTATTTTCCACCGCGGGCTTAGTTTTCTTGCTTTCTACCCATTCCCTCATTAGGGAGCCTTTCTCCTCATTTATTCCTTCTAGTTCTTGCCCCAAAGAAGCTTGTGGAAATTTCTTTGAAACCTGTTCTATGGCCATCTTGCACATGACACATGTGAATTCTGGATGGAATGCCTCATGAATCCTACACCAATTGGGCATTAACATACTGTTGATTGAGGCATTCTTTCCTAATTCCATTCTTTGCTTGACATTTCTCAGTACAAAGTTTCTAAAATTTTTGAACATCCCCTCACTCTCGCTAGAGTCCTCTTCAATTAATACTTCAATAGAGGAGGATGTATTTTCCAAGGGTTTCTCTTCCTTTACACTTTGAAACATGAGAACCTCCTGCTTGACTGGCTTGTACGAGCCCAGATCAGTTTCTGCAAATAATACTTCATTGTTATCGCCATATTCGGTGATCATCAACCTAAGTCGTGGCGTACTCTCCACTCTTATTTGATTAGAGATTCCTCTCCAAGGAAACCACATATGAGAAAAGTCAGTGGTGATGTATCCGTTCAATTTTTGGGACCAATCTTTGCTCAGTAGCATGCCATACCCATCTGGTATATCCACAATGGATATATCGATGTGACTCTGGATTCTAGGATCCACCGCTAGCTACATGTGAATTTCATTTAGCTCTCCAACAACGGGAACTTTCGTTTTATCCAACTGTGTCACTTTCTTCTTGGTGTGGAGTGGGATTAGGCCCAACCTTTCACATACCTTCAAGGGCATGACATTACTAGATGCTCCATAATCGATCAAACAGTTGTGTAGCATCTTTCCAAATATTTTGACCGAAACCAGAAAAGGGGCTGGTTCATCCTTCCCCTGATAAAACAATACTAGTTTCCTCTTCTCATCTACTATATCATTTTTCTTTTCATCTTTCTTGTCTGGTTGAACTTGTTTTCCTTGAGTTATATCCCTGGTATTCTATTTAAGCTTTGTGGCATCATCAGGTTGAGGACCTTTCTCAGCCTCGATCCTCCCAGGAGTGCTTGCAGAGTTCAATACCATGCCCTCAAAGTTTTGAGGCTGTTGTTGTGCCTCCCATGAATTATAAGATGCTTGGGGCGCATTTTGCACCATGTTTGTGTTCTGTGCTGGACAAACCTGCATGACAATTTAGGGATTTCTTGGCACATTGGGTGCCTCTTGTGAAGGGCCTCTTGTGGTGGGAGTCTTAGTCAATATTCCCAAAAGAGTGTCTCGTACTTCTTGAACCTTCATCAACTCATAGAGTGGTAAACTGACCTTTATCTTCTTGAATTCCTCCAACACACAGGAGCTCAATTTCCTTATATATTCTCTAGGTGGATTCCCCTTTTGTCCTCATTCAGTTTGGTAAATAGGTTGTTGAGGCATTTGAGGCCCATTTGATCTTGCTTGCATGGGACCCTGTTGTTTATATTCTAGAGAGTCTCTCAGTACAACTAGCACGTTGCTCGCATTGGGATACGGAGGCATTGATGAGGTCAATGGCTCACGTTGCAGGTAACTCCTTTGATATACTTTAGGGGGACCATTTCCTATAGTCTGGAGAGCTTGTACATCTCTGACTCCTTCCACCAAGACACTATTGTTGAGAGGCGGAAAACTATAACCGTCTCTGCTTAGGGGCTCATTGGGTGATGCATACGTGGCATGTGCCTCTTAAGGCACTTGAGTCTCTAGCATCCCCACGGGACCATTAGCCGAAGCTGGTGAAAACTTCTGATTTACCGGTGGCAGTGTATAACTCTATAATTTGGGTGAAAACTTGAAGTCTTCCAAGATCAAGGCCTGGTCGTATCGGGGTGCAAAAACTATTTCATACCCCGTAATTGGAGGATTCTCTGTAGGTTCGATGTTTTTCACTTCCCCTCTGAAAATGTCAATGGCCACTTGAAACTCATGACACTAAAGCTCAGAGTGCTGACTAGTATTATGTAATCTACACCATCCTGATAACACGGCCTCTGCCAAATATACTCTGTCCGTAGGACAGTTCTCAAGAGGTGGTGGGTTGTCCAATGGTGAAGGGACACCTCCATTATTAGGCCTTGTATTCCAAGATCTCTTCTTGAACCCTTGATTATTGTTTCTATACCCATGATTGTATCCTTGATGGGCATTGTGTTGGTGATTCAGAGGATTATTTTGATATCCTCGATTAGCACCTTGATGTGCATGATTGTTCCTTTGCATGGCTTGTATCTAATTATTTTGATTTCTGAGGTATGTCACCTCGGTTGACAGCTTCTTCACTTGTTCTACCAACTCTTTTATCTCATCTCTTTCCTCTTGAGTCTTTGTTGGTGGTACTATGTTTTGCAGGTAAACAGGTTGCATTGCCGGTGCTTGAGATAAAGGTACTCCAGGATGGAAACTAATTGATTTGAGGGTACGGTCACCTGGTAAGCTGGCTGTGGAACCAGATTTAACACTGGAATTTGCTGATTCCAGGTTTGCATTTGACTGCTCGTAGAACTTAAGCCAGTGTATAGTGAAGGCCCAGTTGTATTTTGCCCCATATTCTGACCTACTACAATTTCCTTAGCATAGGCTAAGTTCATATCGACGGGAGCAGGGTGAGCTTCTCTCACAAACATTACCGTTAAAGAATCCAAAGCGGCGTAATAATTCTCTCGAGCATCCGCAATGGTGTAAGGAGTGTGCAACCTTGTGAGAGCTTTCTGAAATCTATTATTGAAGACATGGATGGGCTCCTTATCTTGCCTCCTTACCTCCACAAACTGTCTAAACAATTCAGTGGGAGTGATAGGAATACCAAATTTTTTGATGAAGGCCATCTTCATTTGCTCCCATGTTCTGATTGAACCGACTGGTAAATGTATGAACCAATAATGGGCCTCTTCCCCCAAAGAATAAGGGAACAACCTGCATGCCACATCTGCATATGCAATCTGTCTATTGTGTAGGTGGTCCTCAAACATTTTGATGTGATCCTTAACTTTGATGTGATCCTTAGCAGTGCGGTTTACGTCGTGGATGTGGAACTTGGAGAAAAAACTCTCTGGATTCTTTGGCATGTCATGATAGTTAGAAAACTCTAGCGAAGATGGGTTGGTAACCAACCAAGTAGCACCATTTGCAACTGGCTGAGCCATTGCTTGCCTTCACCAATATACCGCTGCTTGAGCTAGTTGTTGAACAACTGGTGTGACTTGAACTGGCTGCTGTTGTTGGATAGCTACTGCCATGATGTCTCGTCCTGGTCCTTGTTCGGAAAACCTTGAAATACTAGGCAAAGTTCTGAATAAGCTTGAGACTTCTTCACCGCTCACTACTTCTTCGCTTGATTGAGCTTCTTCATTCGATAAAATTTCCTCACTTGAGGGAACCTCTTCATCTGATCGAGTACCTTTCTTCTTCCTTGTTCTGGTAGGTAGCCCTAGCTCTATAAGTTCCTTGGATGAACTGGGTGCAGACCTCAAAATTCTCTTCAACTTATCCGATGAGAATGAACTGATGCGATCCAAGATGAAGATGTTTCTTATACTAGCGACGCATGGGAGTGAGTGGTTGTCTTTGATTCAACAAATCTCTTTCAATAGAAACCTGGATTTGGATGGCTTTCTCTTCTTCTTCTTCCAACACAAAGCTTGTTTGCATGTATTCAGCTGCACTCCTCTTTGTTCTCCACACGAGATTGTTCAATCCTAAGAGAATATCTTCTTGATCCTCATTGAATCCCAAATTTGGCTACAACACCAAAAATATTTCTCTATGAGGTAGCACCATCTTGGTAAATTATACTTTTATAATTCCTTTTGCTTCACTATAAAAAAAATGCCCCTCCTTCTAACGCCAATTTTTTTGATGTGTTTTTTATGACGACATCAACACAGAATAAAATGTCCAAAGGTCACTCTATTCTCTCTTGATCAAAATATCCCCCATGCTAAGATTGCCTGAAAGTTCATGCGTTCAACTCCAAGGTTCCTGTTATTGCGAATAGACTTCGTTGGCTGATGTGAATATGTTGGTTATTTCAAGGGGACTTACGTGATTGCCCAGTTAAGTGAAGCAAGTGAATGATTTTTCTGTGATGCTCTAATTTCTAAACTAGCCTGAAAATGCTAAATTTAAAGGAGAGAAGAGGAGAGACTCTACAATCTACTTCCAAAAGGTGGAATGTGGGGATCAACATAAACAATCTTCAAACCAGGATTTGCTTTGCCTCCTTTTGGACAACCTCCACAAATTCGGTGCAATCTTCAAAGGATGATTAAGATATTCAGATTATGATTCAGCATATGCACCCCATCGCAACGATGCAAGTGGACACACAAATCACAATCGAAGTTAAGTACTATTACCCCAGTTGACCACACAGGGCAAGCTTACCATCAGCAAGCCTATTAGTGGTATGGATGAAAGAAGACGTGCTCAAATTAAATGCCACACTCCACAGCTAACGACTACTTGCATGAAATGAAAGTCTATTTTACTCTATCTACTAGAATTGGAAAGACGAACAAGCCTTGTCAACTGCCCACAATGAAAGATGAAATCACCAATCAATGAAGAATATTTATATTATGAGAGCCTTCTGCAACAACCTTTTACAAAAACTTTCAAAGGGAAATTTTTTCTTTCCTCTTCAAACTAAGTTAACTTCTAACTAAATGCCTTCTACTCTCTAGCTTTGATTCAATTCTCAATCTGATTCTGATTCTATTATTTTACAAATGAGGGGGAATGCCCCTTTTATAGCTAGCCCATTTCAGTGGACGGCTCATATTCGATTACAATAAAGGCCTCAGATTGAGCCACCTATGCCCTAATTAGGTTTTCTACCCTAAAAACCACCACTGAGGGGAGTGGGTAATAAATGCACAAAATATTTTCCACTCCCCTGCAGGAACCATAATGAGCAATTAATGCCCATCACCATCCTCCAAAAGATCCTAGTCCAGCAGAGCGTTCCCATTGTCCTATTCTCGGACTGCAAACTCAATCAACCGGGCCAATACTGCCTCAACCTCCTGAACCGAAATTGGTGGAATATGGTTAAGCTAAAATTCCAAAACTGCTATCGTCTGCCCGTGCCGAGTGTAAGACCTTCTCCATGCCACCAAGGCATCCCACGTATTCTGAATTATACTAGAGAAAGTGGAGAAATTCTCAAAGTCATCCTAGACAAGTGACCTCACAACTGAGAAGAATGGAGCCAGTTTGTCTCTCAAGCCATTAGCAGTTATTTCCTCTACGGCCAACCTTCTAGCAAATATGGCCTCTAGTGTATTGAGGACTCCCTCCAAGATGTTGCCCATTGCCTTCCTGATTCTGGCCGAATGTGCCTTTGCTACATCATGAAACCCACAGCCTGTGACCACCGAGGAGTACCAACTGGTGAAATCATACCTGTCACCATCTTGAATTACACCTACATCTACCAAGGTCTGTAGAGGTATATGCATCAAAGACCCTAGACGAAGAACAGTCTTTGTCTGATAGATGTGGGTATCACCCCAGGCTTGATCCACCATATCCATCCATGCCAAAATATTCGAGGCCTACTGATAAGCATCGGTGAGGTCCTCCATGAATTTCTCTGTCTCTGCGCGAACATGGCTAACCCATTTGTCTGCCTCCATCTCCATCTTCCTTAAGTCTTCTAAGTCAACGACTGACTCCCTCAGAAGCTCTGGTGGGAGTTCTACTGCTGGGTCCGCCTGTTCACCTGGAGGTGCAAGACTCTGCACATATCCTATCAAGGTTTTGTGCTCCTTCTTTAACTTTTGATACTTCCCCTCTATTCGGAGCAACTGGTCTCTCAGTGCCTGATAGGAGTTATCAAACTCCTCAACAATTTGGGCTCTCGGAGAATGACCCAACTCTACGGTGGTGATCACATAGTTTTCGGGCCTCTCCTCGGCTCGATCATACTCCTCCCTTGGGACAGCAACTTGGAGTGCACGAGAGCCCGACTCGTTAGTTGAAATCTTCAAAAATTTCCTAGCTCTCTTCTTTTTTGGGGGCGCACTAATCCTTCTAAGGAACTCCTCCATCTCAATGGTTGGATCCGTATCATCCTCAGACTCTCCTCTCATCCTATTCGTGAGCCAATTCGGCACTGTTTGCTATGGATTGTAGGTGATGAGGGGCTGCTCCTCTGTTGCCTCCACCTCGCATACTTCCTCTCTTCTTACACTATTCTGCTCTAGCTCGTCAGTCTCCACAAGCTGAGTATCTCCAAACCCTTGGGTCCCTTGTTCAATATTTCCTTCCTCTTCAAATGCCATGTCCAACATCTGCTGGAAATAGGTATTGGCCACTGTTTCCTCCTCCTCTTCCTGCTGGCCACCCCTAGATGCATTGACACTTATACTATCTAACCCTCGGATGTTGGGCTGATCAACCTCCTCCAGTTCTCGCTCCTTGTTCAATCTTGCCCTCTGATCAGAAAATAGTGAAATTTATCTCAAACTCGAAGATTGAGTTTGCGAGTGTGCGGGTGATGCTTTTTCCATCCTAAATGGTATCAGCTGGGTCAGTGTCTCCTCTCATGCCTCTGCAGCCTGGGTGATCTGTTTTCCTCTTCTCACTGTTAGTGGCCTTTGATCACCCATCAAGTCATAAGTGAGAGTGATTGACCTACTCTTGAGCCTGCATGCATGTCTGTCGACCCAAGCTCTTGTGAAAGTCATTACCGGTATAGAGAGCATGTCTAAATCCATGATCTTGGGCTCGGACCAATCAGGTGGCAGGACCGAAGTATTTCTCACTGACTCATAATTAGGTTGTATAATGTTGACATCTTCCTCCACCTGGTCTGGAATTGGAATGAGCTCACACTCCCTAATCAACTTGAGGGGGAGTGTAGTAAACATCCTTTTCCTTATTTCAACCTCGTCAACAACATTTGCCCAAAAGTCCTCAATGTGGGCCTTGTGTCGGTACTCAACGTTCTGTAACATTTAGATGTTTCTGTAAAGATTGAAATCCTACCTACCCGTGTGATATGAGAGATGAAAGAATTGCAGCTCATCTTCCGCCTCTCAAGTTGCTTGCAAGGAGGGACACACCTCGATGGAATTTCCCATGGCAATAGGAAATTCAAGTCTAGCCTTCTTCTTCTTTTTTTGAATCCTATCATAGGCGATCAGCTACCTAGATACTTCCACCATTACTATATGATCGGTGGGGTACCTCGGTAGCCAGTATGGATACGAAGTGAACCCCTACAGCCTAATGTATGTAAACTTCGAAAATTGGATGAGCCAATATTTGTATTCTACTATCAATGTATGTGCCTCCTTCAATATTCTTTGATGCGTTCTCTATTGAAGGGTCCTTGTGATACGCATTGTGAATGCATCATTAGCCCGCTTGTAGCTGGCAGGGTTGGTGAAGTGTAACTGTGTGCATGCCTCATGGATCTTGAACTGGTCAAGTGCAAAGCCAATTGGTTCCTTGTATGTGATCCCTCGGTACTTGGTCATCCTAGCCAACATATATATCACGTATGAGCTCATATAAAAAGTTTTTGTCCTCCTTAGGCTCCTAAACTGTTCATTAATATTGTCGCTAATCATTCTTGCCCAATCAACACACTCCTTTCCCTCCAAGATGTAGCCCTACGCACTCCCATTTATTCAACTAAGCATCATCATCAAGTCGCAGAACTCTTGTTTCAAATCTTCAACAATTATCTACTTCGGGAGTTTAGTGTAGGGTGGCTTTGGCTTCTACATCCAGACTCTGTTGATAACTGCAGCAACCCTTTCGAAAGAGGAGTACATTTTATCTGCCATTTCCTTTGATTTGTGCAGCATTCTCTCAAAAGTAGGAATCCCAAATGCCTCTTTGATACCATTTGGCATGAAGTTCTCAAGCAATTTTCCATCTGGAGAGACAATGGTTCTACGCTCTGGCTTGTAGTAATTCGCACACTCCATGATTAGCTCTGGGCACTGAATTGCTGGTGGAAAACCCACAGCTACGTAGATCCCACTTTTCATGATGTTATGTGTCGTGACTGATGGTTGATGGCCTCCCAGTCCGTACATCCTTGACTTGAGTGCATTTAGATTAAATGACCTGAGGTTGGTGTCATTTAATCCCCCCAACTTCGAACTAATTGCCGACTTTGGAAGAAATGGCTTAGCAAACCTTTTGATCATTGCCTGCCGAGATGAACTAGCCTTGGCCGCTTCAGGGTTTGCAGCTCTACCTATGGCTCTTCTTGTTCCTGCAACATCCTTTGCTCCGGCCATCTACAAAATAAAATAGAACAACAACAAGTTAGATTGCAAATTTTTAATAAAATAAAATAGTTTTCGAGACAGCTGCGGATATCGAGTTAGTTTTGAAAACGAAATTCTTCAGCATAAATTTCTAACTCCAAACCTCAAACTGTATAAAAACTCTGATCTTAGAAAGAAGCTTTCATAAACTTCACTTTCAACTGGCAAAGAAAATCACAGCAAACTAATAACTTTCAGCAATGTGAATGATTTCTTCAGCATAAAAAATTCGAATTCTTGACTTCAGCCTCTCAACGCTAGCACTTAGAAGAATAAAGAGACTACTACAGTATGAATTTCGAACTTCTTCTCAACTCCAACAGCAATCAGCTTTCAACAGTTCGAAAACAAAATCCTCAGCAAATAAGAAAATCGTTGTAACTTCAAAATTCTGCGGTAACTTCAACTCTGAGTAGAAAATAGAGATCTCCAGAGAAAAATAAATCTTCAGCAACTCCGGAAATCTGCAGCAACTCCAACAACTTGGAAATAAAATCTCAACTCTCCAGCATAAAATTTCAAAAATTGCAGCAACGCACTTTCAGCTCTTCAAAAAGAAAACTCTCAGCAATTAGGAAAATAAAATTTCTCCAGCAACTTCATACTTAGAAAATAAAAACTCAAGCTCACTCTCAGCAACCTCAAAAATATTTCAATCTCTCACAAAATTCCTCACTTCACCAATCCCAAGCTCTTTGAAATGTGTGGAAAAATGAAAGAAATGAAGTTGTTTAAATAACTCTTCATGAAGAATCCTTCTAAGTATTGTTGGAGCTATTTTTAGCACCTTCATCAATTCACGACTCTCTTCACTCAGAATCTTCTAATTCAGGTGCAGTAGTGGGTTAGTCGTCAACCAGTCATTATGGCAGTTGCCATTAATGAAGATTCTTTTCTTGCAAAAATTTGATTTTTCCCTCTAGCCAACCAGTTAACTCTTGGTAATTTAAACAACCCGCAAGAAAATCACTTGACTTGATTGAAAATTCCATTTTAAAATCCTTGCGGTGTTTAATTAAATTCAACTCAAAAAAATTCGTGGGAGTTGTAAATTTATTTCCAACTTGTTAAAATATCTGCCATTTAAATCTTCAATTTCATGAAATTTTCCTTAGACATTTTAAACCTTCTTTTTAAAATATTCAACTCTGGGTGATTTAAAATCACTAGCTTGCTCGAAATAATCCACCCTCTAAGATTTAATTTTCGTTAGGAAAATAATCTAGGCAACATAATTTTCCTTTGAAAATATTAAAATCTTCACTAGGAAAATAATTTTAAGTTTCACTCAACCCATGGGTGTATTTTAAACGGGTTCATTTAATTTTCCACTTGGGAAATATTCCATCAAGTTGCCAACTTTGCTTAAATGTTCATCCATATCCAAGGTGTATTTTATGTAGTGAAATATTATCTTAGGAATAAATTTAAATCCTCACTCCTTGGGCGCAAATGATATTTCATGCTTTCATCCTTGACACTTAGGCATTTCCAGCCTACTCCTCCATCATGGTCGTAAATAGCTTAGGGAGCTTTCATTTTAGGTGCAAATGAGAGGGTCTATTTCATTTCTCATACTTGGACATTTTTTTCTTCTCATGCCTTAGCATATTTTCCTCTTTGAGATGGGCGCATTTTGGAGGGTGAACTTTCATTCTCCATGCCTTAGAAATATTTCGGCCTTTTCCAGTTAGCCTAGGCGCACTTAGCCATGTCTACTTTCATTTCATGCCTTATGATTTTTCATCTTCTTGTTTCAACTTGGGCGCACTTAGGCATGTCTACTTTGATTTTATGCCTTGGCCGATTTCACACTTCCATATATAGCTTGGGCACATTTGGGGTGGTAAACTTTAATTTCAAATGCTTTTGAAAATTTTGTACTTTCAGCAACTCCATGAGCTGGGCACATTTCATACCCTGTATTTATATTATGCTCAAGCCTTTGCTTTTGTTCCTTAGGCGTTTTTCACTCTTCAGCAACTTTGGGCGCATTTCAACAATGGAGCTCTCCCTTGAGGGCGCATATGGAGGTATCCACTTCGTTTTCACACTTAGAAGAATTTCATTCCTTACTTAACTTGGGCGCAAATTAGAGGGCTTGCTTTTATTTTTACCATAGGTGCATTTCATAGCCTCAACTTTCATTTCCAATGCCTTAGAATAATTTTGAAGGCACTTCCTCAAGGTGGGCG
The DNA here is from genome assembly GCA_007115665.2 of Sequoiadendron giganteum. Taxonomy (NCBI): domain Eukaryota; kingdom Viridiplantae; phylum Streptophyta; class Pinopsida; order Cupressales; family Cupressaceae; genus Sequoiadendron; species Sequoiadendron giganteum. Next base: position 342,302,051 of record CM021100.1, on the reverse strand, counting down.
CATTTCACATAGTGAGGTTTCATTTGTGTGCCTTAGGCATTTTTGAAGTCTTCCTAAAATGACTTGGGCGCAAACACTACTTCCAGCTTTTGTTTCCATGCCTTAGGCATTCTCATCCTTTCTCCTTCCTTGGGCACATTGCCAGGCTAAGTTTTCACTTGAGGGTGCCTTTAACAAGGTGAACTTTTAATTTTGCCATAGAAAATATCTAGCCTCCAACAACCTTGGGCACATTTCCACATGCCTAGTTCCATTTTGTGCCTTAGAAGATTTTCCAATGATATTCTTACCCTTGGGCGCATTTAACATGGTGAGCTTCCAAGTGAAGGTTCATTTTGATGGTGGAGCTTTTAGTTTTGCCTTAGAAAATTTCATGTTAACCTCTCCATGGTGGGCGCATTTTAGCCCTTAAGATTTTGTTTTCATACTTAGAGATTTTGCTTTAGCTCACAAGGTGGGCGCATTTAGGAGGTGGTACTTTCATTTCCAACACTTGAAATATTTTTGGAGTCTGGTCAAGGTGGGCACATATTGTCTGCTTAACTTTGATTTTTTTTTTGTATTTAGAAAATTTTCAAGTTTCATTCGTGAGGTGGGCGCCTTTTGGAGCTCTTGCTTTTATTTTCCCATACTTAGAAAATTTTCATGCCTCTGCCTGCCCTTGCTTTTGCAGTCCATTTTTAGCAAGTTGTGCTATTTTTAGCAAGTCCCTTGATTTTCGACCTCTACGGCTCCGGCTTGTCTGAAAATTTGACCATATGATCCTCCTCGCCTTGTAAACCTATTTTGCCAGTCCCCTGCCTTGACCTGCCATTTATAGCCACCTACTATTTATAGTAAGTTTCAAAGTTGCCTGACTTCAGTAGCCCCGTTTGACTTGAAACTTGCTATGCCTGATCCTAATAACTTGAGTGCCCTGCTCACACCAACTTTCGGCACAGACCTGCTATTTATAGCCCTGAGACGACTTACTAAAAATAGTAAGTTCTCTGATTTCACTCAAATTTTTCCAGTAGGTTGCTTGGATGATGTTGTCATTGGTGGCATACTTTATTCTAACAATTTATGGATTTTACCCCCTATAAAAGTGGAAACCCTAATTCTGACTTGCATGTACCCCAAACGGTCTTCGTTTGACTTTGTTTCTTCTGCATGTTGCTCTACATGCTGAATTGAAGTGTTGGGTGGCTGGAGTGAAATTGCTATTTATAGTAAGCACCCTGGAAAGTGATCAATCTATTGCTGGATGATTTTGCATGTCATATTGCCCATGGGATCTCAAGAAACCCAAAAAAACCTAGAAATTTGGTCCATATATGGGCACTGGCTAAAAATAGTAAGTCCTTGAAACTTGATCTCCTCTGCTTGCATGTCACACTACTGCGAAGCCCTCGAAAAACCCAGAAGGAATATCCAGACATGCATTAAAGAACTCTGCATGCAAACCCTAAAAATAGCCTCTGAAGGCTGATCTCTGAAAGTGATCGTCTCGGTTTGCATGTTGCATCGTTGCGAAGGTTTTGAAAAACCCAAAAGTAATTTCTAGACATGCATTCAAAAATCACATGTTTGAACCCTGAAAATGGCTTTTGAAGCCTAAACTGCCAAAAATAGCAGGTTGTCTGATCCTGCTCAAAATTTAAGTGCTAGTAGCTAAAAGTTACCTGAATGCGATGGAATAGTCTGAATTCCAAAATCCTGCTGAAACAATCCCTAATTGAGTACTTACTATAAATAGTAAGTTGTTAGAATTCAATGAAAATTCAGTGGGACTCCGCTGACAGCTTTGTGATTGTAGTACTAAGCTCGGATTTCAATTTGATAACCTGGTTTGACCTTAAACAAAAAAAAAAAAAGCCTGAAGGATAGAAAACCCTACTTTCATAGACTTAACCAATATTTCAACCTGGGTCAAACGATGGGGCATCCCCGAAAGGATGGAAGGACCACAGAGAGAGAGAAAAGGCAAAGCCAAAAGACCAGAATGGCGCAAAAATTAGGGGGTCCCCATTTGAATGGGGTGATGTGTGAATGGGGTGATGTGTGGAATGCCAATGTGGAATATGCCATGACAAGTGAATTGTTATGGATTGTCATGACATTCCATCAACATGAAACCACTTTTCTTTGAGGCATTTTTTCAACAAATTCACTTCCGTGTCTATGCTATTGCTTACTATTATGCTTTGATAGATTTTTTCCAAGCATCCTTAGCTTGTTCAAAATCCCTTGTTTTAGGATTTTAGCCATAGCAACAAGGCAGTGAATTGTTTGATAAAATGCTTTGGTAGACATGTATAAAAAATGTGGTAGCATAGACAAGGCTATGAAATTTTTGAAAAAATGCCTCAAAGAAATGTGGTCTCATGGAATGCCATGACAAGAAAATGCAATTGGCAACTGCTCCTAGTTATTAGTTATGCAATGTGAATTAATTGCATAATTGCTTAGGTTGACATTGTAAATACTATATTATAATTGAGGTCTTTTCATCTATCAACACCTAGTTATTAGTTATGCAATGTGAAGTAATGCTTTGAGTTTGAAAGATGTGCAATGCAATGTAATCGGTAATTTCAATATAAACTAGAAAAATATATTTTTTACAATTCATTAGTTAAACTCTATTTTATTTGCTCTCTATAACTCTATTGCTATAGAAATTCCTTTCAATTAAAAAAAATAGTTTTTGTCTCTTAGTCTATAATTTTTTGTTGCTATGTGTAGAACATTATAGATGGATCAATGTCAAAGGTTGAAATACCATGCATTTGATGAGAGAATAGCCGATGAGAGGGACATAGAAAAATATCCATGTCCATGTAATGACTGTCTTGGTGGAAACATGAAAAACATAAGTTAGATTTATTGACATATGATAAGATATGGGCATAGTGGTATAAGCCCTTGTAATGTCAATTATTACAAAGATATGATAGAATGGTAGAGTGTGAGAGATGAAGAGAAAAAAAAATAGATGAAGTGGCACCAAACATAGATGAAGAAGCAACAATATTAGATGAAGGGTTTGAAGTTGATCAAATGTTGAATAAGGGTCTAAACGATGATTGGGCCAATTTGATGGAGGATGCTTCAAAGCCTTTGTATGCTAATTGCAAGTTAAGCTGTTTGACAACAATCCTTCAAATTCTTAAATTGAAAGTGGTGTTTGGTTGGACAAATGAGGGTGTAGATCAATTATTGAAATTATTAAGTTTGTTGTTACCACCTAACTCTATATTGCCAACAAAACAAAGTCAATGTAGAAATGAAATCACTAAGCTAGGCTTAGGGTATGAAAACATCCACACATGTGTGAATGGTTGTGTATTATTTTGTAAGAATATTGCAAGTGAGAATGAATGTCTACAATACCATGAAGCAAGGTATAGAGAAGGGTTGAAATCAGTTGTGGTTCCTAGAAAGGTTATTCGCCACTTTCCAGTAATCCCATGATTACTCTAAATGTATAGGTGCAAAGACATTGTTGAACTTATGCAATGGCATGCCCAAAATAAGAGCATTTATGGAAAATAATAACATGTGCCTAATTTTAAGGTGTGGATGGAATTTCATAATATATGGCCTAATTTTTCTCAAGATCCTTGTAATATAAGGTTGGGTTTGGCTCTAGATGGGGTGAAACCGTTCTCAGATCAAAGTACTAAATGGTCAACTTGGCCAGTGTTTTTAATAAATTATAACTTGCCTCCATGATTAGCAACAACCATTTTTCTTAATGCTATCATTGACTATACCATGAAATAAAAGTGTGACTTCAGATACAATTGACGCTTATCTAGAGCCATTATATGATGAGCTAATGGAATTGTGGAAAGGAATTGAAGCAATTAAATATTTAAGGGATTGTCATTCAATCAAACTCACTTTAAGAGATTCCTTATTGTTTACGATTCATGATCTTCCTACATATGGCATATTGTCTAGTCTCAACGTTCATGGATACCATGGATGTCCTGCTTGCAACTTTAAGGATTTTGTGAGGCACTCAAGAAGTTTGTGTAAGTGTATTTATTGTGCACATCATTCTTACCTTAAAATGGATCATCCATATCATCAATAAAAAACATGATTTAATGACGAAGAAGAGAATCATGAAGCACCATTGCTAATAGTAGGTGGTTACATTGTTGTTAATGGACAAAAAGGAATTTCATTTATTAAAAATTATGGAATTTTTGATAGTAGATATGATTCATGTAATGAAAATGGTGTAAAAAGGTTGTGAATATTCTATAAGTTGTCATACTTTAAGGGTATAGCCATTATGCATACTGTTGACTTTATGCATACTAAGAAAAATATAGCCTATGCTATTATAGAAACTCTTTTTCACGCTTTTGATAGTATTTCATCATATGAAGACTTTCAACAACTAAAGATTCATCAAAATATTTGGGTTGAAAAATATGATGATGAAAAATAAAGAAAACCTAGTGCTCCTTATGTTTGGACAAAGGAACAATGTGCACAATTCTTATAGTTGATATCTTAGACTCGCTTTCCCACTTGATATGTAAGTAGTAACTTATTAGAAGCCAAACTAACATTAATGGCTTAAGAGGCCTCAAGACCCATGACTATTATGTCATAATGGAGAATATTTTACCTATTGTGGTAAATATATTATGTTTACCAAAGGGGCCAAGATTGGCAATCATAAGGTTGGGCTTAATATTAAAGAGAATGAGTTTACATGTATTAGATCCTTTGAGCTTTGATAGTTTGAGGGGGGAGTTTGTTGAAGTCCTTTGTCTATTGGAACGGGAATTTCCACCAACAATATTTAACATTTCTATGCATCTTTTGATACATCTACAATATGAACTAAAGCATTATGGCCTGATAAGAACAAGATGGATGTATCCTATAGAACGATATATGAAGGTTTTGAAAAAAAAAATCATACTACAGAAAAACCGAAAGGCAACATGTTTGAGGGATATTCAATGCAAGAGGCCATGGGATTTTGCATGAAATATATGAAGGATTTTAAAATTTTCAATTGGCATGTATGGGATGATGATGAAGAAGACACAATTGTAGGTGAAGTATTGGAAGGAAATGGATGTCTCTTGAAGCTATCACATCAAGAAAGAAGTGTGATACATACATATATTCTTCAAAACATATCTTTGTTCAATAAGTGGCGCAGGTAAAAAAAAATTAAAATAATAATCTATTTACTCAATTGAATTTACACATTTATATTATCAATATTACTATTTGTACATTAATATTCTATACAGTAAATATGAAGAAGATAATCAAGCTTGGATGTAACATCGACCTCAAAGGCACAGACATCATGCTGATTTGATTGGAGGTGATTCTTTTCCAAAATTTGAAGAATGGATTGCTAATGCATTCAGGGATTCAAAAGAAGAAGGTCAAGATATAAAAATAGAGGAAAGTGAGATTTCCTAATCTCCACATTTATGGGCTACACATTTCAGTGGAATGTGGGCCTATGGTAGTCATTTAAGAGTGGAAGAAAAAGACAAAGGAAAGATAAATTGTGATGTGTTGTTAGTGCTGAATTTCTTCATGAAACTGAGAATAAATTTTATGTTGGATTCATCCAACAAATTATTCTAGTGGACTATGGTGAAAATAGTCCTATATTATTAAAATGTAAGTGGATCCGACCATCTATAGTACAATTTGATGAGTATGGATTTGTACATGCAAATAGAAGATAATTTTTATCAGAGACAAATGAGTCATATGTTTCCCCTCCTCAAATTAACCAGTCATTTCTAATTGATGATGTAAGAAGACCAAGATGGTCATATGTCATTCAAATAGAGTCTCTTTCAAAATGAAAAATCATGGAAGTTGTTGATATAATGCTTGATGGGCAATATTTTACTTTACCAGAAACATTAAAAGTAGTGGATGAAGACAATGATGGAGTGTTTGAAGAAGATATTTTGATTACCAATGAAGATATTGGGAGAGAGAATGTATTGCATGTCATAGATGAGGATGAGGAATAAAATCAAGCAGATGCAGACATGAATAATCAAGATTCTAATCTTGTTGGAAATGCAGATGATTATGATGATACTTTGTCACCTCAAGAGGTTAGCTTTTCACCTAAATTTGGTTATATGTATGGTGTAATTTATTATTGAATGTAATAAAGATCTGAGTATAGGTATGCTTATTCACTATTATTTTACTGATACATTTCAAAATGTAATCATCATTATTTTTTTGGTACATTGTATACAAAACCTGAGATGTTCACTGTTGATTTGAAGTGAATTTAAATTTAGGTTCAATCTTTCTTCTTAGTTTTCTTACTTTGGTTGAAAACTTGAAATTAATTTTGTTTAGTTAGAGTATAATTTATTTTATGTCTTATATGTTCTCTAGATGCAAACATATAATGAAAATATGTGATTTAATAATACATATAGATATCTTAACATTAGATGAATTAAGCCTCTCCATTACAAAGAAAGAAATGATCTCTTAGGTCCGACTGGCACTAAAAACTAAAACTGACAGACTACAAAATTAGAAAATTGTTCAATATTTTCAATAAAATGATATCCAAAATATTGCATTCATAATAAAATCCAACACCACACTACCGCAGTAGTCAATAGATGTATGTGTGGGATGGCAAGACATATAGGTCAATGTAAAAATTCTTACTGTAATACCACAACAACAAAATATGAATATCGTGGGGTGGTGGTGAGAACATGTTAACAACTAAAGTAAACCACGACCCCTCAAGGGGTAAATAATGACACTACAGTATGGTGGTGAGCAATCACTCAACCACTAGAATTAACCCATTGTCCTGTGAGAGTCCAAAGGGGTGTGTGTGGGGTGGTGGTACTACTACCTCTACCTTGCAATGGTCTTGATATGACAGAGCGGTATGGTGATGAATAGTCACTCAACTACTAGAATTAACGTTCTGTCCCGTGGGATTCCAAAGGGGTGTATGCAAGGTGCTAGTACGGCTAGCACTAACTCGCAGCCATCTTGAAATGACCGATCAATACTGTGGTACAAGTTGTTAAAGCATTAAATGATTATGTTACACCGTTCAATTTCCCGAGATCAACAACATGTATTCAAAATCAAAATATGGGTAGATTCTAAAATATTTTGCACGAATTCACACTATTAGTGAGGTTACTAAGCTTAGAAGTTAATATTACTTGGGACTCAATGAAATTTTGGAAATCATTCACAAAGCTCAACATACTAGAGGCAAGGGAGTTCAAGCGGGAAAACTCTGTAGCTATTATTTCGTCAAGTAAGTTCACAGAAACCCTCTATAGCAAGTGTATAAGAACTGAACTTGCTTCTACAAGTAGACACTTAAAAAATCAACTAGGAGTAAATTCTTCATCATGCCACCCAAAAAAATTCAACTTGTGAGTAAAAAGGAAGAGTCCACAGTTTCTAAATTAAAGAAGAGGTCCTGTCAACAATTTGTTTTAGATGTGTTACCTAATTTTGTAGAAAAAGGTCCAAAAAGGTGTTTAAAGATACAACCCTTGGATGTAGAGACCCAATTATCCCTATCTTACGGTGGGATCTATTTTGGTACTTCTATGAAAAAAGGGTTGAGAAGATTCCAGTTTTGAATCCTTGGACCTTAGATCTGGCCAAATTGATAGTCCCAAATGTCTTCGTAGATGTTGATTTTATTAAAATATTGGCACAATATTATCACCTAGCTATGAGGACTATAAGAATGTGATATGGTTCACCATTAGTGGTGTTGACTAAAGAATCAATTATAGTGTTTTATATTAAACAAGCAAGCTATCACTAAGATTGACTTGGAAAGAAGTGAGGAGGATTATAGGAGATTGAGAAAAACCTACAAGAGTGATGAACTTCCTTTACACATGAAAAAGGGTGTAAACAATAGGACCTAATACCTATCTCCCCTCCCAAAATGATCCATTTTCCATAGAAGACTTCCAAGTATATTTCAAAAGAACTTTTTTTTTTGTGCCAAGCTTGGAATAGATGTTGAAGAGAGGATGCCAACCTATCTCATGATGATGGCAATGAGGATACAAAACCCTGAAGTCAACATTGAGTATGAATTTGTTGCTGAAATTGAGAAAGGGCTACATGAGGGATTTTTTTAAGTAAGAGAGAACTTAGCTCCCATCACTTTTAGGAAATACTCTTTCTTGTGTCATTTAATATTGTACCAAAACATGAATAGATGGACTAAAAGAATGTGTTTGGGAATGACTGAAGATGAAGTGAATAGGTTTCCTATACAAAACTGGTGTTACATCTAGGATAGTAGATGTAAAAATAGTGATTATGTAATATTTAATGATCATTTCATAGTAAAGGTCATGGCCACTCTTGGTTATATTTCACCAAGATTTCCTAATAAAATCATGCAAGTATTAAGACCTTTAGCATTGAAACCATAGCAAGGACACACTCACAATTTCGATGATTGGTTCTTCTTAGCAGACCAAATAGTAATAAGGGTCTAGGGTGTCCTCAAGCCCCACATGTTTTACCTAAATTTGTTTCTATTTGAATTGCATTTTTAGAGTTTATGTGGAAAATTTTATGGATGGAGCAAGATGTTATGAAAAGACATAAAAAGGGGATTCCTCCCTGACCTAACTGAATGTGAGGAGCTATCAGTAGGTTCTGACACACTTGAAGAACTGCAAAACTATTTGAAGATGTGGTATTCATTGAAGTCACGAGGAAAAATGATTTTTGATCCTGAAGGGCATATTAATTTTATAAAGCAAAAACTTCTCACTAAAGTTGGGATTACCCATGTAATGGATTATGAACAAGATGTAATAATAAATTGTTTTACACACGATGAAGCTTTTTAGAGGAATAGGAAGTGGGAAATCATAAAGAGGCTTGAGAAGGAGAATAAGAAAAGGGGCACTGGATACCAAAGATTCTATGTTGGAGAAAAGTATCCTATCAAGAGGATGAACACAATAATTGTAGAAAAGTATCCTATCAAAAGGATGAACACAATAATTGATAACTTTGAAATATTAAATTTTGAACCAGAAAAGAAACATGAGGGTCAGTCTTGAAACCCTCCAAGTTACCCATCAAACCAAGGGGTATTGTAATCATAGAGCCCCTACAAGACACTCCCACAATAAAATTAGAAGCACCCCCTGAGAAACCAAGTCCTAAAAGGTAGAAGAGACATGGAGTGGCCCCCTTAGTGTCATATGAAATAAGTGAAGGATTGGGGGATACTAAAGAGGTAGCTAATGTAATTTTCAATTTTAAAGATGATGAAGTTGATCAGCCACCACCTAAGCTTAAAAATAATTCTCACAAACTAGAAGAAAGAGTGGATGTACATAGGCATCATGATCAAGAAGTGCATGATGATGAAAGGGTGATTGACGCCCTTATATTTATTGAAGATGATGAATTTATTTAAACTTTCGAGTCTAAGAATTTTTGGTTCAAGATGAAAATGAAAGAATTTCAGGAGACTCCAAATTAATAAGATGGGCACTGAGGAGTCACAACATGACCAGATTGTTATCCAGACTCTTGAAGAACTCAAGATTAATGAAATTATTGTTAGCCCCCAAGAAGCAATAAAATTGGTCTTAGAGAGTAATATACTAATTATACCTAAGATGGAGTTTAAAAAGATATTCTTACTGGATCAAGTAAGAAGCCAAGATAATCCCATGTTGGTTTTTGAATTTAATTGAGATGAGGGAATGAGTGGCATAGGTCACAATCCAAGACTTGAAACCCTAGCCTTTTGGACAAAGAAAAAAATAACCAAAAAACCAAGATTACTTGATGTTGTAAAAGAAATGAGACGGACTGCCATGGTAAAGACACTTCTAGACACATCTACATTGGAGGTAGCTACTATGAAAATGCACTCAGAAATGTTTACTATGGATGCAATTAAAGCTATGGAGCTTAGATTGGTAGAATATGAGAAAGCATAGATTGATCTGAATGATGAAGTGAATAGGTTATTTATAGAAAATTTGAAATTGAAATAGTAGTTGAAGGGAGTAGGTCCTTCCCAAAGCATAAAATTAATAGTATAACAACCCTATTCCATCCAAACTAATATAGGTGCAATCATTGTTGAACAAGTTAATATGCTATAACAAGAAATTGAGAAGTGGAAAAAGAGTAATGAAGAAGCGAAGGAAATAGAAAAGAGAGAAATCCTTGGGGTATTGGAATAGATCTTAGAGAATATGGTTAAGAAAATTTGGAAAATTTGTATGAATGTTATGTCTCCTTGTCACAAGAAATTGATCAGATAAAGGCCCATGTACCTATATTGGACCCCTTATTCAAGAAATGACAACCTGTACATCACACCTTAATGACTTTGGGATGAATTTTACAAAGGAGTGTTGAGGCCCTCACAACTTTAAAGCCTACCAAGAAAATGGTCTGAATGGTTAGATTAATTTCAATACATGTCTATAGAAGATCAAAAGATCAAGGCAAGAATGGATTCATTTCACATGCTAAAGTAGTGGTTCATTCCTAAGATACCAAGGGATGATGATCAACTGAAAGGCTCCAAGGATTGGACAGATGAGTTTATAAAAATTGTTCCCAACTGCCTCACTAATATACAAAAGGATGGTGACATAAATATTCATCGCCTTAATTTAACCTTGGATGGAATAATTGCATTGGATGTTGGGTACTCAAAATTCATCACGGATACCAAAGGTTTATTAGACAACAGATGGAAGAGTCTCTTTTCCAACACACAAAAAATCCAGGAGTACAAATGGCCACATGATTACACGGTGTACCAATGGGAGGAGACATATCTAGCTCCCCCAAAAGAATAGGCCTTGCAGTGAAGTACCAAGCCTTGCAAATACTATCATGGAGAGAGGACCTTGCCAGATCTGAATGATCATGGGTACCTTACGATGAGTAATAGACTTGTGTATCTTGCGAGTGTTGTGGACTTCAACATCTGATAAATTCTCTTCACTTCTCATCTTTCATTACTTTTAAAGTTTTATGTAATCCTATGTAAACAATGATAATTAAGACTTTTTGATTTATGTTAAAGTGGTTAACTAACAAGAGACTTTTTGAAATGTCAGTCAAGACAAAATTTTGAAACGTATTGTAAAATATTTTTGAGGATCAATAGAATATTTAGTTATAATTGGTGGCCAAATTCTGGTTTCAATTGTTTGTTGAAGAGAATTAATGAATGTTATATTTTTGTCTCCAGTTTGATCTTTCCTTGTTATTTAAATCAATATATCAAGGGTATATCTAGTTTATCAAAACACATTTGTTGTCAAACAATTCATTTTGTACTACATTTTGGTGTCAAATCTTTGGTAATTATCGTTAGTTTCATCGCATTCAAATTCTAAATTTTGGGAAATAATATACAGTAAATAGATTGATGGTTGTTTGGATAGTGAAATTAGCTCTCTTAGAAATTAATTGAAATATCTTGTCTTGAAATATCTACAAGGATTATTTTAATTAAAGAGGATTTTGTGGTTATTTTTCTAACAATGATTTTACAGTGCAGCTAGCTTGCTATTTTTATTCAAGATACAAGTCATGATCAAAATCAAGCACATACCAAGAATATGGTACTCTACTTCAAACCCTCAACCTCGCTTAATTTAGTCTACTTACATGGGGATATTAAGGGAGTTAATAAACAATTAATATATATCATTTATTTTTTGTGAAGGAGAATCCTGTGACATCCATTATGGTAGTGGATCAATATCTAGTTTATTTTTTGCTAATACTAAACAAGTTTAGGGTTCTACAACAACCAAGACATTCTACTTTACAACATCAGAGTTTATAGTTATGGCAACTAATACAGATCCTCTTGCCAATCTTGATCCTTTGATTTCATTGGCCAAAGATAAGTTATTGATTTTTTCTCTCTGCTTGTACCATTTTAAATTTTAATATTATTGCAACTTCGTAAGATGTCAGATGGGCATTGCAACATTTTAGGTTAACTCCATGTTCCATGCAATATGTGAATCATTCCTTAATTTGTGAGAGGCTTTCCTTCAATCACCTCTGATATGTTTCAATCATTCACTGACAATCTGTACATCATGTAGATGTTGCAAAGGTGTATTGAAGGAATCGAAACCAATAGAATGAACACAGTTTGATTCTTATTGTATAGGGTAATAATCACATGGGTAAAATGGTGGGATTGAAACTAATGATATGATGTTTGACATAGTACAAAACCCTTTTAACTATGAAGTTTTCCCACAATCAAATCCCCTAACTTGCTACCCTTTTTCCTGATTTTGATGAATTGTAAGAGAATAATCCTAATTAACTTGCACAAGAGCGTGATCCCACAATACTGGTTTATAATTTTTGGCCAAACTGGACACTAAACTGAGTTTTTCTAACTAAATCTTCACTTTCAAGCACCTATAGTGGCTAAACCATGAGAAATTTGAAGATGATGCAAACTAGTGATTTGTGACATTTTGTCTATAGATTCTAAATATATTCTTTTGAAAAAAATTGGGATCAAATTGCACTTATTTTTCCATCTCCTTCAAAAACATGTTTTTTCAGTAAACACCATTTTTAAGGAGTGATGCTCACTGTATAGAACATAACTATTTTTCCACGAAGGATAAAATTCTTTTTTTTTTTAATTTAGATTTGTAACTATGATATCTAGTGCTTTCATTTGGTTTTATAGTATTTTATTCAATGTTTTTTCCTTAATCAAGTTTCAAAGTCAAACCAATTAAAATTCAGACATAGGAAGATTGTATGCAATATAACTTTTTTTGTATGTATCAAAATTCAATTTTAATTTTTTGTTGGATCAAGGATTTTGATATCTAGTGCATTGATATTTTCAAAAAAAAATTATGATAATCTACTATTTTCCCACATGTGTAGTATAGAGAGCTTGATTTTTCAGTGAAACCCTACATTCACAAGAAATAAAAAATAAATATAATAATTAAATTAAATTTATTTAAAGTTATAATTTATGAGAAGCTTATAATAAGGAATACATACTTAAAAAATAAAATTAAATGAATTCATTTAATCCCCCAAAAGGTAAATCAAAAGTGGTTTTTTATCAGCATTTTGATAGGTGTAAAGGTGACTCTATTATAGGTATGGTTTAAAACTAGCGGGGTTCTATTCGAGGGGGTTTGATCTAAGGTGATTTGATCAAACTGTCTTCAATTGCAATCCTTTAAATGAAACTTTTTAAGGTTAAAATCATTATATTTTCTAAAAATATGTGATTTCAGCAAAAATCAAAATCTCCCAAAAATTGTAAACCAACATTGTGGGATCACCCAGGAACATCAAAATTTTGGACTTATATTAATGATGAGTTTTGAACCATTTGGTGATGCTTTTGTGTATTTGTTCAAGTAGTTTTTTCTTTCAAGTTTAATGGATTATTTAAGTTTTGTTATTAATCATTATTTTAAAATTGATGATGTCATAGTTGGGAAAATTGTTGTAAAACATTACCTGTTAGTAATTTTTGGATGTTAAGGCTTCTTAGTTGAATATCAAAGATCTTTTCTCATAAAATTAATTTGGAATTTATGTATAAATGAATTCTTTAATGGTGTAGGTCTTTACTAAGACAACACATGAACCAGAGTTGGAATTTTTGTTGTCCAAGTCTGATGGAATTCTTGGGCTTGGTTTCTAGGAATTTTTTATTGATAATGTTGTTCTAGTCTGGTTAGTGTTGATCGCCTTCATTCTATAATATATCAACTTCATTCTATAATATGAGTGTATCACCTTTCTTAAATTTTGAACAAGGTTTTGAAATCAAGGGTTCAATATGCATATTTCAGGCCTATGTTGACTACTTTGTTTAAGGAATTTATTGACAAGGCTACAATTTCTTAATTGATTTATCTTTTTTTTGTCTTTGGAATTTCTTTTGTAAACTTGCAATATACAATGCACTTTTATTCTTTCTGAATTGAGACTAATATTAATTTTTTTGGCTGTATTAAGGCATAACTTCATTCATGGCAGAAAAGGTAGCACCCTATTGTTCATATCAGATGGCACATTGTATATAAAGGAGGAAATATTCTCGTTGGGTTATTGTTGATTGTTTGAAGGTCGAGAGAGTTTTATATATGGGACACGATCAACAATCTCCTTCGATTCTACATGATACAACTTGCTCCAGGAAGATTGCCCATGTTGTAGAAGTTTTAAGAGATGAAAGGGGCATGTACTTGCATTGAATGGATTCAAACATGTGTTTCCATCATTGCAAAATTCTTTTAGAGAAGTTTCTTTCTTGTAGCCATTTCTCTGCAATATTGTAACTCAAATTTTTAGTCTTGTGATTGAAAATAACATTTGTAATACTCTATTTGTAAGTTGTAACTAGAACACGTTTCTTTTACTAATAAATTTCACCGATTTTACATTCTCAATGGTTGTTTTATTGTGTGCAATTGATAATTGATGTGTATTTGTGTGTTTTATGCTTAAATCCTCAAATATCAATCAATTAAAATGACTGGATATACTACTAATTGACATCAATTAATAGTTAAATTAAATAAATATGTTACCAATTGACAAAAATCAATGAATAATGAATAAATATGACTAGATATATGACCAATGCAATCAGTGAATAAAAATGACTAAATATACTACCAATGCACATAATTTAGTGAATAAAAATGACTAAATAAGTGACCAGTTAACAAAATCATTGACTAAGTATATCAATGAATAAAAAAAATTACTAAATAAGTGACCAGATTACAACAATCAATGACTAAATCAACAACTAAATAAGTGACAAGTTAAATATATCAGTGAATAAAAAATGACTAAATAAGTGACCAGATTACAACAATCAATGACTAAATCAACAACTAAATATATCAATGGAAAAAAGTGACTAAATAAGTGACCAAATCATAGCAATGAATGACTAAATAAATGACTAAATATACTACCAAATTTTTCAATCAAAACAACCAATAAATAACTAAAAAGGGTTTAGTCATCAATTTGGTCACATTATATATGACTGGAAATAAACTACTAGTGGTCACGTGCCCAACTGTAGTAATTTATAAGCAGTTTTTTTAGTAGTTTATTATTGTTTCTATAGTAGTGTGAATGAAAAAAATGTAATGTTGCAACTCACAAAACCCTAGCAATAAAGTGCTACAAACATGTATGAAGTGGATCCAATGGATGTAGATCTTGACTCTTGCTTGAATGTGGTAGATCTTGAATTGAATGATAGTGTGAATCATGAAACCCTACATCACAATTGTTAGCTCAAAACCAAACATGATGCATGATGACTTCGACATGATGCTTGATACTTGAATAATGCTCCAAAACACTTGATAATCAACTCTTGAATGCTCTTGTGAACTCAAATTTTCTATAAGCATGCCCTCATGAAAGTCTTGGATGAAAATGATTGAAATAACCTTGTATTTATACTTGTTTATGTGAAATTTCCCAAAATTACAACACTACAAGCCGACATCAAACTTGGGATGATAAAATCCTACCAAAAATTTGAATTAAATTTAATTTTGGGCCACACATGACTCATACGCTAGAAGTAGAGTATGAGTCCCATTAGGCTAGGCTATGGGACACATTTTTCAATAAAAGCTTAGATTCATGTGAAATCAGGATCAAGGCCCCAAAACATAAGTGGCACCTATTGGTGTTTTTTCCAGTTGAACCTTGAATTTCTCTAAGAGGTAGCCAACCTCTATGTTCGAGAATCATAAAAATTAGTGGCCAACTAATGCGTAAAGGATTTCAATCTTTTACCCCTACACTTTAGACTCTGTGGGACCAAGGAGGGTATTCCCTATTGTGTTCATTTGATATTTAATGCCTCAAGAAAACTTCCACACACATATCTATTCCTACTAACTGCAAATAGACATAGTTCATTAAAGGTTCGATTGACCTTTAAGAAAACCATCATCTATTGCTAGGAATTAAGTGGGACTTCTGATTGTAATTGAAAATATTTAATGATTTTTTTTCTCATTCTGAATCCCTATCCAGGCACATCACTAACTCAAATATCTGTAAAATAAAATAAAGAGAATAGTGCTTCATCGATTGGGATAATAGATTCAAATTACCAACAATCAATAATACATCAACCATTTATCTCAGAAATTGGTGGACTATTGTCATACTACCTTGTAGTATTCAATTCATTGCATCTAAAACTCAACTGCTTACTAAATCCTATATAATTTCCTCAAAGACCTCTAACTTCATTTAAGCATTTAATCAATTCCTTGAATTGAAGCTAAAACAAACCCACACATTCAATCCAAACAGTTGAAGACAAACAAAAAGATCATTAACCGTTTTATTCATAATCTACAAGAAAATTACAAAGGAGAGTATATATCTCAGAACTAAGATTTGTTCTCATAATCTTTGGCTTCTACAAAACCATTTTAAGATTATTAAAAACATGATTGACCCAAGACAACCTACTACTCTATTTATCATCATTATTTTTAATATGCATTTTCTGAGCTTAGCTACTCACCCAGACCAATTTTGGACTCAAAAATGGAACCCCTTACAATGAGCAAAGAAAGAGAATAAGAATAAACAGAAGAATCCCTAAGACAAATCTGTAGAAGACACTTGGCAGCTTCCTTCTCCATCCATCAGCAACAAAAATTGAAAATCCTCTCTCTTCTCTCTTCATAATAAACCCTTGCCTCTATATTTTTCCTTCACCTTTGTTCTACAACAAAAAAATTACCTATCGTGAAAAACCCTTCACCATTTTACCCTACAAAAATTGACTTTGTTCTTCTGTAAAATGCTATTTTTCTCTTTTTTCCTTTGCAACAGAAAATAATTTCATATTGCCCATGAAAATATTTTACTCATCTCCTTCATTTCACATCACAAAAATCTTACAACCTTTACCATTCACCCAATAGATGAAAATACTTTACCCTATGTGAAAAATAATTCACTTTGCCCTTGTTTTTCTTTGCAATAAAAAAATAATTCTTCTTGTGAAAATCGATTTCAATTTTCCTGTTAAAAATAAAAACCCCATGATTATCGGGCAACATTTAGCATTAAAATCTTAATGCTTTGGCCAAGTTTTTTAATATTTAAATATTTTATCAAGCCTATAAAAATATTTATGTGCCCTTCACTCCTTCATGGGACCCACCAAATTCTTTCCCCAACAAGAATTCACTCGACATCGCCCATTGCACGTTGTTGGATAAATTGGAGAGAACAACTCACGATGGGCGATATGCATTTACCAAGAAAATAAATCCTTTTTTGTGCCATTTAATTTTACCATCAGGCTTTTAAAACTTTACCCATGCATTCAATTCTTTCATGGGCCCACCAAAACTCTCCTTTTATCAGGCATCGCACAAGTAGGCAAGAAAATGAAGACAAAACCACCGATGAGTGATGAAAAGAAGGAAACCATCGAGCATCGCTTGATGGAGTGGAAGAATGGGGAAGAGACCATTGATAGTGGGAAGGCTAGCAATGAGGAAGAAGCATCGCTCATCGCTGGTTCATTCGACAAAAAGAAAGATGAACCGACGACAGTGGGAAGTCGAGCAATGAGTTTTGTCGTGAAGGAAATTTTCTCAAAACCAATGTAGCATCAAATAAACCTGTCACACCAAGATTTAAGGCTGCAAACATTGCATTGCTGAAAATAAATGGGAAAGAGAGATTTTCAACCATAGGCATAGTTTTTTCGTGTAACCATGAAAGTCGTGAAAGTCGCCTCTTGACCAATCAAAGCCAAGAATTAAACTTTTTGTCCTAAAAACATTTGAAATGTATTTGATATTTTCCCCTTTTCATTCACACAATATTTAAAATATTCAAGATATTTTAAATATTGGCATTTGAAACTTTAGAAGAATTTGTGACTTCTAATTACGACTGCAAGCCAAATAGATTTATTGTGGGCAAATTGAGACACCTGGAGCCGAGATTTTTTGTGTGTGGACATAATCACTTATTTAGAGAAAACCCATTTCCTTATATTTTTCCTAGCCCTTAAGATTCAAGTACCTCCTTTATAAATTGGCCATTGAGATGTGTTTAGAACACCTAAAATGCATTAAAATAATGCATCAAATAACCTCCGATCTTGATGAAAATGGACTTGTATAGGTTTTAGACCAAAGCAAGGAATCAGTTGTCCTTATATTTGTAAAATTTCACTTTACAGAACACCATTTTTGGCCCTATCGTGATCAAAAGGCAATTAAATAACCCATCAGAACTTATCTTGAGACCCTGAAATTGAGCAAGCATGCACACATTTCATCCAAGAATGGCTCATGCAAAAGGAAATTCGAAAAAAAAGATCCTGAGGTAAAAAATATTAATCAACAAAGTTGCTTACTCAGATTTTTCTACAATTTCATCTATCAAAAAACCAATCAGGGCTCTCAAAGTCACCACTTTGAAAAAATATCAAAACAACTTCTAGTGGGATGGAATTAGAAACATAAGCTCATTTTTATCCTCTGAGTACGTGTGCAAGAGGTCTTTCCTTGAATCATCAATCATAACAAGGTATTAAAGTTCAAACTTGACCTCCCTGAAAGATTTCTAAAAATGCAAGTACAAAATTGAAGAAATTGCATTTGGTTTTGATTTGTTAAAAATAGAAAATCAAGTCATGAAGCTCTAAAACCTGACATTGGATTTCATTTTGGCACGGAGAATACAGAGAAACAATCATTTCATCATGAAAATCAACTAGTTGTGAAATGCAAGCTCAAACAGGAGGCTACTTTGCAAAACTGAAAGTTTGCAAACAACAGAAAAGTGCCAAAACCCTCCAGTTCGCTTTTCAAAACCCTGAAAATAATCATCATGGGAAGCTGAGAATTGACATACACATTCACATATGTCACATGAGTGGGTCCACTAAGGGGTTTGGCTTGATAATCAACATGCTCAAAAATATGACCATTCAAAGTAGGTCATTTAGGCACATTTTCAGATGTCCTGAAAGTGCAAAAGCAAAAATTTCAATATGGGCACTTCAAATTTGCAAAATTTGAGAGTGCCACTAGTGGCTCCGACTAGGGATGTATGTCCCCTATGGGCATAGCAAGAATCCGTATCTCTAGGGAATAGACCAAATGTTGAGTCCATTGGGGGCTCTCAAACTGCTCCTTTATTCAACCTCATTTTCAACTTCACTTGGTGACCCAAGGTCACTAAATTAAAAAAGGGGAGTCAATTTTTACCTCTGTCAAAAACCAATCTATTAAAGGAGTTGATCTCCCTTAACCCATGCTTTCCTCTATCACACCACAACAATATGAGTGACTTCATTTGTGTAAACACAAGTATCAGGCTGCCTTCACACAAAAGGAAACTTGCTCCCTGTTCAACTTTGTCATCAAGTGGTAACCAAATCAAATAGGCCACATCACTGCCACTCTCTTCATTTTTTGATTTCATATCAAGTGGTAACATTTGAAAATGGTGATCAAGACCACATGAAAGCATAGTGTGATCACAACCATCTGCCTGATTAAACATGTTGGTATCTCCAAACAGGAAATCACATACAACATATTCATAATTACTATGCAGCTGAAATTCAGGCATACCCTCAAAATACTGATCATCATGTGGCAACAACCTGTCATATTCATCATATGAATTACTCTTAAGCTTAAAACAACATTCTTCAATTTCTTGCACATTGCCACACTTTGTGAAAACTTCTTCTAGCTAACAAAAGTAGCACTCACATTTTGCCACATGGCTGGTACTGTTAAGCTCATTCTGATTACTAGTTTTCATATCAAAAGTGAAACCATCACAAGAACTCACCAATTGATCTTGCACATCACACAAACTATCTCTGAGTGTATGTAAATAAATGCACTCATGCATTGGCACAATCTATAACTTTTATTCATCGTGTTGGTACAGAGAGTCATCAGAGGTTTTTGACTTGTCCTCATCTGAAGCTATATTGTCATCCTCTGAACATAACATATCAGCATCTTCATCATCATAAGTTTTCTCAAGAATGAGCAATTCTGGTTCAGAGACATACCCTAACTCTACCTTGAAATCAGCATTCACATTCACATGGAAAGATTCATGACTAAGCTCATTCAAGTCAGCAAACAGACAGACACTTGTCCAAATCTGCACTAAAATCTTCAATACTCATCTCATTAGATGCATAAAACTCATGGTCAGTTGCTACTTCAAACCCATCAAAAGAAATTTTTGAGTTTGCATCAACATCCATAGTTTCATACTCATCATACAATGCATCCTTACAATCAAAATGTTGCTCATCTTTGTGCACATTGTCACCATCATGATCAACTACTTCATCATTGAAGGGAAAATCAGAAATACATGCATCATACCTTGCAAATTAAAGATCATCATCACAATCAAAGTCAATAGGGGATACACACAACACCTAAGAGTCATCCACATGTGCACTTTTTTGATATTCAGTAGTTAATATATCTAAAATTTGTTCACTGCTCAATAGATCATTGATTTGATCTATTCTTTCAATCACTTCCTCTTCTTGGCCTTCACTAGAAGAATATGCATTATCAAATTGCAAATCAGGATATTCCATGAAGTCATCATCTTCAAAATATGAGAACTCAGTGGGTTGATCATAAACAGGGTTTCCCCAATCATAAGAGATTAGATTACTAGAAACCTTTTCAAAATCATGGTCACAACCCATTATAGAGAACATGTTGTCCATTTGTTCATTCTTTCTTACTTTTGGGTTGTCATAAAAATAATCAACATCATTTTGAATTTCAATATTGAATTGGGTGTCTTCATTGAACTTGTCATTTGCAGCCTCTTGAGGATAAACACAAATATCTTGTCTATCAAATTGGAAGCCATCAATGGTTTCCTCATTGCAATTGCTTGTGCTTGATCTTTCAAATTGAAATTCATCACATATTATATCACTTGCAGCTGATAAACAAGCATTTTCAAGAGCATTTCCCAAATCAGCAAATTGATTTGTCTCATCATGAAGACTTATATCAAACATACATTCAGCACATGTATGATTGACATAATTAATTGTATCATCATATTGTTGATCACATATCTCTTCTTCAAAGAGTAAATCCAATTCATATTCTTCATCGCGTTCTTGGCTCAAAAGACTTGGAATCCCATTTTTCTTCACAATAACAGAATTTATTGCGTAAAGGGAAGGTCTCATCGGCATGTTTTGGACTGGGAGAATCATCTAGGAGGTTATCTTCATGCTTGCAAACTTCAATTGTCACAGAAAATTTTTTGTCTATTTTTGTATCTTCAAAGAAGATCAAAGAAACCTCACATGTTTGATTTCCCTCATTATTTCTATCATCATTATGGCTGCAACTTGCAGCTGGGTGTATTTCTTCTATAGTTTTTTCAAACACAACTTCCTTGTCACCTGATGATGCATCCTCCTTATCTTCTACTTTCTCAACTATGCATCTGTCTGTATTTAAAACTAAAGACATCTTCTCATTTGTACTTACACAGCTATTGATTTCATCAACATTTTTACTCACAATTGAAGACAACAGACTTTGTACATTTTCATTCATTTTCTTCTCCAAATTATCTAAAACTGTGTAAGTTGTCTACATATTGGAGATTCTAAAATCTTCTAACAATGCACTAGATCCTTCCTCATAGGCTTCAAAATACATATGAATACAATCTGGAGTACTAGGTCTGAAACTTTCTAGGATTAGTGACAAGGCAGCAGCAAATCTATGACTGAAATCAAAGCTTGACACTTCAACTTGCTTTTTAATCTGCTCTAGCCACATGACAAGGTCAGGAGGCTCTCTTCCAAACTCTGTTCTATAAGCATTCACTAATTTATCCTCAAGGAAATGACTTCTCAGGAAATCTTAAATACCAATCTCAAGCTCTAGCTTCAAAGGATCTGACAAAGAATCTCATCCACATATCCTGATATCCAAATGAATGTTTCTCCATGAAGCTGGAAAAAATTTTAACATGTGCATCTCCTTCACAAATATCATATCCATTAAATCTAGGCATCTTCTTATAAATTTGAGTGGGCATACTTTTAGTTTTGTAATCAACCCATGACAAGTCTAACTAGTTATACAATGGATCAAATGAACTGACAAAAGGTGCAATGACTTCACAAGTAGATACATTATGACTATCTCTTAATTGGGCGTGTGAAAACATTAGGTGTCTTTTTCCCATCTCTTTAGTTTCCCTTTCGAACACAGCTTTCCATTATGGCCTTATCCTAGGCTTGTGCATTCTTGGGCTTATGCACTTTACAGTATCAAATGTTTGAGGATTATTAGACTTTGAAGCCTCTTGACAAGTTGTATTAAGGTGTCTACTGGTATGGTTATTTTATGATCCATGGATATATGCAAATCAAGACTGAACTAATTGTGCATAATGACAACCACAACCAAATGAGGGATTACAATGAGAATTTCTAACATGGTGATAACCTAGGCTTGAAACATATGACAATGCAAATGGATGGAAATCCCTAGAATATGTAAATGCATTATAACCATCCATACAATCAAATATTTGAGCACTAGAAAAAATTCTTTGAATGGAACTGCAATTAATTATTAAAAAATCCAGCAAATGACAGTGTGCAAACTCAATATCATTGTCTTTTCCCTTTGTTGGTGTCAATTCACTCAATAGAAAAGCAAATTTTTTCCTAAGAATTTTAAATATGGTTTTCACACACAATTTTCTTAAAAACCAAAGGTGAAGAATACCTGGAAATGTTGCACTGTTGCAAATTGTCTTCCTGTCTAGAAGTATTGTAGACCTCGAATTGTATTCACCTCTTCATCAGGTTCTTTTAACAGAGTCACCACCTCTCTTCACAAATGACTAAACTTCAAGCAATATGAAGTTCTTTCACATGTAAATTTTCATTTGAGTTCCTTTTACCTGCAGAGCACCATAGATTACAAAAAATTCCAGGTTCACTGCAACACTTTCTTCCTCCAAGATTGCAATCCTCCAGTATTTGAACTAAATTCATAATGGAAAATGATATGACTCTATGCAATGACTCTTAAGGATAGATTCTGAAATAAGAAATTTCACAAATTCTCCCCAATAGAGTCACCATTCTATTGGTGTTTTTTCCAGTTGAACCTTGAAATTCTCTAAGAGGTAGCCAACCTCTATGTTTAAGAATCATCAAAATTAGTGGCCAACTAATAGGTAAAGGCTTTCAATTGTTTACCCCTAAACTTTAGACTCTATGGGAGCAAGGAGGGTATTCCCTATTGTGTTCATTTGATATTTAATGCCTCAAGAACACTTCCACACAGATCTATTCCTACTAACTGCAAATAGACATAGTTCATTAAAGTTTTGGTTGACCTTTAAAGAAACCATCATCTATTGCTAGGAATTAAGTGGGACTTTTGATTGTAATTGAAAATATTTAATGATTTTTGTTCTCATTTTGAATCCCTATCCAAGCACATCACTAACTCAAATATTGTAAAATAAAATAAAGAGACTAGTGTTTCATCAATTGGGACAATGGATTCAAATTAGCAACAATCATTAATACATCAACCATTATCTCATAAATTGGTGGACTATTGTCATACTACCTTGTAGTATTCAACTCACTGCATCTAAAACACAACTACTTACTAAATCCTATGTCATTTCCTCACAGACCTGTGACTTCATTTAAGCATTTAATCAATTCCTTGAATTGAAGCTAAAACAAACCCACACATTCAATCAAAACAGCTAAAGACAAACAAAAATATCATTAACCCTTTTATTCATAATCTAGAATATATATCTCAGAACTAAGATTTATTCTCATAATTTGTGGCTTCTATAAAATCATTTTAAGATTATTACAAATATGACTGACCCAAGAAAATTTACTGCTCTATTTATCATCATTATTTACAATATGCATTTTTTGAGCTTAGGTACTCACTTAGACCAATTATAGACTCCAAAATGGAACCCCTTACAATGAGTAGAGAAAGAGAATAAGAATAAACAGAAGAATCCCTAAGACAAATCTGTAGAAGACACTTGGCAACTTCTTTCTCCATCCATCAACAACAAAAATGGAAAAGCCTCTCTCTTCTCTCTTCATAATAAACCCTTGCCTCTGTATTTTTCCTTCACCTTTTTTCTACAATAGAAAATTTACCTACCATGAAAAACCCTGCAAAAAATGACTTTGTTCTTCTGTAAAATGCTATTTTTCTCTTTTTTCCTTTGCAACTGAAAATAATTTCATATTGCGTGTGAAAATATTTTACTCATCTCCTTCATTTCACAGCACAAAAAGCTTCCAACCATTACCATTCACCTAGCAAATGAAAATACTTTACCCTCTGTGAAAAATCATTCACTCTGCCCTTGTTTTACTTTGCAATAATAATAATAATTCTTCCCATGAAAATCTCTTTCACTTTTCCTTTAAAAATAAGAAACCCATATTATTGGGCAACATTTAGCATTAAAATCTTAATGATTTGGCCAATTTTTTTAATATTTAAATAGTTTATCGAGCTTATAAAAATATTTTTTGTGCCCGTCACTCCTTCATGAGGCCCACCAAATGCTTTCCCCAACAAGCATTCACCCGACATCGCCCATCGCACGTTGCTGGAGAAATTGGAGAGAACAACTCGTGATGGGCGATATGAATTTACCAAGAAAATAAATCATTTTCCGTACCATTTAATTTTACCATCGAGATTTTAAAAATGTACATGTGCAGTCAATTCTTTCACGAGCCCACCAAAACTCTCCTTTTATCGGGCATCGCACGAGGAGCAAGAAAATGAAGAAAAAACCACCGACAAGCGATGAAAAGAAGGCAACCATCGAGCATCGCTTGATGGAGTGGAAGAATGGGGAAGATAACATTGATAGTGGGAAGGCCAGTGATGAGGAAGAAGCATCGCTCATCAGTGGTTCATTCAGGAAAAAGAAAGACGAACCAACGATAGTGGGAAGTCGAGCAATGAGTTTTGTCATGAAGGAAATTTCCTCAAAACCAATGTAGCATCAAATGAACCTGTCAAACCAAGATTTAAGGCTGCAAACATTGCATTTCTGAAAATAAATGGGAAAGAGAGAGATTTTCAGCCACATGCATAGTTTTTCCAAGCAACCATGAAAGTCATGAAAGCTGCCTCTCGACCAATCAGAGCCAAGAATTAAAGTTGCTTGTCCCAAAAATATTTGAAATGTATTTGATATTTTCCCCTTTTCGTTCGCACAAATATTTAAAATATTCAAGATATTTTAAATATTGACATTTGAAATTTTAGAAGAATTTGTGACTTCAAATTACACGTGTGGGCCAAATAGAGAAATTTATTGCGGGCAAACCGGGACACCTAGAGCCGAGGGTTTTTGCATGCGAACATAATTGATTATTTAGAGAAAACCCATTTCCTCAAATTTTTCCAATCCCTTAAGATTCAGGTACCTCCTTTGTAAAGTAGCCTCTGGGACGTGTTTAACACACCTAAAATGCATTAAAATAGTGCATCAAATGACCTCTGATCTTGATGAAAATGGGTTTGTATAGGTTTTAGACCAAAAAAAGGAATGGGTTGTCCTTAGATTTGCAAAATTTTACACTTTATGGAACACCATTTTTTGTCCTATCAGAACTTATGTTTAGACCTTGAAACTGAGCAAGCATGCACACATTTGACCTAAGAATGGATTCCAAAAGACAGCTTAGAAAAAAAATCCTCATGTGCAAAATATTTAACAACAAAGTTGCTTACTCAGATTTTTCTGCAATTTCATCAGTCAGAAACCAATTAGGGCTCTCAAAGTCACCACTTTGAAAAAATATCAAAACAACTTCTAGGGGGCTGCCACTAGAAATACAAGCTCATTTAGATACTCTGAGTATGTGTGCAAGAGGGATTTCCTTGAATCATCATTCATCACAAGATATTAAAGGTCAAACTTGACCTCCCTGAAAGATTTTTGAAAATGCAAGTGCAAAACTAAAGAAACTACATTTGGTTTTGATCTGTTAAAAATATCAAATCAACTCATGAAGCTCCGAAACCTGACATGGGATTTAATTTTGGGATGGAGAATACAAATAAACAATCATTTCATCATGACAATCAACCGGTTGCAAAATGCAAGCTCAAACAGGAGGCTACTTTGTAAAACTGAAAGTTTGCAAACAGTAGAAATGTGCCAAAACCCTCCAGCTTCGCTTTTCAAGACCTTGACAAAACTCATCGTGGGAAGCTAAAAATTGACATAAACATTCACATATGCCACATGAGTGGGTCCACCAAGGGGTTTGGCTTGAAAATCAATAGGCTCTAAAATATGACCATTCAAAGTAGGTCATTTAGTTATATTTTTAGATGTCCTAAAAGTGCAGAAGAAAATTTTTCAATATGAGCACTTCAAATTTGAAAAATTTGAGAGTGCCACCAGAACCCATACACCCAAGGTGGTATATGAGTCCCAAATCACTAAATTTGGGCCATAGAATCCAAAAACCCTTTAATTATGATTGGATGTTTGTTTATGGTAGGATTATCCTCAGAAAGATGCATTAATTAAAGCTTTTGGATGTAAAATAAGGCCAATTAATGCATAAATAATCCCAATTAATAAGGAAAACCCTAGATTAGTTTGAAAGTGTGGTATAACACTTTACAACACCCTAAATAAGGTACAATTAGGTTCATTTAGTTCACAAGGGCCCAATACCTAATGGGAATGTGTTAAACACATTACAACACTAAATCAAGGCAACAACAAGCTCAATTTTATAAGGAGGGCCCAGACAAGTGTTAAAATGCCATGAACGACATTTTTCAACACAACAAAAATAATGAGTTAAGACTTCCTAAAGATGGCATCTAAATTATCCCCCAACCAAAAATACCTTATGAAGTGTCATAATATCCATCATAAGTTGATCAAAATGTGTAAGTCCTTCGTAATATCTCTTTTATGCATCCAACAACTTCTTACATCTCTTAAGAAAACTTCTAGAGGCCAGAACTTTTGATCCAATGGACTAATTAGGACCCTTTTTTTATTGAAGTACTCAAAGATATCTATGTAACAGGAACCTCATAAGCAATGTTGAGCAACCAATAATTTTTATTTTGGAAGAAAACTAAGCCTATAACCTTGAAATTGAAATTTTCTATTTTATATCTAAAAATCATATCATTTATAATCTCAACATTAGGATTAGGTTTGAGAAATATTACCCAACATTGTCTCACTCTTTGAAAACCTTGCAAGAGATAAGGGGTTATCAAAACCATTATCTAATTGCTTGGGGCTGAGAGACCCATAGACATGTAGCACCACCTAAATTTTTATATGTCTGCTAAATTTTCCAATTCCTTTCCAACATTCTTCAAAGTGTTGATTAATTTTAATATAATCCTCTATCACAGCTCAAATAAAATGGTATTGTGCATCAATATGATTTTTCCTTGCAAGAAAGGTTTAGTTCTTTTCTAGACATATGACACTTTGACTATCACAATGAATTATAATGGTTCTTGTCTTTAGTCTAAAATCTAAGCATAATCTCTTAAGCCATATGGATTCCTTACAAGAATGATTTGTTTCCATGTACTCTACTTTTGTTGTGGACAAAGAAATTATAGCATGTCATTTACTCATCCAATTGATTCCACCACCAAACATAGTGAAAACATATCCACTGAAATATTTTTTTTTATCAATATCTACAAACCAATTTGAATCCACAAATTCTTGAATACAAAATAAATTTATCCCCTATATGATTACCATGGTATTATAAGGAATACTTAAAGGTATCTCACAAATTCTTGAAGACCCTCTTCACTACATCCCAATGTACTCATCTAGGAGGAGCCATAAATTGACTAAGAACTCCCACTACTTGGGTAATGTTTGGTCCAAATCATATATCAAAATTCCAATTATACCATGATAAGGTACTCTAGTCATATCCTCCATCTCACTGGGATAAATTAGACACTACTAAAAATATAAATTTATCCCATAATAATAGGAACATATAATGGCCTGCAATATTTCATGTTAAATATCTCCACCATAGCATTCATACTTACTCTAGCCCAAACAAAAAAGTGTTCTCCTTATCTCTTTCGATCTCCATCCCTACTATGTATCTAGCTTCCCCTATGTCTTTCATCACAAACTATGATGAAAACTAAAACTTCAAACCACACATCAAATATTTCTCACCAAAAAGTAACATATCATCAACATATAATTAATAATGAGAATATTATCACTATCCATCTTATAGTAGATGCATGATTTTAATCTATGAAATTCCAAAATTAACACAAAATAATAAAAACTGGTACCACTTTCTAGGAGATTGCTTAAGATTATATACCAAATATTGCTTATATTTATTGGTGTAGTTTTGTGGTTGTGTCATATAAATATATTCATCTAAATCACCATGAAGGAATGGAATCTTCACATTCATCTTCTTAACCTCAAGATCACATATTACAGTAAGAGAAATAGAAATCAAATGGATGACGACTTTGCTACTATAGAAAAAATCTCACAATAATCTATTCCCTCAACCTAGAAATAAATTTTCACAACCAAACTTGCCTTGTACTTATCAACATTATCAGAAGACCTTATATTTCTTTTGAACACCCATTTTCACTCAATAAAATTTAATCCGTCAAGAAAAGGTACTAAGTTTCATGTGCTACTTGTATTCAAAGAAACCATGTCCTTGTCCATGGACATCTTCTAGGACTATTTATCATTCATACCTGTGTCCTTCTTTATAGTCCTAGGCTCATTAGCATTAATAATAAAATAAAAAATACATCACCAATTAGAGGGATTATACATTTTTTATTATTAACTTCACTAAGTGGAAATTCTCAATAATTGAGGTGGAGGTGCTATTTCTTCTTCAAAACTATATGATCTATCTTCCTCTTCAGATCCTTCATGGACTTCTAGTTCAAAATTCTCAGTTTTTAGGGTTAGTTGAAACATGTATTTATTTTCACCCTTCTCTAGGTATAATACTATGGAAAATACTTAATATGTGTACGCTATACAAAAAACTCTTAGACATAGGGTCCCAAAGTGTGTATCTTTTCACACTATCACCATAACTAGTGAAGATTTATTTAACAACATTTTTTTTCCAACTTTGACCACTTCCCCCTAGTAACATGTGTGTATGCCTCACAACTAGATATATAAACATGTCTCAATGAGGGGTTCTTTTCTTACCAAATCTCAATAAATGTCTTATAAAGAGTATGTGTAGGATCATGGGGTTCCAAAAAGTGGTGATATGACTGAAATATGGGAAAAGGGATCCCAAAGGTTTTATAAATGTGTGTATAGAACCTAAGGATATCAATAGGTGTCTTTCCATGTATATTTCATTTAGGAGAGAGATCACAAGGTGTAAATATTTAATTTCAACCTCAATGGTGAGTCAATCATACTTGGATCTCAGTCCTTAAGACAATAGGAAAGATCTAGAAACAAATTTAAATGATTTGAAGTGCTCAAACTAAATAAACAACTAGACCTAATATGTAAAATGTAGATTCCCAAATGTATAGAAACATAAATGACAGCTTCCAAGTAGATCTAAGAAGGGTCAAATGGCATGCACCTGTCACCAGAAGTTGATTTTGAGGTGTGCTAAGGGACTAGTTCACCCATGGGCAAATGGATCTTAGTTAGGGCTTCCAAAATAACTTTTGGAAATCCTTTGATGTTGGACCTTGGCTTTTGTTTGACACAGGTCCCACTATCAAAGTTACAAAAATAAATTTTGCAACTTAGTTTTAGTAACTTGACAACAATGATGACAACTTATGCAGTAATGTAAAATTGGTCCTTTAAGATCTCTTCAGTTCTTCTTCAACCTATAATATACACATTCACAAAGAGGAAAACAATTTTTTTTGTA
Source organism: Sequoiadendron giganteum (assembly GCA_007115665.2). Classification (NCBI taxonomy): domain Eukaryota; kingdom Viridiplantae; phylum Streptophyta; class Pinopsida; order Cupressales; family Cupressaceae; genus Sequoiadendron; species Sequoiadendron giganteum. Next base: position 342,271,960 of record CM021100.1, on the reverse strand, counting down.
TGGGGGTTTTCCTTAGTCAAACCTCGATTTGGTAATTAAAATTTCATAAAAAGATAATGAAAAAGGAAGGAAATGATGAATAAAAAATTCTTGGTACAACTTACCACCCTTCAATTGTTGTCTTAAAGGATTGAAGACAAACACATCACTTCAAGAATGTTGGATATTTCTTGAAAAACTTGATTGATTTCTTGGATGCTTGGGTGCTTGAAAATATGAAGGCCTACATCACAATGTTATCCATCAAAGATGACATGAACACACATAAACTTGGGCATGATGTTAGGATCTTTAGGAAATTAAATACTCAATTAGGTCCAATAATTTAAGGGGGGGCCATACAATATAAGATTAAATTATCATGGGTGGAAATTTATGATAGTACATTTTGTCCCAACTTTAGTGAGAGTATGAACTTACACTCAGACTCACACTAAATTAGAAATTTTATGTCAAGAGGGGTCCAATTGTCCAAATTTTGAAGATATATGATGACTAAGGATAAAGGAGGTGGACAAGCCTCCAAGATCCAAGATCCCATGGAAAACCAACATGTATGAAATGTAACATGCACATGTATGAAATGTAACAATACAACATACACTAACATACAATGTCAACATGGAATGTAAAAGAAGGGTATGGACCAACAAGTTGTATTATGCTAGGAACAATACAAAAGGCATTCATGACTCACAACATAAAAAAGTATAATATTTTCTATGTGAATCACAAACAAGAAGGCACACTGGCTAGTGAGGACCGCTTTTCACTAGGTGAGCCCTCAAGATGGGGTGGCAAAATGAGAAACACACTGGGTCTAGTGAGGACCATTTTTCACTAGGTGTGTACCCATGTCAACCATAACAAGAGTTATACTGCCTGATAACCTTGATATGGTGCTACAAAATGATCAAAATTTTATGCCAACACCACACTAAGTTCAATTCCTATAAACAAAGTGAAGAAGAGAAAATTTCAATATCAATGTCAACACACCGCTAAGTCTAGCCCCTATGCATAAAGTGAAGAAAATAAAATGTCAATATCAATGTCGATGCACCACAAAGTCTAGCCCCTATGAACAAAGTGAAGAAAACTAATGCCAATGTATGCCCCCACTTTAAAGAAATTTCAAAACACCATGTTGTGAGAAATTACTTTAAAGTGGGAAAATGATTAATGTCATGTAACAAGAGATCACAAGAGCTTATTTAAAAATCCCTATGCCAATGATATGCTTCCAAATGAACTACATCATGATAAGGGGTTCCCCAAAATGCAATGTGACAAGTAACATAGAAAGTTACACTAATGGATCCATGGATTTGGGGTTAGTATATGCCTTTTCTACAATGATATAATAGAGCTTAGAACTAACATCATTCCCCAAATAAGGAATAACACATAGAGAGATAAGAGAAATAATCTTTTGGGTCAAAATGGAAGAGACCTAAATGTCTCAATTCCTTCCACCATCCCCAAAAGGAAAACATAAGATAAAAATAAAATACAAAATTTACAACATATAGAAGAATGAAGATACAAATAGAAGAATGTCAAGATAGGTTTTTTTCCTTTGTATCCTTGCATCAACTGAGCAAAAAAAGTAATCAAAAGAAAACTAAAAAACATAAAGACATGTCAAGTAGCACAATATAGAATATTGCATCACAAAACACAAAAAAAAAGACACAATAAGCAAACATAAATGATTACCACACATGCGAACCAACCTAAAGTAGTTCGCCTACATCCCAATCGTGTTCATCACAAATGGAAGGTGAATAACTAGCTAAAGGGATTAAAACAAGTTTCCTACTAGGTGCAACATGTGGTTGGTCACTCTCATTAGGAGGATCATCATGGTTTCCCCCATCTAAATTCATTTTCTTTGGAAATCGGACATTAAGCTCATTATGCACCTCTTCATCAATTTTAGCAATTTCATCATCATCGTCCAAATTGATCACAATAGGAGGTATTATGATAATTGTAGTTGAATTTTCTTGTTTTTGTGAAATTTTTATTTCATCTTGAGTTGTTTCTATGGGTGTTGAATTATCATGGATTCTTTTATTTTGTTCTTCCAATTGATGAGAAATATCACGACATCTATGCCTACGCTCTTTAGCATTTTAGTTTCTTCTTGCCCAGTTTTCAATTTTTGATAGGGTAGGAGTAGGTTTATCAACCATTTTTTCCTTTTCTTCCCTTAAGGTAGGAATTGAAGGAACCACCAAGGGTTGGGAAAGCACTATCTCTTTAGGCTTATACACTTGTTTTATCTTTAGAGGCACAAAAGGGATGATTTTATTGTCTCTTGGTCTTTTACAGGAGATGGGTGGAGGGATTGTAGAATATTTGCCTTGACTACTTGGAAGGGTCTTGGCTTGAGGCATGGGTTCATCCATGATGGGTTGGGGGGGGAGGAACCATGAACCTATCATTCTTAGGAATATAGTTAAGATATAACTCTACTATACACTTTGCCTTGAACTTTTGATATGACATGAAATAGAAATCTTCATGAGGATTTATAGGTTCCACAGGTTTAGGTAAAAATAAATCCAATGAAAAATTCCCTTGGGAAGAAAAAGGATTAAACCCACTATGATGCACTATAAATATCTCATTTTCAAAGGGGAACTTTATGCACTTGTGAATAATCAATAGGGTGATATTCATGGAGCATATCCATGGGTAGCCTAACTTCACACAAAATTGATCTAATTTTAGGATTATGGAGAATGAGAAATCTATTTTATTTTTCCAACTTTAAGAGGAAGGGTTATGGAACCAATCGTAGGGCGAGGAAAAATGTCATAAGTTTTTGTCCATGTTTTTGATTGGTCATAAAAATATTGATAAATCTCTTGTACAAATAGGAACTCCTCAGTGATCACATTCTCTACACACATGGGATCAATGAGTATTCCTTGTACAAGTTTTTTTATTAATACGTCTAACAATGTAGAGAGTACCATCGGGTGCATTTCTAATTGTATCATTGTTGGTGAAATCAATGTTGGGTAGCTCAGTGGTTTGGCCCTTATGATGCTACACATCTATTAGACCAACCATGAGATCTACATCCTTTTCATCATTCATATCATCTCTCATATCATCAATTTTGTCAATATTCATCACATCATTCCTAACATCGCAAGATTTCACAAATTTTCTTGAATGATTAGGCATAGGATTAGTAAAAATTTACAAGTTTTGGTTAGGTGGGGCAATATACTTATTCCCTTGGTCATTAACACAATCCAACTAGATGTGCTTAGAATCAATAAGGTCTTGAACTTGATATTTAAGATGCATGCATCGTTATGTATCATGTCCACATGTGTGATGATATTAGCAAAAGGCATTTGGATTGTACATAATTAGGAAGTAAATATTTGGTTGTGTCCATTGGTCTAACAGGAGGAAATTTGATTAGATTCTTACTCAAAAGTTACAATAGGATTGAATGGAGAGTGTCAAGTAACTAGGTATTTTTTTCTCTCTCAATCTAAACTGGTATGGAGTTGCACTTATGGTAGTAACTTGAGGTTCAAAGTGTTTGGTTATTTGAGGTGTACGAAACTTGATAAAAAAAAAATCTCTTTGAATGGTTGATAGTTGTTTTGATGTATCAGTTCGGATTTCTCAATATGGCCCATTGAAGATGTCTCCTCATACTTAATAATCAAATTTTGATATTCATGAAGATTCGTACACAAATTTATGAAGGATGGAAATTTCATAAATAATACTTTGACCCTTATATCAATTTGTAGGTTGTAAATGAACATTCTTTGGATATTCACATCAGGAAGAGTTAGATTAAATTGTGATAATATCAACTAATAGAAACTTCTGAAATTTGTTACCTTTTCAACTTGCCTTTGTTTGCATCACATTAAATTAGTTATGTTGATCTTAGGACCAATGTTGACATGGAAATTATTGAGAAAAGCATCAAAAATTTCATTGAATGAATGGAATGAATTATTTGGCAATGAAAAAAACCAGTCCAAAGCCATATCTTTCAATGACCTAGGAAAGATTTTATCCAAGAGATTATCCTCAAAATTAATTAATTGCATAAGGATGTGTATGTCGATATATGATTGCTAGGATCCCATTTACCATTGTACTTTTCAAATTGGGGTATCTCTATGTTCTATGGCATTTGTGCTTTCAATATTTCAAGTGAAAATGGGCTCATTTTTATATATTGTGATGGTTGTCCATTTTAGTTTTTGTTCAAGGTTGAGATTTTTTGTTGGAGTGAGGTGACGTTTTCTAATAGTTGGTTGATGATAGAATCATTATTTGAAATTTTTTGGGAATGTGGTGAACATAATGGAATAGTGTATGTGTTAGGTGGGCTACTATGTTATAAATTTATGAGAGGTGATGAAACTTGGGGTGTGACATGGGAAAATATAAAACTATAAGGATTGTCAATGGAAAGGCATATTGTTTAAGTTATGTCAATGCATGATTATATTGTTGAGGCAATAGTTTGATTTATGTATGTAGGAATAGAAGCTATAGTTGTAGGGATACTTGGCTTCCTCCTTGACTTTGAATGTTTCTCAAAGCCTGAGTGCAACTTGCCATTGTAGGTATATTGTCATCAACAAGAAGGGATAGGCTACACACAACATCTAATCCATTATCATCATTAACTAGTTTCCTGATGTAAATTATAGGAACCATTGTACCAATGAGGTATTCAGTACTCACAAAGTCTTGAATTTTTTCCAAGTCCTTGTTTAGTTTTTCAGTTTGTCTTCAAGATCATAGGCAACCATAGTCTCAAAATCTATAAAGATAGGTGTTTTTAAGGTTGTCATTAGTGTGGTAACATTAGGAATAAATTCCAAAATGGGTTGATTATTGGAAACACTTGCCATGAAAGAGTGAGAAGGCTTATGATCCACAATAGATGTAAAACCAACGTGAGATGTCATCAGTCTAGAACTACATCTCACTAAATTATTGGTAAAAGGACACCAGGTCATGAGACTCATACAAGTTTCAAAACACTAAGTGTACCCAAGATGAACACTAAATTATCAAACAAAAAAAACAAAAAACTCAAAATCAAAATTCGGACAACAAAAGTACACTGAGAACATGGAAATAGAGAGCTGATTCAAATTTTAGTTAGAAATAGGGCATAAGAACCCAAGGCATCTATGTCTTGGAAGGGGATTTTAGAAATTCAAAGATTGACTATTTAGGATGTTGTTTAAGGTTCCCAGATCTATATTCAAATAGGTTTGATAGTAAAAAAAAAATCTAAATTTTTCTAATTTTATAATTGTGAACTTAACAATGCAAACATGCAATGATGCAAAAAGTAAATGACAGTTTTGAAATGCACAAACTAGATTCAGATAGTAGAATTCATAGAAAACATAAAAACAAATATCTAATACAAATTTCAGTCACAAATATTAGGACATAGACACCTAGGGAATCATCATCCTAGATAGGGTGACTATAAATTCAAAGTTTCATTATGGTTGTAACTATTTAAGGTCCCTAATTCTATACACAAATAGTTTTGACAGTGAATATTTTCTATTTTTTGTTGATTTTATTACTACGAAAAGTGGAAAATGCAAGTGTACAAATGTATGAAATATGAATGACAAATTTAGAATAAATGTTTTAGATGAAATATGCAATGATTGACTAGTTCCAAGATGCAAAGTCTTCAAAATGATGATTTGATGCAATTTTGACACAAAACTATGCAATTTTTTTCACTTTTTCAACCTAAATGAAAGATGCAATTTTGAATGTAATGAACAATTTCAGACTTTAAAGACCTAATGAATGTAATTTTGAATATTGATCAGATCTAATATAACTAAAAAAAACCCTATTACAACTTTCAAATGTAATATGAAATGCATTTTTTTAGATTTTTAAGACTTTTTATTATGCAAAAATGAAACCCTAAATGAGAAATACAAAACAATGAAATGCAAAACCTAGATATAGGGTGAATTTTTAGAAGGTATATAATGTTAATAGGTTGGGTTCACCAAAATGAAATGATGGGAAAGGGAAACCTTTTTAATTTTTTCACTTTAGGATTTGACACCTTTCCCAAATGTTCATTAGAATGGAGATATGAGAGATATTAGGGAGATGTGATGGATTGTAAATGAAAGGATGAAATGAGGGTTTGATGGATTTGGAAAAGGTATGAGATTGAATTGCAACCTAATAGGTGATTCAACCAACCCTTAACCAAATTTGGAAATTTCCTAATGATGAAATGCAATGATCTAACTAGGCTAATAGTGAAATTTACTATTCTAATGCAAATATAGAAAGTACAAAAGTTCACAATAAATATGAACAACATAAATGAGTAGAGTAGGACATTGTGCACCTTTGATTCAAAATTTTAGTAACAGTGACTTCTCTTGTTATCAACTCACATGTAGAACCTTCACCTCCACTCTTTAAATTGTATTTCACTATCTCAAATCTCTTTTTCTCATAAATTTTCTTTCCAAAATCATGTTTGTTTCCCTCATGAAAATATGTTACAAACTTTGATAAACCACCACATTGCAAACACTTCTCATTTAAATAGTCATTTCTACAGAAAAATCAACCATCACCTCTAACACAAAAATAAATCTAACAAGTACTTGGATGACTTGAGAATTTGCATTACATCACACTCCTGCAATATTTCATCAATATGCATAGTAGGATGAACATAGCATAATAGTTCATGATACATTGAAAAATCTACATGGTATTTACAACATGTATTATGAATATTAAGAGGTACACAATATATGGATTACAACCTATAGGATTCAAAATCCCTTTCTGAGATTTGCAAATTCGGATGTGTTTCAAAAAATTGTTTGTCTATATTCCAAAAAATGTTTAGGATGCAGTGTACAGTCACGATTTTACAATTATTAACTTTAAAAAATCCTTTGCATTGGGTGATACTCTAGATTGAGAGTGCCAAAAAAATTGAATTTCATCCTTTATGTTATCCTTTATCTTCTTATCAACACATGGAAGCCTCCCACTAAAAGCCCATGTATCATTTTGAAGAGGAATATCAAGTCTTCCTCTTCTTGAGAGTGATCTAGAAAATGTTCTATGATTTAGGTTTAAATCAGCAAAATTTTGCCTTAATAAATGAGACTTTCAACATTTTCAATATCAATTTCAACATTTTCATTTCCAATTTCAACATTTTCGTTTCCAATTTCAATATGACATTCAAGATTTTCAAATTCTATTTCATCTTCACTTGAAAAAATATTTATGGCTGGAGAAGAAGCCTCACCATGAGTATTTGACATCCCTTCTCTTCTCTTCCTATGATTTTCTTTATCTTTTTCTCTATATGCTTCAACATGCTTTGTTGTGACTTTTCTCTTATCTTTTCATTTATAGTAACTATTGCTCCCCATTATACCTACAAAAAAGAGCACAAAAATAATTATTATGTTGAAATTTATGTAAAATAATGTAGAAAAAGAAGAACTGTGTCTATATCAAACATAATTCATAGGTTTTTAGACAGCAGAGAGCATGTGAGGACCATTGAAATGCTCAAAATGGTCAGGCCTTTATGTTTTTCTATAGTCCCCAAAATGGATATCTTTTTAGAATGGATAACCTTTATGAATTCCATGAATAGGGTTTGAAATGTTTAGTCTTTATGTGGGGGGAAATTTATATTCGTTTATAACATTCGGATATTCATTTTCTTTAGTTTTTAAAAAATCAAAGAATACATAAAACCAATATTATGCATTATTAATATATAATAAATATATTATACAATAATAATGCATAATATATTATCTAATATATATATAATATATTATCTAATATATATATAATATATTATCTAATATATATACGATATATTATGATATCTACAGTATATATATATTATATAATAGATATAGTATATAAATTATATAATATATATTATATACTATATATAGTATATATATAATATGTATTATATGTATTATATGTACTAAATTATAATATATAGAGAGTGAGAGAGGGAGGGAGGGAGATAGTTATCTAGGTATTATGGGAGAGACCCAAGAGAAAGGGAGGGAGGGAGAGAGAGGGTGAGAGGGAGGGAGGGAGGGAGATACCTAAGAGGGGGGGAGAGATAAAGAGTTATCTAGGTAGGGTGGGAGGGAGAGACTTAAGAAAGAGGGAGTGAGAGAGATATAGTTATCTAGGTTTGTCCATCCCTCTGTCTCTCTCTCTTTCTTAGGTTGCTCCCTCCCTCTATCAGTCTCACCCCCTCTCTCTCAAGTCTCTCCCTCCCACCCTAACTAGATAACTCCCTCTCTTTCTCCCACTCCCTCCTCTATCTCTCTCAATTATATCCCTCTCACCCTACCTAGATAACTCCCTCTCTCTCTCTCTCAGATCTCTTCCTTCCTCTATCCCTCCCACCCAACTTTCTCTCTCTCTGGTCCCTCCCTCCCTCTATCCCTCCCAGCCTCATATATCTCTCTTATGTCTCTCCCTCCCTCTATCCCTCTCACCCCCTCTCTCTCTCAAGTCTCTCACTTCCACCCTACCTAAATAACTCTCTCTCTCTTAGGTCTCTCCCTCCCACCCTACCTAGATAATTCTCCCTCCCTCCATCCCTCCCTTTATCTCTCTTTATCCCTCCCTTCTTCTCTCTCTCTCTCTTAGGTCTCTCCCTCCCTTTATCCTCCCACCCCCCTCTCTCTCTCTCTTAGGTATCTCCTTCCCTCTATCCCTTCACTCACCTCTCTCTCTTAGGTATCTCCTTCCATCTATCACTCCCAACCCCTCTCTCTCTTATGTATCTCCCTCCCTCTATCCCTCCCACCCCCTCTCTCTCTCAAGTATCTCACTCCCACCCTACCTAAATAACCCTCTCTCTCTCAGGTCTCTCCCTCCCATCCCTCCTGATAATTGTCCCTTCCTTTATCTCATTGTCCCTCCCTTCCTCTCTCTATTCCTCCCATCCCCCCTCTCTCTCTATTATCTCCCTCCCACTATCCCTCCCACCCCCCTCTCTCTCTCTTAGGTATCTCCCTCTGACCCCACCTCTCTCTCTATTAGGTCTCTCCCTCCCTCTATCCCTCCCACCCCCTCTCTCTCTCAGGTCTCTTGCTCCAACCCTACCAAAATAACTCTCTTTCTCATAGGTCTCTCCCTCTCACCCTACCTAGATAACTCCCTATCTCTTAGGTCTCTCCTTCTCTCTATCCCTCCCACTCCTCTCTCTCTCTTAGGTCTCTCCCTCCATGTATCCCTCCCACCCCCTTTCTCAAGTTTCTTTCTCCCACCCTACCTAAATAACTTTCTCTCTCTTAGGTATCTCCCTCCCACCCTACCTATATAATTTTCCCTCCATCCCTCCTTATATCTCTATATCACTCCCTTTCTCCCTCTCTCTCAATTTTATCCCTCCCAGCCTCCTCTCTCTCAGGTGTCTCTCTCCTAGCCTACCTAGATAACTCTCTCTCTCTTTAAGATCTCTCCCTCCCTTTATCCCTTTCTCTCTCAGGTCTCTCCCTCTGTCTATCCCTCCCACCCTACCTAGATAACTCTCTCTCTCACTCTCTCTCTCTCACTCTACATATATTATAATGTAGTATATAATATATAATATATAGTATATAATATAATATATATAGTATATCACTACAACAAATCCCTATGATTAGCTCCATTTTTTGCTTCGTTTCTTGCTTCCATCCATTGTTTTAATGTATTTTTCTCTATTTTCAGGGAAAATTTGATGCTATTTTTTGGGATGGCGTTATTTTTGGTATTTTTGCACCAACCAAAACAAGTTGGGCACCAATTCAGGTGATTGGCACTAACATTAGTGTTGCAATTATCACTGATATTAAAGCCTAGTTTAACGCCCTTATTAATGCCTACATTAACACCAAGATTAGCACCAAAAATGATGCCTACAATAATGCCTAGATTAGCACCTAAATTAGTAACCACTAATCTATATTAGCATCTGAAGTAACACCTATTTTAGCTCCTTATTTAGAGCCTTTTTTGGTGCCTAATTTGGTGCCTAATGCAACACCTAATTTTTTTTATCTAGCAAGGATTAAGGGTGTTAGAACAAAAAATCTTTCCCCAATATTCACTAGCCTTCAATCGCTTGCCTACATTTCACCTGCATCAAAAGATTTACCACCTTTGATTTTTCATTGTATTTAACATGAAATGAAACAATTTATGTGACAAGATCCATACTGTCACTAGCATTCCCTTTGTATATACCCATTTATTCCTCTAGATAATCATAAACAAAGAAAATTTTGCCTTTACTATAGTACTTTGTGCAGATTAAGGGTTGAGGGTTGAGGGATTAATGGTTGAGGGTTGAGAATTGAGGGTTAAGAGCAGTTTAATGTATAGGGTAGAGGGTTGAGGAATGTATATTTTTCAAGGATTAGGGTTGAGGGTCCAATGTATAGGGTAAAGGGTATAGGGGTTAATGATGGATTAGGTTTTAAGGGTACTTGAGGATAGAGGGTACTTGAGGGTTTAAGGGTTGAGGGATTAGGGTTGAGGGATTACTAGGGTCGACTAGGGTAGAGGGTATTGGGATGTTGAGGATATAGGGACATAGAGGGTTTAATGGTTTAGAGTTTAGGGCATTAAGTTCAGGGTATAGGATTGAGGGCGATTTAATATATACTAGGATAGAGGATAGAGCTAGTAGAGGGTGCATGTAAGGGTTTAGGGTTTACCTAGGGTTGAGGGTTGAAGGTAGAGGGTTGAGGGTCCATTGTATAGGGTAGAGGGTATAGGGGTTGAGGGATTAGGGTTAATTAAGGTTATTTGAGGGTAGAGGGTTTAAGGGTTGAGGGATTAAGGGTTGAGGGTCGAGGGATTAGGGTAGAGATTAATTTACTTGGGTTTAAGGGTTTAAGGGTTTAGGGATTAGGGTTAATTAAGGGTATTTGAGGGTTGAGGGTAGAGGGTCAAGGGTTTAAGGGTTGAGGGATTAAGGGTTGAGGGTTGATGGATTAGGGTAGGGAGTAATCTACTTGGGTTTAAGAGTTTAAGGGTTGAGGGTATAGGGGGGTACATATTGGTTGGTTGAGGGTAGAGGGACATAGAGGTACATAGAGGGTTTAATGGTTTAGGGCTTAGGGTATTGGGTTGAGGGTAGAGGGTAGAAGGTTTAAGGCCAGTTTAGGGTTTATGGCTTTAGGGTTGAGGGACGTTAAGGTTTGAGGGTAGAGGGTTTAGGGTATAGCTAGGACATTTGAGGATATATGGTTGAAGGTCAATTAGTGTTGAGGTTCTATTGTGGGTTTAGGGTTTGAGGGTTGAGGGTTGAGGGATTAAGGGTTGAGGGTTGAGAATTGAGGGTTGAGGATTTAATGTATAGGGTAGATCAGAGGGTAGAGGGTAGAGGGTTTAAGGGTTGAGGCTTGAGGCTTGAGGGTTTAAGGTTGAGGCTTGAGGGTTGAGGGTATATGGTTGAGGGACTAGGGTTGAGGTTCCAATCATGTATAGGGTAGAGGGTGTAGCTATAGGGTTTGAGGGTACATATATGGTATGTATGTTGAGGGATTAGGGTTGAGGGTCCAATATTGTATAGGGTAGAGGGTATAGGGGTTGAGGCTAAAGGGTTGAGGGTTGAGGGTTGAGGGTTGAGGGTTAATTAAGGGTTGAGGGATTAAGGGTTGAGGGTTGAGGTATTAGGGTAGAGAGTTTAGTAATTGGGTTTAAGGGTTTAACTAGGGTTGAGGGATTAGGGTCATGGGTAATAGAGGGTATATGGTTCAAGGATTAGGGTTTAGGGTACAAAGTATATATAAGGTTTAAGGGTTTAGGTTTGAGGGATGTTAAGGGTTGAAGGTAGAGGGTTTAGGGTATAGCTAAGAAATTTAAGGGTATAATATGGTTGAAGGTCGATTAGGTGCATTGCGGTTCCAATGTAGAGGGTAGAGGGTATAGGGGTTGAGGGTACTTGAGGGTTTAAGGGTTGAGGGTTGCGGGATTAACTAGGGTTGAGGGTTGAGAATTGAGGGTTGAGGGTTTAATGTATAGGGTAGATCAAAGGGACGTAGAGGGTATAAGAGGGTTTAAGTCTTGAGGATTGAGGGCTTAAGGTTTCTCGGGTAGAGGGTTGAGGGTATATGTAGGTTGAGGGATTACTAGGGTTGAGATTTCAATATATAGGGTAAAGGGTAGAGGGGTTGAGGCCAGATTAGTGTTTAACTAGGGTTGAGGGTCCAATGTATAGGGTAGAGGGTAGAGGGTATAGGGTATAGGGGTTAATGCTAGATTAGGGTTTAACTAGGGTTGAGGGTTGAGGGTTAATTAAGGGTTGAGGGATTAAGGGTTGTGGGTTGAGGGATTATGGTAGAGAGTTTAGTAATTGGGTTTAAGGGTTTAAATAGGATTGAGGGATTAGGGTTAAGGGATTAAGGTCAAGGGTAGAGGGTATAATATGGTTCAAGGATTAGGTTTTAAGGTTGAGGGTAGAGGGTTGAGGGTATATGGTTGATGGATTAGGGTTGAGGGTCCAATATTGTATAGGCTGGTAGAGGGTATAGGGGTTGAGGGTATGTATATGGTTGAGGGATTAGGGTTGAGGGTCCAATGTATAGGGTAGAGGGTATATGGGTTATGAGGGATTAGGGTTTAACTAGGGTTGAGGGTTAATTAAGGGTTTAATGTATTTTTCTCCATTTTTTTGAAAAAGTTAGAGCTATTTATTGAATTGGGGCTATTTATTAAAATGGCGCTATATATTTTACACTGAATGTGTATCCTATTTGAAGAAGAAAAACATAAAACTGCCAATCGATGGTTGATATCAGACTGGTGACCCTTGAAACTATTTGGTCCATTAATACCCTTTTATTGATTTTATCATATTATAATAATACTTTACCTACAAAAGTCTACCCCGTGCTGCATAATATCTTATATGGATTGCATATAATTTATTTCTATGCGTGTTGCATAATATCTGCTACCGCATGTGGTTAAAGTATTTTTTATTTTACCTTTTTATAGGCATGTAAATATTATTTATTTTGTGAGCCATAAATTACCAAGCGCCACACAAAATTACTTTTTATTCTACTAAATTGACTATTCTATCATTAAACTCCTTGCTTGGTATAAATTTACAAACCACTTGGTTAACAAATTACTTTATGCATATACATTTTTTTTTTTAAGTATTTAATTATAAGGATTGTATTGTTTTTTTTTGGTATTTAATTATAAGGATTTGTATTCTTTTTATTTTCTTTTCCATTTTAAAATTTTGAAGAGGTAAACTAAACATTTAGTAATTATAATTTTTTTTAGATAATATTAGTTGAGTTTTAAAAAAAAGATTAAAATTGTTTAAATAACTAATATAAATAAAAATTATACTTAGTAATTCTAAAGTTTAAAATGGAAAAGAAAATAAAAATAATAAAAATCCTTATAATTAATTAAATACTTAATAAAAACATGATCAAATGTCACCCTCATTTATACCAAGGGGGTACGACATTCCTAGGGGGTACGACATTCCTGGCTGGTGGTCTCAACAAGAATTTTCGGTAGCTCAAAGGGTGGCACATACACATTAAAATGAATTTCATGAAAGGGTGGCATTCATTTTAATCCAACGAAGGTGGTTATCTCTGCATTCTATATTTGCTTCTAGAGGCTTCGCTTGGGTGAGAAAGAATAATGGAGAAGGATGTGAATTATGCAGTGTTTAAATTGGTTGAGGTGCTATCCGCCTTTGGGTACAACACTTTGTTTTTCCTGGATTTTGATGTGAGTCAGTGGGCTTTCAAAAAAATCACAGACTTGAAGCTCAAACAAATTCTTCTGGAATTTGATCCCTTGATGGTGGTCATGGTGAAAATGGTTTTGGTTAGAGAGCATGTGGCCTATAGTGAAATAGTTTGAGTTGATTCCCACATAGTCTCTCATTTTTTGGAGTCTTTGCTTGATCAAAGCACCCCCAAAAACTTGGATCGGGAAATAATGAGCAAGCTATTCAAGCCTAATCTCTTGGGTGGCATGGATAAGGTTATTTTTGCCTCTATTCTCAGCTCTAGGGTGTCGCATCTTAAATAATTGGAAACTCTCAAAACTCCTAGTGTGGTGGTCCAATATTTTCTACTTCTATTGGAGCTGAAAGGACCGACACTGGTCAAGCATCGAATGGTGGCTACAATTAGGGTGGAGTATCTAAAGAAAGCTCTTGAGCTAGTGGATACTGAGGATTTGGAGTGGGTGGAGGAACTCAATGACTTCACCCATCTCAATAGCTTCCTATGACCTCAGCCTCACGATGAGATGGCACTAGTTTTTTGCTTTTGTGATCATCAATGGCTCCTGGTGGTGGTTCAGTTAGTTTTTTGGTGATGTTTTGGTGGTTTTCTCGGCCTCTAGTGAGGCTCAAAATGGGTAGTTTGGGTAGCCTAAAAATTTTGAAGCATAGTTCTAGCTTGTCCGCTCGAGTTTTTGGCTAGTTGGGAAGTCTATTGGAGATTGATTCCTACAATGGTAGATGATCTATAAATTTTAGAATTTTGATTAATAAAATATCTTGCTTACATACCAAATAAAAATTAAATACTATTTGTCTATTATTTTTGGTGTTGTAAGTGACTGTATTGTTCGTCGTTAGCCTGGTTGTAATCTTTTTCTTTTTTGGCAACCTTTGTTGCCTCTTTTTTGTATAATTTGCATTGTTTCAATAAATAAATAAATACTAAACAAAAATAATATGTATATACAAAAAATAATTTTGTGTTGACCTACTGCATTTAGTTATCGGTCGTTTAAATCATGAGGAGCCATTAAAATTGTTCTTTGTACTGGCCTTGAGTTTTAAGTTAGTCGGTCATCATGTATGGTTAATCATTTAAATTATCCCTATTGTCGAGCCATAATATTTTTCAATTGACTTACATTTAAGCCATCCTGCATAAGGTGATTCAAAGGAGTGCGGTAAGTTAGTAAACAAAAATAAGATAAAGCATACACCACTATACTGCAAGCGGGTGAGCAACATATGCAGTAGAGCGGTGTACACCACAACTCGACACCAAGAATTCTTGAGCGAGGTGGTAGAGCGGTTAGCATGGAAGAAAAGTGGACACCACAGTACCACATGAGGTGGATAATATGGTTTCAGTAGAGCGATATACACTGCAACCCCGTAGTAAGAGGTCTTAAGCAACGCAATAGTGCGGTAAACATCAGAATGGAAGGGAAAAAAACTGCCACACCATAGCAGGTATAATAAGAGATGGTGGTAGCACAGTAATCATGGCATCATTACAATTTACAACAATAAATTCCCTCACACATTCTTCAAAATTAATTTCAAGGATTTGCGCTTGTTGGGAAACTATCTAGTGAACAATTTGCATTAATATTGATATGACAAAATACCGCTCCCTCAAAAGCAAGTGAATTTTCCTAAGCCTGTGCTCAGTTGAAATGCATTGTTGTGGACGAAGATGGGGATGTTGAGAAAAGGAGCTCTACGAATAATGAGCACTCGAGTAAGTGCACAAATAAACCTCTAAAGAATCTTGATTGGTGTAGTATTTGGTAGAGCTCTGAACTATTTGAAGTCATACTAGGAAAAATTGAAATATGCCTCCTAAAAGAAAATTAGAAAACAATCGAAAGTAAAATAATGTAAGGCCAAAATTAAGGAAGAATAACCTAAAGTAAAGAAGAGGCCACTCTACCAGTCTATATTAGATATACTTCCAGGATCAACCAAGGAGGAAAATAAGAAATTTCTCGTAGACACTACACAAGGTTGTAGGGATGCTCTCATTCCCAAATCTAGGTGGGACTTATTTTTATATTTTTACAGTAAGAGAAATGAGAAGATTCCAGTGTCAAACCCTTGGATGTTGGATTTAGAAAAGTTGATTATCTCGAACATGTTTATTGATGTGGATTTTATCAGATTACTATTCAAGAATTATCACTCTACAACCAAGACAATAAGGTTTCCAAATGGCTCAATATTGATAGAGGTAACCAAAGTTGTTATCATTGAGTGCTTTGGCTTAAAAAAGTAGGCTTTGACCAAAATAAACCTACAGAAGAGTGAGGAAGATTATAAAAGGTTAAGAAGATCTTATAGAAGTGATGAGATACCCCTATATATGAAAAGATCCATTAGTAATAGAACAATTCCCATTTCTACTTCCAATATTGAACCATTCACTATGACAGTTTTTCAATATTATTTTGTGAATACATATCTAGCTCTATGCCAAGTAATAGGGGTGGATGCTCAAGATAAAATTACAATAAGCCTGTTGATTATGGCCATGAGAATTCAAAACCCTAAGACAAATATTGAGTATGACTTTTCTTCATACCTTGAGAGGGCGTTGGATGATGAATTCTCACAAGTCATAGAGGATAGAACACTGATTACATTCAGACACTATTCCTTACTGTGTCATTTGATACTATACTAGAATTGGGAACATTGGACCAAACAAATGGACTTGGATAGAGTGGATGAGCAAAGGAAGGCCACACCTATCCAGAAGTGGTCCTATATTTGGGATAGCTGGTGCAAGAATTCAAGATTTGTTATATTCTATGAAGACTTTGTGCATATAATCCTTCAAGTTCTTGGTTATTCAATGCCAAGATTTCCAAACAAAATTCAACAATTGTTAAGACCTTTGGCCCTGAGACAGTAACAAGGTCGCACACATAATTTTGGTGATTGGTTCTTTTTCCCAAAAGTAACAATAATAAGAATCTATGGCTTCCCTACTACTCCACACATACTCCCAAAGTTCATGCCCCTCATATTAAAATTTCTTGAATTTATGTGGCGAATGATGTGGATGGAAAACGATGTAATGCACAAACAAAAGAATGGCACATTTTTTCCAAACTTAACCAAATGTGGAGATTGGATAGTAGGCTTCGATATACTAGAGGAGTTGCAATGTTACTTGAAGACAAGATATGTGTTGGGTTTTGGAAAAGCAAGAGCCTTTGACCCTAAAAATCATATGAATAACATAAGGCATAATCTTCTTACCAAAATGGCAGTGGCACACCAAGTAGATTATGAGGAAGATATGATACGAAAATTCCTTAATTTCTAGAGGCATGCCTCAAACGAAAGAAATGGGAGGTTCTAATGAAGCTTGAAGGAAGGAAAAAGAAAAATGATAGAATTTTCCCTGGCTATTTTGTTGAAGAGAAATACCCCATTAGGAGGATCAATCAGATAATTGATAAATTTAAGGATTTATATGGTAAAAAAGAAGTGTATCTTTAGGAACATGGTGGTAAGATAACTATAAAGCACACCCTAGACACAGCATCAGAGTCTCCCATGGAGAAAGTTCCTCCCAAGAGACAAAATACACAGAGCATTGAGCCATTGGTACCTTATGCAGAGAGTGAAGGGATGTGAGATACTAAATATGTGGCCACTATATTGCAATCATTAAAGGGTGATACTGAGGTTGATCAGCCCATCCATGAGACTAGCACCCATAGGAATGAGGAAAGGATGGATGATGTAGAAAAAATATGTGCAGAGATACATGAATATGAGAGAGAAATTGCTGCTAGGAGGTTTATAGAGGATGATGAGTTCATCAAGACTCCAAAGTTTAGGGATTTTTGGACAAAGATGAAGATAAAATAAATTGAAGAGAAAATGGAGTCAGATGAAGTGGAAATTGAAGAACTAGAAAAGAATCAAATGGTGGCACATACCTTCAATGAATTGAGGGTTGACCACATTGACATTAGCCCTCAGAAGGCTAGAGAAAAGATTTTGAAGAGCAACATGCTCATTTTTCCTAGGTTAGAATTAAAGAAAATATTTTTTCTTGATCAAGTACGGGCTCAAGAAGATCCAATGATAGTTGTAGAGTTTTCCTCTGATGAAGGAGTAAGTTGAACTGGGTATAACCCCAAAATTGAAACCCTGGCCATTTGGATCAAGCATAAAAACACACAGGAGCCTAAACTATTGGATGTAATGTAGGAGATGAAAGGGGTAGAAATGGTAAGAACAATATAGGACACAACCCCTTTAGAGGTAGCCACAATGACCATCCAATCATCCATGTTCACTCGTGCAACTGTTAAGGGATTGGAGGAAAAATTAAAGGAATATGAAATAGAACAAAAGTTCTTAAATGATGGAGTTAATAAACTGATTATGGAGAATGTCAAATTGAAAGAACAGTTAAAAGGAGCAAGAACTTCACAAAAAAAGGAGATAGTGTTATATAAGCCTCCTAGTGCTCCATTAAATATTGTATAGAGTGTTCCTGCCAAGCAAGCAAAGACTCCTAAGAAGGAAATGGATGAAATCAAGGAGGCATGGGATGAAGTAAAAAGGCAAGTTTCTAAAGTTATGAAAAAGATTCTTGAGTATAGAATAAATTTGGTTATTGATAAACTGGATAGGGTGCATGACAATTATAAATCACTTCAATGATAAATTGATTAAATAAAAGCACATACGCTTGTATCAGACCCCCTATTTCAAAGGTGTCAACCAATTCACCACACTCTATCTAAGTTATGTAAAATTCTACAAAGGAGTCTTGATGCTCCTACAATATTAAAACCGACTGAGAAAATAGTAAAAATGATTGTTGATGAATTTCAGTATATACAAGGGGAGGATAAGAGGATTGTGGCACGAATGGATTCATTCCATACCTTAAAACAATGGTATACACTATAAATTTTGAAAGATGATGGTCAAGTGAAAGACTTGGATAAATGGAAGAAGGAATTTGGTCAGGTTATTCATAAGTGCTTAACCCATGTTCAGGGGGATAGTGACATCGATCTTCACAGGCTCAATTTGATCATGGATGGATTGATTATTCTTGATGTTATATATCTGAAATTTGTCAATGATACAAAGGCACTACTAGATAGTCGATGGGAGACACGTCTTGTAAACATACCAAAGGTCTAGGAATATCAGTGGCCATCGAATTTTACAGTGTATCAATGGGAAGAGAAGTATTTGGCTTTAAATGAGTAGATCGCTAAGGCAAGGGCATCTGGACGTCTATCATGGAGAGGAAATCTTTTTCAGATTGATGATCATGGGATTTCTATGTTGATTAAAGGAAACATATGTCTAAAGTGTCTTAAGCCTTGTTATTTCTTCAATTATGCAAATTAATTAGTTGTTCTAGTAAAAGAAGTAGTTTTGAAGGGCTGTCTATTTTTGTAAAAGTCCTGAAGCTTTTTGCTTCCTATATATTTAGGAAACCAAGGCCAATTTTGAGAGGATCATCTTATCATATTCCATTTTCATTTCTATTATTGTAGGCATTAGTAAGAAGATAGATTGCACATTCCACCCATCCATATCATATCAAAGACTTCTTCTACAACTGTATATATATTTGAAACAACATAATGGAGAATATTGCTCATAATTGGTAGTCTATTTTGGTGTTCATTTGTTGTGTTAAATTTCATGCTATTCTATTACTGTGTTGTCTCCAAAGTGGTTTCTTCAAGTTATTTAAATTCATAAGATTTATTACGGCACATTTGTTGTTACTGTGTGATTATTTTGAGCTTATGAATGAAATAGAGCATCTTCTTATCAGAGATTCTCCATGACTATTTTATCTATCTGTATTTTTTCTTATGTTTTTCATACTTATTTATTCTTATATTTGAATGAATATCAATTATTGAGCATTTACTGTGGATGCTTTGAGTTACATGTTCAAAATTATGTTCAACATAAAAATGGAAACTATTTAAAAATAATAAATTTAAAAAAGTTTCGTATTTAAATAATTGTGAGTTACATGCATTAATATTTTATTAAATTTTGTGTCTTCACAAACATATTTTGATACAAAATGAATGGAAGAAGCATCCAAGTAATCGTAATTTTTCTGCCAAAAATTCATACCAAAGATTGAACAATTCAAGGATATTTCAATAGGTAATTTGTATCGACACATAATATTACTGAAGCATTTCAAAGTTTGGGCCATAAGAATCATCCTTTTTTAAACATGGATTGCAAATAATTCTGAAATTTTAGAAGTATTGGTCATTAACATTATTGTCTACTACAAGGCCATCTAGTGTATCATTGTCAATGTTCATATGTTATTTCAAGTATTTAATATTATTATCATCCTCATCTTGACCTACATCATCTTCATCATCATTGAAATTTGATTGTACACTATCTATATTGTTAGCAGATGTATTTGGATCATCATTTTTTAAACCATCCATATTGTTGTCTTCCATAACATCATCTAGCTCTGGATTGTTGTCTTCTTGTGTCTAAACATAACCATCTTCAACATCATTATGGATGCCAATTTCTTCAATGTTCTCTAATCCCTCTCTCTCATTTTCTTTTCCATCATTCTTTTTCTCAATATCCACTAATGTTTCGTCAAACACATTTCTTAATCTTGGATCATAATGTACAAAAAACATTCATTTCGGGTCCAAAATATCTTCATAGAAAAACACTTGTACATGAATGAAATACATATATTAGATGTATGTTATAACAATTTTATTGATTAATTAACACGTATATATTCACAATAAACTATGAATTAATAGATTAATGATCACAACCGCTTCTTCTTTGAGTTAAAGAAATACCTACTCATAATGAATTGGTAGAACATAAGGCTCCTTATCCTCCAATAGGAAGCATGAGGAATCTATTGAAAAAAATTCACTATGGGTATCATGTCTTTGTGTCCTCTCAAATGCTTCATACCATCTACACTTAAAAATACAACATTAAAAAGAGCGCTAATCTAACTCAATAAATTCTTGTATTTTCCCAACATATTGTAGATTCCATTCAATTATATTCATATCTTTTCAGCTTGATTGACTAGATTTCTTGAATTCAACCATGATGCCACAATCGAAGGATCATCTCTGTACATCTACACTTTCTACACGATAATGTCGAACATATTCCCACATTGTTGGATATTTCTTCACCTTTGAAAGACCATTTATTTTAGTGAAAACAAATATAATGATGAATATTAAAATAGTTAATAGTGTCAAACTATAAGGAAACGACATTTTGTAAAATTTCAATTGTACCTTTCTTTCACATCCTCTAGACATGTTGATTTAATCTTTTTTTATGTTTGAATCTATATTTGCATCTTCTATTTTATTTTGAATTTGTTCAATAACCCATTCTAGTGTGTAATCTTTGGCCCATTCCCCAAGAAAATTAGTGGGAAGTGGAGTATTCTTTGGGTTCAATCTCTTAAACTATCTACTTGCTTCTAGCACTTCTTCTCTCTTTTTATCATACAGATCAATCCATTTGTTCATAAATTCCATCTGGTACAGAATGAACTTGTCGAATATAGAAATTTAATTTACACCTATTACATGTCAACATGTTTATTTCAAAATCCAAATTTCATGTTAATTTGACAAATAAATTACAGAGTAAATTAATGATTGCAAGAAAAACAACCACACTAATCATGAATTTACTTACTAATTTATACTTCAACACCATTAGATTGTGGTTTTTCTGCATCAATAATATTTGATTCTCGTTCTTCATCCCAAACATGTGGCCCATCTTCAAAATCCTTACCAAGGAATTCACATAGGAAGAAAAATGCTTCATTCAATGCATACCCTTCAACCATGCAACCCTTTGGATGTGCCTTTTGTCAGACATATCTTTTAAGAGTTTTCATATGCCTCTCAAAGAAAAACATCCACCTTGTTGATATGACACCCACCAATTCAATTTCATCGACTAGGTGTATAAGTAAATGGACTTTTATGTCCATCAAATTTGTAGGGAGATCCTTCTCAAATACACATACAATTTCTGAAATTTCCTTCTTCCACTTTGACACTTCAAATTCATGGATCTCCTTGGAGGTCACCCACCTAATATAAGAATAGTAAATTAGTATGAACCTTTAGTCATAAATTAAAATGCAATATACTATCTCTATGTCTCTCACACATGAAAATTTCATATAACCACATACCTTGTAAATGTTGACAATCAACTTATGGCATTCCTTAAGTCAAATGTAAGATAGGAATCCCCCCTAATTGCCACTGGAATGATATGCTATCAAACACATTTATGAAAAGTTCATTAGTAATTTTTTCTCACACAATAAAATATCAAAATATATTTAGTATTTAATCAATGTTACCAGTAAATGTTAAATGATGATATATAATACCTTCATTAAATTATGAAAATAATGTGTTTTAAATCTTGTGATATGTCCATCAACTATAAAAGCTTTAGCCAATGATGACCCATAACCAGTAGGTGTCTTTATTGAACGGATGACATTGTTTAGTTGGTCTAGCTCTTTTTTTTCAAAATCCATGGACCTTTTCCATATGTTTCATTTTCCTTGCTTGGCTACAAATTTTTTCTATCAAATTTGGTACGCGAAAGAGCAATATCTCTCTTGGAAGACAAGGTGTCCTTCTCTTTGCCCGATATATGTCAAAATATATAATCTGGGACATTTTTGAAGATTTGCATAGGATCTAATAGGTGAGATATTAATAGATCCTTCTAGTTAGTGAGCTCATAAAATATGGATTTCCTTTTCATTCCTTCTAGCATATGAGCTACAACTTGTTCTAGTTCTTCAATTGAATCACCCCGATCAAAAAAATCCTCCCAATCTTTCAATTCAGTATCTTCATACTTATTAATCCAATCACTTGGACCCATAATCATGGCAGGGCCTATATTTTCAACTTTTCCATCAAATTAATTCTTCTGGTAATTTCTAAACCTATGATCTAGTGGTAGAAAAACCTTGTTGTTGCATAAATAAATTTATGTAGATCTTTAGAATAGCGCCCTTGAAATTATTTTGCACATCTTGGACATGAAAATATCCCCTTTGTTTGAATCCATGTAATTCAACAAGTAATGTTAATAACATAAAAAAGATGGTATAAAACTAAGTATGCAAGTTGGGATGAAATAAATTATGAGTGTAAATACGTAAATATTTTATCTTACCGGAACAAACACCAAGTCTTTGGAAATCATGAATATTCCAACATAGCACACCATACAACATGAAGGACCTATTTGATGGGGGGCATGATATGTTATACATTCTTATGCCTTTCCATAGTAGTTTCATCTCATAAATAAAAGATGCAAGATAAATATCCATGTTTTTAACTTGATGTTTTCTTGGAACAATGAGATTCAACATAATGTGCTCCTTTCTAACACTCATCTATGGGGGAATATTGTATACTATCAATTTGACTGGCCAAACACTATAATTTGAGCTCAAGAAAGAGAATGGGCACACTCCATCAATTGCAAGACCAAACTTGATACTACGAGGTTCATCTTTGAATTTTCTTGGCCATTTTTCCTTTATGTGTTTCATTGCTTTGGAGTCGGCCAGAATTCAAATAAATCCATCTTTACTCATGTTCTTTGCATGTTAGTCTATCAATTGTGCAAGTGACTTGCAATGAAACATTCCTTGAAGTCTAGGTATAATTGGCATGTGACGTAAAACCTTGTTTGGAACTGTAGGACCTTGTACATTTGTACAATATCTCTTCTCTTTGCATAGAGGGAATTCTACCTTGTTCTAATATTCATATTTGTATAAAATGCAATCATTTTTACATGAATAAATTTTCTTATATTCAATCCCCAACTCAACCAACAACAAAGGCACGTCTCTGCAAGTTGATGGCAACACATTCTCTTTAGGGAATATTTTAGTTTTTAGTGCCCTATAAGATTTCCAGAGATTAAATCAATTGAATGTTTGAATTATGATGAACATGTTTGATATGTCAATCTATACTAGGACTATTTATATACAATATATGGTTTTGAAATCCCCTTAAAGAAATAAAAATGAAGTTGATGAATGTTTACGAATTGTGTACACCAATTGACAATGCAAAGTAAGAAATAAATTTCAACTCACTTTAGTAGGGTAGTGAATTCTTTGTCTGACCAACCAAATAGTGACTTGATTTCTAATAATATTAATGTGCATTCTAGTTGTGAGGTTCTACTTGCACTTCATTTGAACACGGGTATCTTCGTTGCTTGCTTGATGGAGTCTTTCAGGTTGTTATCATCAACATTATGTTGTTGTTAATTACCCTTGCTATCATCATTATTGTCAGCCATATGATCATTATTGTCATCATTTTTTCTATCCCCAAAGAAACCTGTAAGAATTTAATTAAATCCTTCTTCATGCACTACATTTTCACTATCATGATCATCATCATTAAGGCTAGGTGGCATCTCATTAGTTTATGCAGATCTCATTAGCTCGTCAAATTTCTCAGGTGGTAGTAATCTCTTCAAACTTGCTCTTTTTGCCTTGATATTGTTTAAAGGATGGTTTGGATCATCTCGTACAAATATTAATAACCCAGTTGGATCATACTTATTATTATGTGTTTCATCAACATCTTCTACCTATCAATAAATTCAAGCATTATTTAATGTTTTCCAACAATTGGATAAATCATAAATGTATCAATTTCAAAGAAATATAATCAAATATGGCTTAAAAAATATAAATAAAAATTGTATGAACATATATATATATCAATTGATTAATGGAAAATTATTTTATAGAATACCTTTTTTATACAATAATTTAAATAAAACAAAATTTTGAAAACATAGTTTATAAAACATTAGTCCGCGCTCATTTATTATTCTTTGGTTTTCTGCCCTTAAGAACATCCTTATGGAGAACTTGTTCTTCCCTTTTCTTTCGTGCAGGAGTGCATTTTAAGAAGGGGTAATCAATGAAGAACGCATCCCCAATGGTAAGGTCCTTAATAGCCTCACCCATTATCAATCTATCAACCTCTCTTTGCATATCTCCATCTTTATCATTTATAACCTCAACAAATTGACAATTTGGTCTTACATTAGGGTCCCTTCCCTTACTACTATTTATAAATCATGCAATATTTTTGTGTGTGTATGCACATCCATCTATATACATAAGATTACCTCTATTAATTTCTTTTCCACTTTCCAATTGGAGATGATGTGTATACATATTCAAACTGAGACCATATGCTAACATGCTAGCCTTATATTCTGGTAGCCTTCTCCATTCACCACTATAATATGATGGACCATAATATGGCATTAATCTCCTAGTGGTTTGTTCTTAATTTTTTCTATGTTTAGATCCCACATGTACATTTTGGAAAATAAAGAGGCCTAGATTCACTCCATGAATATTGGAGGGTTGTATCATGTAGTTGTATCTCCAAAATTGAAACACCTCGTACATTCTAGGTAGTTGTTGATCACTAGGCCAAGCACAATATAGTCAAAAATCAAATGTCTCTTTGTAAATTGATCTCAAAATCAGGGTCTAGTCATCATCTCCATCACATTCATTCTCATAGGGTATGTAGTCCACCTTCCCCTGTCTTTAATAAAATTATGTATCTTTAAACTGGTTCTTGTTCTGTGACTTGTTTTCATCAATTCCTCGTCTTCTGAACTGGTATATTTGCCCATATCTTTGTTAGATGTATCATCTGATAAATGAGAATTGCCCTTTAGGTTGTAAGTCAATGACCTAGGAAACCTTAAACCAAGAACTTTATCCTGCAAGCATCCATTGAGAAAAAAATAGTTATTTAGATAATATAAAACAATGTTTAAATGAAGTATACATGTTATTTATATCAAATTGGAAAATTCCTTACCACAATTCCTATTGGATTTGAATCGATTGTAGGAGGCATACTACCTACTGGAAGCTCACCATACATGTAATTTCTTTGTACAATTGCTCATTTGGATTGTTTCTTTCCACGACATACTCAATATCCACAGATAACAATTTTATCAAAGTATTCATTCCATGTACTATAGTCTTGACCAAACTCTTGTTCAATGCAATCATCTATTGTGTCTGGAAGATCCATTGTCATATCCTCTTCCACCCACTATCATCTACGTGATTTAATAGTTTTAGGTCCACATCCATGTACATATCTTCTTCTTTTGCTAGTTGAATGGTCAAGCTCTGCATTTGCTCCAATCTCCATTTCTCTCTTGTAGAATTTATTTTGTTTTGTAGGTGATTCTGGAGTGGTTTGAGGAGTTCACCATAAACTCTTACATGGTATAAAAGCTTCAATGTTGTAGACTTCTTCTCAGATGTGAGAGACCAATCTTGGCGTGAAAGTTTTGTTAGGTGTGATTTTGGATCTTGAGAACCTCGCCATTGAATCCAAGGCATTAGAGAAAGTCAAGATCAGCTTTTGTTTCATCAAAATCTGACATTTTGTCAAATCTACAAGGGTTTGAAGAAATTTTTTTTATTGGAGCCGTGTTTTATTTTTTCTTTAGAAATCCAATTTCAACTCATTTACAGGAAAAATGATTTTTGGGTTTTGTAGCCAGGGTCGCAATCTCAAATGGGTATCTTTTAGATTTTGCATATCTTGCACAGATCTCGAGAAAATTATTGTCCAATAAATGGCGCATGTCATTTTTCTCCTCGCTAAAGGTTTAAAAAAATAATTTTATCATCATCTGCTTGCTAGATCAAAAAACAATTTATGGGTTTTTTTTATAGCTTCAAAATATTTCTCGGTTTTTGTTATTTTCTACATACAATGAGTAGATATTTCAAAAATCAAATCAGAAGTAAACTTTTTTTTCTAGAAAACCTGTTTCCTCTAGGCTAAATTTAGTATTTTTTGAAAAATCCATAACTTTTGGCTACGGTGTCCATTTTTGGCAAACAAGATATCATCGAAAAGCTGGAAGTCTCAATTTTCTAGTGGTGTAAATATTTTGCAAAGATTTTGAAATTTTGTACCATTTTTTCCAGGTTGAAGACAAATCTCCATTTTTGGCTTTTGAGCCCATATCTTTGTGTACAAAATGGGTTTCTTAATTACTTTGGACAAAGGGAACTATAGGCAATGGAGTAATTTAATTCTCACTCATCTTTGTGAGTGGAATTTATTGTCATATATGTTTAATAAAGTTCCTTGTCCTAGCACAAATGATGAGTATTAAATTTGGAAAGGTCTTAGGGCTAGAGTCTTTAGAGTCATTTTCGAAAATGTAAATGATGACATTTTGGAGACACTTACTTACTTTGAATGTCCTCATGCTCTTTGGAATTACATTAGAGATGTGTATGGAGACCATGATTCTTCTCCATCTTTTGAAGATCCTCTTTCCAACTCCAATGTGCTTCTTCATTCTTCAGAGTTGATAACTCATCCTTGTGATCCTTTGGAGGAGATTGTAGATGCTTCAAAGGTTCTTGATTCTTCATCTTTTGTTGATGAGTCATTGAGTAATTCTAGTGATTCATTGCAATAGGTATTCGATAGTCTTCCTTATTGGGATTCTTATTTGATAGAAATTGCTTCTTTGTTTGTGGAGTCTCACATTTTAGATTTGGAGGACAAATTTGAGGGTTTATCTCGCTTATTTGATGATAGTCATGAATCAACTATTATCACTTGATGTTCATCTTTGGAGCTTGTTCAAGATCATTTTCCACTTGTTCTTGGTTTTTCATAGTTTTTTGTGATTGGGCATATACCTGATTGGCTTGTGGCATCATCTTCATCTAAGAACTTGGCAACACATGAGCATATTTTAGAGACACAATCTACATACATATGGATTCCTCTTCATTCCTGTCCAAAATGGGAAGAATTATTGTAGTTGTACTTGGTGTATCTTCTTCCTAAGGGGAGAAACATTGTTTGTAGGCATTGGATTATGTTTTTTCTTCAAACATTGACCATGTTTGCAGGTGATCACACATTGTGGGGGGGGATATCTTATCTCTCTTTTTCCCTCTTATGGGGGGGGGGGTAATTGATTTTATATACATGATGCATGTAGTCCTTGGGGGGTATCATTAATTCCTCCATACATCATGTTTGATTTTTTTATTTTTCTCTCTTTTGGAGAGGAGTTTTTCCCACAAGGTTTTCTCCTTTTCTCCGATTGTGAGATTTTTTTGCATTTCCATTTGCATTTGTAAATGAGTACCTAACATGGCCTAGTAGTCAGGAACCATCATTGCATATTTTCATCATTTATATAATAATTTTCTTCCTAATTTGCACTTATGGGGGGTGTTGGTGTAATTAATTATTTAATTACACTTACATAAGTTTACTTAGGCATAATATTTAATTAATTAAGTCTTAGGCATATTAGATAGATCATTTAATAATGGGGTCATTACCCTTTCCATGTTTGTAGGAGATAAGATTCCTTCTAGAAGATGAGTTGTCTTTTCTAGAACTTATCTCTATCACTTCATCATTCCCTAGGTAGTTAGTTAGGGTTCTCATATTGTCACATGTTGTTAGATCATGGACATGTCAACATCATATTAACTACTACATCTCAACCTTTCCTATATAAGAAAGGCTTCATATGTACTTTGTCATATTCAATTTGGAATTCTTGCATCTTAATGATAGCATAATATTTATGCCATTTCTCTCTTGTGGAAGTTATTTTGTCTTGCAGGTGATTCTGGGGTGGTTTGAGGAGTTCACCATAAACTCCTACAATAATACTTTATATCCACATAGTTTAGCCATTCCTTGATAACATCAAGCAAAGATTGAGGAATAGTGTCAATGTGGAGTACATCACGCTTTAAGTCTTTGAACACAATATTCATATCCAATGCCTTTTTCCCAAGTCCTACTCTCTCAATTTTAACAATCTCAATATCACTAATAGTGATTACTAAGAAAGGTAATTCCACCAACTCTACCAAACAGTTTATCGTAGGAACAATACAAGCATAGGCTTTGAAAGGAACTCCATGAAAACCAAGCTCTCTAAATGGTACATCAAACTCTAGTTCAAAATATTTTAGATGAGGCTACTCCCATAGCTCTCTTATTGGCTTGAAAGATCCTTCAAACTCTACATTAATATTATTTTCCATGTCCCTCTCTTGTTGCTCTTCCTCAATTTCATCAGGATCATACATTGACCTTCTTGCCCCTCCTAAATTTTTACAACATCCATTACCTCCACATAAAACTAGACATCCTTGGTCTTCTTGGTTCCCACGCCATGATATGGTTATGCAAATGAAAGTGAAGCAAATTAATCATCTCCTTATCCACTGGCTGGAAGAATGCATGCTTAATGTTTTGATACATGATATCATCTCTCTCTTCTACTCTCATGGTTGAATACCGAAATCCATTATGGTGGGCCTCTAGAGTTACAGCCATCTTTCTTCCTCTTCCACCAAATTTTGGCCTGATCCACAAGTCTGGCAGCCTAATTGCCTTTACTTTTGAAAGCTGAAGTTTTCCCTGAGTCACCAGTGTATCTCTCTCTTCCTTTTTAGACTCTTTCATTGCTATAGGAAATTAGCACCTAATTGATTAACAATCTCAATCTCACTAATAGTGATTACTAATAAAGGTAATTCCACCAACTCTACTAAATAGTTTATCGTGGGAACAATAAAAGAAGAGGCTTTGAAAGGAACTCCATGAAAACCAAGCTCTCTAAATGGTACATCAAACTCTAGTCCAAAATATTTTAGATGAAGTTGCTCCCATAGCTCTCTTACTGGCTTGATAAATCCTTGTGTTAGGTCTCAAAAATGTAGGTTTTTAGACCATAAGAGGGTGCCAATCACTTAACACGTTTTGGGCCCACATACAAGGCAACAATAGTTTGATTACCTCATACTCTTCAGGCTTTGCTAAACCTAGGCAGGTGTACCTAAGCAATAAGGTAGATTTTGAAGGCTACAATTTCTGATCTAAGCAATCTACTCACAATGGCACATGGGGGTGAAGTAGATGCAAAGTTAATTATTTCTTCCTATTGAAAATATTTTGAGAATTAGGTGTATGAATAAATCTTGTATGAGATTATTCTGAAAATGACTAGTGCCTACACTATTGGGTGAATGGAGTTGAGAGGTGGATGATGATTATGGAGATAGAATTTTGTAAGATGGGTAGATCTACTTTTCAACTTAACTCAAATAATTGGGCACCTTGAATGCTTGCACCTTGTGCAAACATACAAGTAGGTCAATTATTTAGACTCTTCTTAGTGATCCTAGTGATATCCCCTTATGTTACTGTGAAGTTGTGAAAGGATTTAATTTAGATGTGAAGGGAAACTAATCAATATAATCTATTTAAAAGGACTTTAATCCAAATAGGAACCTATTAAATCTGATTTCTTAAAAGGAATTTTAATTCGTATGCACACAGAAACCAGTCAACAACACCACACATTATAGAAAATGTTTATTGAAAAATTAAATATATTCCACACACTCAATTTGAATAAGATAAGTAGCCACTTTGGAGATAGCCAAATAACTTATAAGCATATAAATCTACACAACAATTCAACACTTGAAATAAAATCATTAATTATGCGTAACCTTCTCCATTGTATTGATCTTCAAATGATATGCATTATAAAAATAGTTTTTGATATGAGATGGATGGGAAAATTGGTGCAATCTATCTTCTTACTAATTTCTATTCTAAAAAATATATATTCTAATATTTATATTTGGGTCTTGATCTCTCTTATATAGGAGAGGCAACAAGCTACAAACCCATTACAAAAGGTCATGACGTTTGATAAATAAACATAACTAAAATAAAAAAAGCCACAAATGAATGCACCAGTCTATTAATCTCCAAGAAGAATCCCGTGAACACCCAAGATTTATTCAAAGCTTCTACTCCATGATAGGGTGCTCATCATGTTGTCAGTTGGTGTTCCTACTCTGATGTTTGTCCCATTGTAGTTGATACATATACAGTTTGGCTGATAAAAAAATTGATTACAGAGAGGTGATAGATGTATTCATGTTCAACATAGGTGTCCACATTAGAGATTACCTCTTTCATATCATATTCTATATTCATCATTTTTTCAAGTTGCTTCTGAGAATTTTGTAAGACCATATCCTCAACATTGAGCAGTTAGAAGCTTAGAAATTTCTTCCTTCCAACTATCATAATCTCACATATTTCCACTATCGTCATGAAGTATTGGGTATGAGTCAAAGCAGTCGAAATCTTCCCTGAGCCTGTTATGATATCCATTGTGTGATTTTACCAGTGTGTTATATGTCTACCATATTTTTCCATTCATGATTTTCTTAGCTAGGAGCTCCTTTCTTTTCTCGATCACTCTTCTGCAATTGTTCATTCTCCACCAGTGCAAAGTGTGTCTGTTTGAATAGTTCCCAATACTTATTAGCACATTTCATCATTTTATTGAATCTTTCTTTAATCATTTCAGATACATTATTATATTTGATGGTCTTCACTTCTTTCTCCAATTCTTTGTGTTTCCCCTAGGATTTTAGATGGAAATTCTTCCAATAGGCTACATCAACTAGTGCATCCAGTACTCTCTTATCCTTTTCAAGCCATGGGGAGTAAAACTCTAATGTGAGGAGGAGGATTTTTTTTTTCTCTGATTTTCTAGCTCCTTCAATCTATCATCCTCCTTAATGAGTTTTTTAATTTGTGCCTTGGTAAAATTTTCCACATTTATGTTCAACTCTATTGTCTCCATAGGGTTGGTATCCCCTACTTGTTGGACCAAGAGACGTTTAAACACTTGATTTGGATTACTAATTATAGTAGGTCTTTTATCATGGGGGTATAGTAACCAAATAAGCAAGGTGGCCTCATCTGGGTTATACCCAGATCCTGAATACATTTTTCCACTTGCTTCTTTGTCAAGTTCATTGTATTTTCCCCTATTTTCTAAAGTTATCAAATACAATTGCAGAGCGAATATCCAACCCTGGAAGGAGAAACACTCCAGCTTCTTAGATTAATCCCCTTCCTCTTTCAGGAGTGATGGACTCCATTTCCTTATCTATCTCCTATTCCAATTCCTCCAGGGTGGTTGCCTCCTATTTAGGAGTGATATCTTGTATCTTTTGTCTTATTTTTCTAACTTTATATTCATAAACAAATGATTTAAATTTAGAAGATTTTACTCTTGTCCAGCCTTGACCCTTACATCATTAGATAGTCCATGCCTCAAATTTTACAATCTTCTACTCTTGAGGGGGTTCGTATTGTGCAATCACAGGAGCACCTATTTATTTGTCTTGGTCACTCTCTTCATCACTGTCCTCTTCTTCACTTATATTAGTATTTATAGAAAAAAATACCTCAAGAGTAGGTTGTGAAGGTATGTAATCCAAGGGCTTTATGTCTTCAGCTTGTACTCCTGAATAGGTTGCATGAGGTGCAAAAAAAACATCTTGGGGCACATCCTTTATCAATTTATTCACATGAGTGATGAGTTGCTCAATTCTTGTTAGAGGATCCTCTATTTCACCAAATTCCATTGAATAAGATGGGACATTTTTTCTTTTCCATTCCTTTGCAAGCATAATATTGTTATAGGCAGCCATTCTTTCTGTGGTGGAGGCCTCATCATGGTTTCTTATCACAACTTTGATTGAGAACAAATTTTAATACCGTGATAGCCCCTATGATAATCTTACCTTGTGGATAAACCCTTCTGCATCAAAATGTTTTCTTACATCACCTAGAGGTAGGTTGTATTGTGCTAATTTAGGATAAAATTCATCATATCCTTCATTGGAAACAACTGTAAAATGTCCAAAATATAAGGTACTAGGCATAATTGATTGTTTGTTATGTCCTTTGAGGTGTTTGGCATCAGATTTTCCAATTGCCTCACAATTTCTAAATAAGAAATTCAGTCAAGAACTACTCATGGCATCAAGTGTGGAGTTCCTTCAAACCCATAAACCCTTATCATTGTACAATCAGAGAAAGCATACCAGTCTTGTTGGCAAGAGACATTGTGCATCACTTGGTGTTGTCCTTGATGGCAACCATAATCGATGATCAAATCTATGCACCCTCATTTGTCTATACCATCAGGAAGATTGAAGATCATTAAGCAAGAATAGAGTATCTAGTAGCATAGCGTTCATTGATCTGTAAGATGATTTCAAGTTATTATTTTGCATTGCACGTCCTAAGGAATATTTTTTGGCATGTTATCTTTGTGTCCACTAAAGTGCAATGGCTCGTATTAGTTCATGTGGAAGTTAGAAGATTTGGTTTTGATGTTCTCAGTTTTCTTGTATTAAGGTTGAACTCATGAATGTATTAAGTCGCACATGTATGGGAACTAATTAATTGAGTATTTTGATGTTTTTATATCTTTATTTGGGTCCTAGCCAAGTTTTGGCTGACCATTAAGGGTACGCATTGTATATTTCTCTTAGTGTGAGCCAACAATTGTAATTTTCTTGTGTTCTATTGAAGCCAACAAAGTGTAATTAAATCCTATGTTGTGGATATATATGCATGATTATTTGTATCATTTTGTATATTGTATGAGTTGAGTAAATATTTGAATTGCGAGTTAGAGCATAGAAGAGGTACGATATTGCACAGTTTCACTTGCGCATAGAAGATCTATGTGATGTGTGTGAGTAGAGTAGACTAGAGCAGAATTGTAGAATCGATTTGTAAGGCAACAGATCTATTATTGTGCTTAATCTGAAACTGTAATCAGGCATTTTAGATGTTATCATCTCAGTTCAAATCTTCAGATGGTTTTAATGTAACTCTTGGGCAATAAGCGCTCTTTTCTTTGAGTAGTGAGCTCTAGGCAGTGCACCTGAATGCAATTGCATTCCCCTTTTGTAATCTTCATTTTTTAGTATACTGAGAATCATACTTGTGGATTGGCCATCCACCGTGGTTTTTCCCCTAACAGGGTTTCCATGTAAAAATCTTGGTGTTATGGTGTTGTGTTCACTTTTATGTTTATGCATTATGATTGAATGTTATTAATATTGTGAATTTAAAGATTGTTAAAGTTAATTTTTGGCACAACACTGATTCAAAACCCCCCTCTCAGTGTGGCTTATTTCCAACAAGTCTCCCCAGTTATGATTCACTTTATTTCTTGGGTCATTTTCCTTTGGTCTTAGAAATATTTTTTACTTGTGGGGATAGTCTATAATTGTATGGATATCCTAACAACTTCATCAATGCTTTTACAAAAAATTCTTCAAAATAGAGGTAATGAGACCTACCAAATTAGTTGTCCCACAATGAGGTCCACATTTGCATAGGTTTGAAATATCCATTTTCATATGTATCTTTCATCCTTAACTCTTCACTCCATACCCCTCTGACTTTTCCTTCTTACAAAAGAAAATGCATAAGCAAAGAATAGAATTTGAAATGAATATTATCATTGTTATTTTTAATCTTTTCAAGCCCTCAATTTAGGGCATTGGCCAAGTAGCTAGCATAATCAAATGTATTGGAATCCTTTATTTGTATGTTTGAAGCTAAAACCATTGGGGAAATCAACATGCGAGGTGGAACCTCTACTCGCAAAACCTGACCGACTAAATATTAAGTGTACTGAAAATACTCTTCAAACAAATATTCATGGAAAGGAGGGTTTTCAGTGCTAGAGAACCTCCAGAGTTGGCCCCCTTTATCCTTGGACCTATGAAAAGGTAACTTCCATCTCTTATAATTGGTATCCATTTGGTGATACTCTATCAAGAGATCTTTGACTATGAACAATAAATTTAGTGAACACTCCAATTGAAATACGTTAGAAATGAGGTCCCTAGAAATAACAAGCATGTCACCCCATTATGTGACTGAATATTTCTTTTCTTGGGGTCATATCTAATAGAAAGAGATTTAATTAGCTTTACATTCACAAACACATTGGGCACCACAAGCCTTCCCAAGCTCAACCGCCACAGATTGCAGACTAGTTGAAAGTTAAATTGTTTTATGTAATGGTACATAAAGAGCTCATATCCATGTTGTGGTGTCAAAATATCTCCTAAGCCCTTATGTTTGTACCATATTTGGTCCATGGAAGGATTCATTTGAGCACTCCTCTTGGTTCTCGGCCCCAACCCAGGACATTGATCTATCAGGTCTTGATTTAGGAGTCTCTTTTTAGTTTTATGTTTTTTAGCTTTCAATTTATTTGTACTTTCCTCCATTATTTAAATCTTAAGCTTTTGAATAAAATAGCTTCTCAACTGGGTCTAAGTACTTACTTGAGTTTCGCCTCCATTGGTCTTTGTTGTGTAAGAACTCCAAGTTTTTCTTTTTTGTTTCTGCCCTTAGCAAAATTTTCCAGATTTTGTAACAACTATGTGATTAACTTGTGGTATAATTCACTTCAATTCTGGTTCATAAATATACCAACCATTTTCAATCTTGTCATCAGAGAAGAAAATTTATTTCAAATATCTTGATGATGCCATGGGATGTCACATCAATTAGTAATAATCATTATCATCATATCGGTGAGACTGTGATTCCTCTTTCACCGATAGCCACCTTCTCCACCGATGAAAACCTTTCCTTCGATCTATTGGTGGGAAACCAGATAATGTTTCCCCAATGTGCCCTAGTTCCCCCGATACACTCTATGCACTTGATAGTTCATGGTTATATTGGGCCATCAGGGTAATTCCATCATTCGCTCCATGGATGTTTATGTGTTACAGTGATGTGTTTACTTTTGTTGACTCTGTCGATATATTGGGGAGAGCACATTAGGAGGTAACCCAATAGGGTATTGTTACACCGATACTAGATTGTGAGCTATTTTCATCAAGCCATCGGTGGGGCTATGATGGGGGTTTCAACGATGAACCATTGTAGGCCAATGGTATTGAATTTCATTAGAAATGGGGGAAAGACTACAGGATTTCAATTTTATGGGTGCGATGGAGGCTATAATATGGATCTGGTCACATAAATTTTTACAATTTGTATTGATCATAAAATTAAAGTTTGGTGTATTTTTGTGGTATATGGAAGGTAGGTGAGGTAGAGGCTAGTGGAAAATTCTATATTTTTCTAGTCCCAACACCTTGAAACTTTGCATTGATTTTATTTTTCTTGTCCCTCTCTTGTTGTTCTTCCTCAATTTCATCAGGATCATACATTGACCTTCTTTCCCCTCCTAAATTTTGGACCACATCCATTACCTTCACATAAAACTAGACATCCTTGGTCTTCTTGGTTCCCATGCCATGATAAGGTTATGCAAATGAAAATGAAGCAAAGTAATCATCTCCTTCTCTCCTTGCTAGAAGAATGAATGCTTAATGTTTTGATACATGATATCATCTCTCTCTTCTACTCTCATGGTTGAATACTAAAATCCATTATGGTGGGCCTCCAGAGTTCTATACATCTCTCTTCCTCTTCCACCAAATGTTGGCCTGATCCATAAGTTTGCCAGCCTAATTGCCTTTTTTTTTTAAGTTGTAGTTTCTCTTGAGTCACCAGTGTAGCTCTCTCTACCTTTTCAGACTCTTTCATTGCTACGGGAAATTAGTGCCTAATTGATTTACAATCTCAATCTCACTAATAGTGATTACTAAGAAAGGTAATTCCACCAACTCTACCAAATAGTTTACCGTAGGAACAATAAAAGTAGAGGCTTTGAAAGGAACTCCATGAAAAAAAATCTCTCTAAATGGTATATCAAACTCTACTTCAAAATATTTTAGATGAGGCTACTCCCATAGCTCTCTTACTCACTTGACAAATCCTTGAAACCTTGCATTGATTTTATTTTTCTTGTCCCACTCTTGTTTTTCTTCCTCAATTTCATTAGGATCATACATTAACCTTCTTTCCCCTCCTAAATTTTAGACTACATCCATTACCTCCACATAAAACTAGACATCCTTGGTCTTCTTGGTTCCCACGTCATGATATGGTTATACAAATGAAAATGAAGAAAATTAATCATCTCCTTCTCCATTGGCTGGAAGAATGCATGCTTAATGTTTTGATACATGATATCAACTCTCTCTTCTGCTCTCATGGCTGAATACCGAAATCCATTATGGTGGGCCTCCATAGTTTCAATCATCTTTCTTCCTCTTCCCCCAAATGTTGGCTTGATTCACAAGTATTCTAGCCTAATTGTCTTCTTTTTTTTTAAGTTGAAGTTTCTCTTGAGTCACCAGTGTAGCTCTCTCTACCTTTTTAGACTCTTTCATTGCTACAATTTTTTTGTGGTATTTAATCATTTGTACTACATCACTGATGTGCTTTGAATCCTTGAATCTAAAATAAATTTCCTTAACATAAATACTGCTAGGGAATTTCAATTTTGGCATGTAGTTGGCATTAAAGTCGATACTTGGAACATTGAAAATTATCCTTATATAAGAATTCCCTCCATCTTTTTGACTTGTAATACTCTTGATGGGGGCTACATGAAACGGAACCATGATGTCATATATGGGTACCAGAACATCATCATTTTTTGTATCAAACTTGAATCATGAGCTCTATAGAAATGGGGATATCTTCCACATTTTTGTATGAAACCATCTCTATGGATGTCTTGGAAGAGCCATTTCCATCTCTTGTACCAATGCCCCTTGTAGCTAGTCTTCTTTTGGTATCCTCATTCTTTTGCAGAGGGTTGGCACTTAAGGTTATGTAATAGAATTTATAGTTGATAGTTAAATTGTATAAAAAAAAATATTATGATCTTTACTAATGTTTATTAGAATCGTTGCATGTTTTACATCATTGGAATCACATATTAGTTGTAACTTTTTTGAAATTTTATTATGGTATGTGTACTTTGATGTGATATAATATGATTATGGTTTCGTATCATATGTTTCAATATTAGATATATAACAAAAAAATAAATTATTGGATGAAATAAATAATAAATTTTTATTTTAAATGGTTTTTTGCAAAATAGAGGTCTTCCAAAAGATCAAGATGATCCTCATCATGATATAGATCTAGAAAATATTGGTTCTATCGATACAGATCACATGGCAAAGGATGATGATGATGCAGATTTAGAAGACATCGAGGCCGATGACTTTGATGATGACGACGAAGATGACGAGGATGATGATGGTGATCACGATGGTGGTCATTATGATGAGGCAGTTGCTGGTAGTACCTAGCAACATTCATGATCGTATAGACTGTGTCATGGATCATTGTTGATATATCATTATAATGATGATGATCACAATGGTGGTGATGATGATGAGGCAATTGTTGGTAGTACCCAGTGATATTCACGATCATATAGACTACACCATGGATCATTGTTGATATATCGTTATGATGCCTCTTTTCATGGGTACTATTATATGTATCATTTTCATGGCCTATAGTACCCTATTATTGAGTTGTATCATATTGGCATTTATCATTTTCACTTATATCATTTGGACATATATCATCTTGTCTTGTATCAATTTGAGTTAAATAATTTATCATTTTTACTTATATCATTTGTACATGTATCATTTTGACTTATGTCGAGTGTTGAACATGTATCATTTTCACATGTTATTGATCTACTGGCATATTTTATTTTCACTTGCTTTAGTTATATATGATGATGATCTTATCAGTATTGACTTGTCAATTTATATATATTAAAAGTGGTCGATGATTTTAATTTATTGCTCAAGATGGATGTTGTCAAATTCAATTAAATTATAGATATTTGACTCACTTGTTTCAATTATAGATGATGATAATGTTATAATAACTATCTTGTTATTTAATCATATGAGTTAAATAATTAAATTACTTACTCTATAATCATATGAGTTATTTAAGATGCATCATATATTTAACTAATTAAATTTAACTAAAACATTTAAATTAATAAATGGAAGAGAAAAACGAAGCAATTTTAGAAGAAAAAAAGGAAGCAACTATGGAAGTCAAACTAGGAACAAACCAGAAGCAATCTTGGAAGAAAAATTGGTAGAAAAATTGGAAGCAAACCTGGAAGAAAAATTGGTAGAAAAATTGGAAGCAAACCTGGAAGAAAAAACAAAAGCAAAAACAAGAAGCATATTTTAGAAGAAAAACAAGAAGCATTTTTAGAAGCAACAATGGAATCCAAACTAGAAGAAAACCATAAGCAATCTTGGAAGAAAAACCGGAAGCAAACCTGGAAGCAAAACCAGAAGCAAAGCGGGAAGCAAAACTAGAAGGAACATAAAAAAAAAAATTGGAAAAAAAATTGGAAGCAAAATTAGAAGAAAACCTGGAAGCAAAACTAGAAGAAAAATTGGAAGCAAACCTAGAAGAAAAACTGGAAGAAAAATTTGAAGAAAACCCGGAAGCAAAACCGGAAGAAAAATTGGAAGCAAAACCGGAAGAAAAACTGGAAGAAAAACTAGAAGAAAAATTGGAAGCAATCCTGGAAGCCAAACTGGAAGCAAAATTGGAAGCACAAGTGGAAGAAAAATCGAAAGAAAAAGTGAAAGCAAACCTGGAAGAAAAATTGGAAGCAGAACTAGAAGCAATACTAGAAGCAAAACTGGAAGCAAACCTGGAAGCAACATTGGAAGCAAAAGTGGAAACAAAACCGAAAGAAAAACTGGAAGAAAACTTGGAAGCAAAACTGGAAGCAAAACTGGGAGCAAACCTGGAAGCAAAACTAGAAGCAAAAATGGGATCAAACATGGAAGCAAAACTGGAAGCCAAAATGAGCAATTTAGGCACTATTTTTGACATCATTTTTCAGTATTATTCTCGGTGCTAAAGGAGATGCTATTGTTGGCACAAAATTTTCAGCGCAAAATCCGGCATGAAAGTGGGTGCTAAAGACAGCACCAAATCCAGCGATGAAACAAAGAAACGCTTTTTCGCTGACTTTTGCATTATGAGATGACTCCAATTGATGGACTCAAATACACTAAAATTTGACACTAAAGTCGACGCTAATTGCATGTTGTGTTGTGCATAGTATATAATATATAGTATATATAATATATATAATATATAATATATAATAAATTACATAATATAATATATATTATATATACTATATATGTATTATAATATATATAATATATAATATGATATATAAAATATACTATGTACTATATATAATACAGTATATAGTATATTATATACTATATTATATATTATATACTATATATTGTATACTATATATTATATATAATACATATATATTCTCTCTCCCTCTCCCTCCCTCTATCCCTCCCACCCTACGTAGATAACTCTCCCCCACACTCTATATATATTATAATAATGTATTATATAATATATATATACTATATACTAGATATAGTATATAATATATGATATATAATATATATTATTATAATATAATATATAATATATTACATAATATAATCTATAATATATATACTGTATATATAGTATATAATATATAATATAATATATACTATATTATATATAATATTTTCTATATTATACGATATATAATATATATCTAATGTATTATTAACATATAATATATTTATTATATATTAATAATACAAAATATTTTTAAAAAAAGTCAAGGTAACATATATAGATATTTTGAATAAGTACTTTTTTTAAGTAGATATTCATTTTGTTTGACAAAATTAGCAGTCTCAAGATTTCCCTTGGGGTTGCCTTGGGATTTTTCTTAGGGGTGTCATACCTGGAATGTCAACTGCAAAATTGTGTTTAAAAATTTTCCTTAGTTTTTCAAAGTTCGCCCTTGTGGCTAATGACTTTTTTTATCCGAATTTAATGAAACAAAAAGGGTTATTGAGAAAATTGTGAGGTTTCCACCAATATAAGATAAGTCTTATTTTGAATTTAATGAATAATTATTATTAATTTTCTACATGCATTATCACTAAAGTCTTGATTGATAGGATGATTGAAAAAAATCTATAATTCTCAAACGATTTCACTTTTTTTGAATCTAAAAGATACGACACATTCTATGCTTCTCATACTATAGGATTAAAAAAGTGAATTTCATAAAAAAATTACCAAGTTATGGTGGTCAGAAAAATAAGTTTTAATTTATTTATTTTTTTACTAATTATTTACTTGCAAAATATTATAAAAAATGTGGCGCATCTAAGCATATATCCTCTACTTATATATTATAGGAATTGAGTAGCCCCCCCTATAAACTGCAATGTGCCTAGTAAACTTTTTTCATGTAACTGATGATGCTGGCATGACACACCCTCCGATACCACAGGGACGAGGGGAGACTAGACCTTGTGACCTCTTCCCTACAATAAGATTCTTTAGCCAATTGAGCTACCCCCCCTAGCCCTTGTCCTCTACTTATATTGAAAGTTTCAAAAAAAAAAATTGTTTGTACTTAGGTTGGTCAAACATACACCTGCTTTTTATTTTATTCTTGAAAATTTAGTGCTACTGCATTGAAATTTCAAATTTTCACCAAATATATTTATTTTTTTCCAAAAAAGGACTAGTAGCTTAGAAACTACATTCAATTTGTTACAAATTTTGTTCTTACATATTTTTAAAATTATGTTAATAACCTATTCAATTGTTTATGTCAAGTTGCCTATGTTTTTTTAAATTTTCATTGCCACTTAAGGGCCTAGTTTCGACCCCCATGATTCTACACTAACCCATACATCATTCTCAAGACCTAGTATGGATACCCCTTTCTAGGAAAAATATTGAGCATGTAACAATCCCTTTCATTTTGAAGGAGAGTGTTGAGGTGGAGACTCTAGACTCTATCAACTCTCTCACACAAACATTACAACGTACTAGGCCTTTAGCACAAGGTGATGAGGGAAAGGCTGCCAAGTCTCGATGTTCATCTCACATTTACCAAAAGTATGTCTTTTTTATGATTATGGGTTCAAGTATTCTCAGGATGCACATGGCCAATATTAGAATACATTCATATTGGATGAAATGGTGCTCACAAATGCCTAATTGCATTAGACATTTCACATTAATAGACATGTAAATTTGAATAAGTTTAAATACAATTTACTACATTTATTTTTGAAATGTAACATTAACTATATTCATCTATGACAATTTAAAAATTAATATGAATTGATTGTAATAAATTTTTGGTGTCAAAGTGTTCACCCTAAATCTGGAGGCCCTTGAACTCTCAATTATGTGACCATGTCAAGACATTTCGCATTAATAGACATGTAAATTTGAATAAGTTTAAATACAATTTACTACATTTATTTTTGAAATGTAACATTAACTATATTCATCTATGACAATTTAAAAATTAATATGAATTGATTGTAATAAATTTTTGGTGTCAAAGTGTTCACCCTAAATCTGGAGGCCCTTGAACTCTCAATTATGTGACCATGTCAAGACATTTCGCATTAATAGACATGTAAATTTGAATAAGTTTAAATACAATTTACTACATTTATTTTTGAAATGTAACATTAACTATATTCATCTATGACAATTTAAAAATTAATATGAATTGATTGTAATAAATTTTTGGTGTCAAAGTGTTCACCCTAAATTTGGAGGCCCTTGAACTCTCAATTATGTGACCATGTCAAGTCCATAGGTATGCAATTAGTAAAGAAATAGTAAAAAAAGTAAATATAAATATTTTTTCCTTATATGAATGGTAATCCTAAAATTGATATTGGATGGTGAATGGATGGATCTTGGACCTTTGATGTCAAGACGTATCAGTGGGAGTGGTCATACATCTTTCACTGAGGTAAGATTGATTTTTTTAATTATTATGTTTGTAAAATAATTTTAGGTAGATTCTGGTAAAATAATTTTGTTTCATTTTCAGTTGATGACATCAGTTCATACTCCTCCCAATATTCATGTCATAATGGATTTGGACATTTCTCCAATAGTTTTATCTTCAATTTCTTTGACAAAGGTATGAGTCTAATTAGTAAATTTAATTTTCTATTTCTTTTTATCCCACATATATTAGTGCAAATTAGAATGATATTCATTTATAGTTTATTTTGTTTATTGATGTGTGTTATAGGAGGTAACAAATCCAAATCATGCACCCACCCCTCAAATAGATGAAGAGAGACAATGATAGCTTGAGATAAATTATCAGATGGTGGTAAGTGATTATTCCCTTATATATCATTCTATAATTATTATTTTATATATTAATCTATATATTTTTAATTATATTAGGTGGAGCTCCAAAAAAAATTAGAGAGGAGATCAAGTTAATTCAAAATCAACCATCATCACTTTCCTATATGGAAGTTTTGTATATATATTTTTGTATTACCAACATGTGGCAGTGCATGCCCATATGGCATTTTTGTATATATATTATACTTTTACTGACATGTAATATTGTATATTTATATAAAAATTTAGTTAATATAAATTATTTTACAAATAAATCTTATTCTTACAAAAGGTGTGTGTGTACTATGAGTTGGGATATTTTTCGTGATCATAGTATTTTAATATAATTTCATCTTTTTCTTACATTATAGCTATTTTTGGGTTTGAGTTCTTTTGGTATTAAATATTTTATTATGAAGAGGACCTAGGCTACATCAATCAAGTTTTGGTTTGATATTTTCACTCTTATTTTATTTTCAAAACTCATTTTGAGTGATGTTATAGTTGATTAAAGGGGATTAAGTAAGATATATTTCAATTAAACCTTGATTAGGGATCATTTTTCAACTTAATTAAGCTTCTATAACCCTACCTTGAATTTCATCTACCTATTTATGTAGTGTGCTCTATGGTTGGTAGAGTGTTTCTTCTTTCTTATGTGAGGTGGTTGGTATGTAGATGCACTATATAATTGGAAAATGGATCTTAGTATCATTGAGACACCTTTGGGTATTGTTGTGCCTATTGCACACACACCCTACTCAGATCAAGGACCCCCTCTTTTCATCTTGCCTCTGTCGGATCTTTTCACATTTGCCTCATTTTTGTGCCCCTATTTTTGAGCTTAGGATGGTCATATGCCTTAAAAAATTCAAAATCCATCTTGACCAGGTCACCCACCCAAGTTTCATGAAGTTTCAAGCTTTTGTAGAAATTGTCTTATGGGTTTTCGTTGCTTGGAAGCTATGCCATCCATCACCATCTACGTTCCCCCACGTGCGGGTTTCTCCTTGCGAAATTTCACACATGCTCTATCGTTCCTAGTAGCATTCTCCTCGCGTCGTCCCGCTACGAACTTTTCGCATGCAGCTTTCACGTTCATGTTCTCTGCACAGAATCTAGCCCAACATCCTCTGCAAGTTGTGTTTTTGCATTGTCACCAACTACCTACCTTTCGTACCTACAATTAATACATGCATTTATGACCCAATCATCTATAAATATAAACCCTCCTCAATTGTCATTTTAATCGATAAATTTTAAATTTGGGAGAGTGAAAGGAGTAATTACACATGCTAAAGGATGTGTATACTGAGGTGATTGCTTTCTCTTTCTCGTGTGATTTTGGTATGTATTTGAAGTCTGTGGTCATCTTATGTGTTGGTTAGAATCATTTAGCATCATGTGTTTAAGGGTTTGGGTTGCACACTATTTAAAAATCATATATTTTTTTTCTTGGGAATGATAAACCCTAGGGCCTAAACCCTTGTCCACCAAAATACTGTGGTTCATCCTTCAAGAAAGCCCATCCCTAAAGTACCTTCTAAAATGGA
The DNA here is from genome assembly GCA_007115665.2 of Sequoiadendron giganteum. NCBI lineage: Eukaryota > Viridiplantae > Streptophyta > Pinopsida > Cupressales > Cupressaceae > Sequoiadendron > Sequoiadendron giganteum. The sequence continues at coordinate 342,227,342 of CM021100.1, read as the reverse complement.
AAAATCAATAGCCAAATCCGGCTCCACCACTGAGCCCTAAAACTAGTGAAAACGGCCAATGCACATTTGAAACTTTATAAAATCTCACGTGCGAGGATCAAGTTTGCCTAGGTCATGTTCTAACAGCTAATCCAACACAGCTGTCATTTCCCGGACTACACTCCTGTCATTTCCATAAGAATATCAATCACACCATTAAACCGACTGAGTCTTTGATGTGTCATGTGGACTACCTTGCGGGTCTCCATGTGTGGGTCACCTCACTCCTGTGGCCTTAGCTAATGGAGAAACCCTTGCAGCCCTCCCACCTTTAGCTCCCACACTGGTCATCTCATCAAACAGTGAATGTTGAAATTTGAAACCTCTAAGTATAAAGCTTTATGGGCCATCTTTATAGGTATCTGATTATGGAACTCTGATTCCCCATGGTCGTGACTAACGGCCCATCCCACATAGATTCTTTCTTTGAGGATTTTGGTGCTATTGTTATTGTTCAAGTACCAAACATTCAATCAAGAAAATGACTAAGTTATTAGGTCTAAGGGACCATACCTATAGGTCTCTGCCTATGGGCCACCGCGCCCCCATCCCTATTGTCTACAGAAAAATCATGACAGAGCCCCACCATGTGAGCCCCGCACTATCCGCTATCGTGAACCTCAAACTTGAGCCCAAGTGTCAAAACCTCTAAGTTAAGATGTTTCCACGGGTCCACCGTTGCGGGCCACCATCATGGGAAGGTCATTCCTACATGGTCATTGATTAATGATGAAACATTTACTTCCTTCCATCATATGGGTCTTGTGCTCCCTACTTCCATGAGTGTAAACCTTGAATCTAAACAATTAAAAAAATCTCAAGGCACAACCCTTTGCAGGTCTACCCATATAGACTGTCGTATGCAAAAATCCATCCACTCTACACCATTGCCTAACAGAAAACTCCTAATGGCTTCTCGCTTTATGGATTTTGCATCATCCACCTCCACATGAACTTAAAGGACCTCTTTAACCAAGGGAAATAATTCCAAGTGTTTACACCATGAATTTCCTCATGTGCTTAGCAATTCCACACTATATTTTCTTGGCATTTAAACATTGTGAGAATTCCTTGTCTGAATTATGCCTGCGAAACTCCATCCTCCCAAAGCCATTTCTAATAGTATTTATCCTAGTGGCTTCCTCTAGGCAGAAACCCACACCTCCAAATCTGCAAATCTACAAAATTAATAAATGAGCTCAAAATGATAATGTGGATGTGTTTAATGACATGTTAACATGATTTAGTTAATGTTTTCCCTCCTGGTCTATCAAGGCACTTACTATACGCTCTATGTGCAGGATTTATGGAACTAGATGAGAATCCAGTGGAGAAAATAACAAAGAAAATAAAATTGTGAGAACACCAAGAGGGAAAGAAGAGAAAGTGCAAATGAAATACGAATTCCATGGGGTCGAGTGTACCTCAAAGATTACATCCAATTAGGGAAAAGTAACTGAAACATACTTGGGCCATGTCAACATTAATGAATTCACGTAGAGGATCATGGTTAAACCTAAAATAGAGGAATCCTTGAGGATAAAGCTGAGTGGAATTGCAAAGGCAGCAGGCTTTCCTCCTTCCCTATTTTTTCTAGATTTGGCCTTCATGTGTCGAGAATTTTATCATGCACAGACCAGAAGGATAATCACCATAGACAGGAGGTTACTTGATGATCTTACTCCCATGTCTATTGGAAAGACATTTGGGATCCCTCTATTCAACAAGATGGAGGAGACAGAGAAATACTATGATTTGAATGTCTAGAAGGTAGACCCCATGGGATGCAAAATAATAATCAATCAAACATGGCTACTTGATAAGAGGGGTAGTGCTAACAAGGTGCCCCAAAAATATAGAAGAGTAATTTCATAGAGGAATCCAATGACCTAGTAACGCTTCTAAGTGGAGTAATGGCCCTCTCCACTTCCTCACTCTTCAAGAATTGCATGTTTTATTTTATAGAATAAATCATCAAGGGAGATGCTAAATTTCACTAGGCTAAGATCATTAGTGAAAATCTACATAATCAATTTTTGGCAGTGAAGAAAACTCATGATTTCTACATGACCTCCTATTTGGTATATCTTCTAGTTGTGAAGTTTCCCTACAAATAATTAGACTGTGTTGGCACCCTAGCAACTAAGAAGGGGGAAATATCATTTATGATTGCTACCCACAACTCCAATATAGAAATTTCAAGAAATATTACAGAAGGTTCAATGATGCCTTCATCATGCACATCATTCAGACCTTAGTAGGATATTACAATAGAAGGATCTCCCACATTTTTAAGGCAATGGTAAAAGGTTTTGGGTATTGCTTCATCCATTTCCCCAAGTTTACATACATAAGAGCTGAGGGATTTTTAGGATTCCCACACTGACTCCCTCGTTATCCCAAAGACAAAATCTTATTAGAACTCACCAAGCAGTTACAAACTCTCCATACTTTACTGTATAACAAGCATTGTGTTGGATTCTCATACCCCATTACATTTGGCTAGGGGATGTATTCTTGCCTTGCTGCCCCATGCACATAGTACTCAAAGAAAGAGCTTGTGAAGTACAACCTTGAGTTGCATACAAAGAGAAAAGTCTTAGATCCTCTTGGAAAATTGAAGAAGCAAGTTGGGAGGTAGTATGACCATAGGCTGCACATTGAAAATTTATGGGCTAATTGTGACGATGATCGTGAGTTACGAAAGCGAAATTACATGAGGATGACTGCCAAATTTGTGAATTCAATCAATTTGTATCTAATCCCCGATCAAATTGTTAAAGATGACAATGTTCTCAATGAGAGATATAATGCTTTGACTAATGTGCCATTTCATGTTATCGACTAGGCTGAATCGGACATCACAGGTTTGAATATTGTCACTCTTCTAGTGGAACAAAGAATGAAAAAGTGACTAGATGACCAAGTAGCCCAACTACATGAACAAGGCATAGAACTAACCTATGGGGAGCTCAAAGATGACATTGAAAGTGAAATAGACAGTAGCACTACTATGGGATCTTTGGATGAGGCTCCTAAGTCTCTGTCAGTTACAAGATCAAGGAAAATAAAGGACACATCAAAGAGACAGCCCAAACACAAAGTGTGCATTAGAAAAATAGTTGAAGGGCAGAGGCCACCAAAGAAACCCAAAAGAATGAGAACCTTTATTCCCAATATGCCTTCTATCTTGGAAGAAGGATCTCCACCCCAAGAAGATGAGGAAACCAACCATCCATGATCACCACTACACTCCCATCAACCACTGCCATTGCTCCATCTCCCTCTACTCCTCAATCACTACACGTCTCATCTCTTCCTGTTGTGGACATCTCTTTCCACCTCACCTCTACTTCTCTAATTTCTCTTGTGGTGATACTTGAGTCTTCTTCCTTGACTACTTCCCCACTATCATCTTCCTCCATCTCACCCCTATTTCCAACTATCTCCACGCTTCCACCTTCTCTACCCACAACTTATATGGAACCCCTCACCTTACCAAACATATTTGCCTCATACCTACAAAATGTGCCACCTCAATTCTCTGAGGTTATTCTTAACACTCAGGTTAAAATGCTTATGGCCCAACTTGGTATTTCCTTACCTCTCCCTCCACCTCTTATCGAGCCACCTAAAATGGAGGCTATGTTCCAAATCTCTGAAGAAGTGAAGTGGCTAAGTAGAGAGCAGCCTAAGGAAACAATAGAGGATATTGTTGAAGATCCTGAGGACTCCGATCGATATGATTACTATGAACACATGGAGGAGGGATTTAAAGTTGATTTGGATGAAGTGGCCTATAATTAAGAAGGGAAACAAATGCTTGAAGATGAAAATGAGGGTAAGTTTGATGCTTACTACGATGTAGAAACTTCAAATCAGGAGCTATAAGACAAGCAACCTGAGGAACATAAAGACAAAGATGCAAGCCCAAAGGAGCATCACTTCAAGGAAGGGAAGACTGATACAAAAATTGATGTGGAGAAAGTTGATGAGCTTCCAAAAATTGGCCAAGATGAGGGCTTGCAAAATGAAGAAGTACCTCTTAGAAGAGAGAAATATAAAGGGGAAGAAGATACAGACAAAAGAGATACTTAGCCCGGCAAAGATATTGAGAGTGAGCATGACGAAATCAAAGGGGAAGCATAAGAAGAAAATTTTGATGAAGAAATGTAAAATCTATTGAGTCAGACAAGGGGAAAACCATAATGACAAAAGAGAAGAAAAAATAAGGAGAGAAAAACATCAAAGATGCTTGGACATGAAGAGGAAGAGCTATCAAAGGATCAAGAGGAAGGGAAGAATAATGAATTCAACACTACATCCCTGAACCATCAAATGGAAGTCTTGTTGGGTCTCAGAAATGCAAGTTTGAACCACGAGAGGTTGCCAAGCTCTTGCAACGCTTTTGGCCAACTAACAAGGCCAATTGATGCAATTGTACCTTCTACTCTTTGGGCTCTGGAAAACCTAGGCGGGTGCACCTATGTGTATGTTGCAGATTTAAGATGTGTTTCCTAGTTGATCAATCTATCCACAGTGTCAAAGGGAAGTGGACAGATAAAATTACTACAACTACTCCTACTCCTACTACACAAATGAAAGGTTTTTTGAATAAATTGTTTGATAGGGATTTGTATCTCTGGGTTGTGGCAGATCAGTGCCTTCTATCCACATGGGCAATGGAGTCAAAATGATATGTGTTTCCTCCTATTGGCTTAACTCTAGTTGTTAGGCACTTTGAAAATTCTATGTCTGGCATAAAAATTTACTAAGTCTATGACTTGCATAAACAGTGCTGGAATGTTTCTCCATCAGGTTCTACTTCAACTATCCAAAAGAATACTTAAAATCACTATGACTTACTTGAAGGAATTTAATTCTAACTTGTAGACACCAACTAGTTAAATCACACAAAATGAAAGTGCACTTTGATAAATTAGAAATATACTTGATATACCGATTTAAATGACAGAAAGATCTCAAGTTGGAGACAACCAAAAATAAAGAAATTAAATTATTTTATCACAACAAATGAACACCAAAAAATAAATTCACTAGTTTAAAACATTTTCTCCATTGATTCTACTTCAAGAAAGATACTGTCATTATTTACATTCCCAGTCCCTTCTCGGGAAAAATCCAACTCCTACTGTAACTACTCATTTTTTCTCCCTTTTGTCTTACTACTTCTCTCACAACTGATTTTTCAAATTATTTATACATTACATCACAATGGTCGTGACCCTTCAATTTTTTGGTTATGGCCGTTTACATTCCATAGAAAAAATTAAAACATTTAATTATATTGCCTTATCGGCAAATTAAATGTTTTTTACATAGTCTCGCTTTTGATTTTAATTTAATACTTGGGAAGCCTTTGATTTTTCACTTTCATAGATTTTAATTATTCTTGTCATTCAACAACGTTCCAATTTTGACCGAGCCCGCCTCTAACTGTCACGGCTTCCATCTACTCTTACCGCCACCACCGCGATCTATCCGGCTACTCCTCGTGGTACTACGATAACTGCTAACTATTATCCTTCATTGCCATCCCCGCTCACCATGATGGTTATCTTCATGTCTACTATGCTATCGCGGTCACTGGCTTGACTGCCAGTGGTACCGCAATAGCCGCTCTGCAAACTGCTAGCCGCTCATCTCTTCACCACCAATTTTTTTTGCTAGCTGTCTACCGCGTTACCGCGGTCCTCTTTGGAGCCCCTGTGGTATCGCGGTGAATTTATTTTACACTTCCTCTACCATGCCTTAACTGTCAACTTGTCACCTCATCACTTGTCGTCTAATCGTTGACTATTATAGTAGTCACCGCGATGAGCCTCATGTCTACCTGCTTGGTCGGTCAATGACTGCCCACTGCGATACCATGGTCTATGTTTAGACCACGTGTGGTGGCACGGTAAATGTTTTGTGCTTACCAGCTAACCAATACTGCCATACCATAGGCCCTTTTGTGGGAGGCCGCGATAAAGCGGTAAATGAGATTTTAAATAAATGCTAGTCAGCGGTATATGGTGCAAGGTATATGTGAATGGAAAGAATGATTTTTTAATGGAAAATATAGCAAAAGAATGGGAACTTAAATGGGAGTAAAGCGGTAAATTAAATATTATGAAAAGATAGGAAAATGAAGGGTAAAAATGAAGAGAATCCCTTAAGTTTTTAATGGAAAATATTAAATTCAAACAGGAAAACCTTAGGGTTTTAGATGGAAATTTTCAACTCTAACAGTGGCTCTTGTTGGGGATGAGTGATTGTGTAATCACTACAAGAATCCAGAAGATATTTGGTAGAGCAGACCAAGCAAAAGATATGAAAAATGAAATCCATGGCAGATGAAGGGAATGAAAAGTGAAGGACATGAAAATGGAGCAAATGGAGGGAATGAAAAGGATCCTAAACTACTGTACATGGAAAAAAATATTTTTGAACAAGGGAACCTCTGAGAATGTCCATGTACTGGCAAACTCAGATCCTCAAAAATTATTGTGCATGGAAGTGAATGATTAAATTTGTTTGTTAGGAATTGTCCATGCACTGGCAATCCCTAATCCTCTATACTTGCCATGGTTCCAAAATTTAAACCACGAAGGATGGCCCCAGGCCACCCAAAAATAAAAACCTTTGTTTTCCTCTGTCATAGACCTTATTCTATTTTGAGCTCACTAGACCTTTCTTGAAACTGTCCATTCCACTTGTCCTGTAACATGCATTGTCATTAATAGCGTTCAAAAAAGCATTGTATTCAACATGATTCATATTCCTTTCACCACTCTACATTTCGGCATTCTTATTATCACATGGAAAATATTTATCACCCTCAGGATACAAAGTGTATCCACATTCAACAAAACATTCATAGGCATGCTCACAGTCATATGTTGTTGAATGTGCCTCCAATTGCACTAGGCCCTAAAAATCTGAATATTCCTCCTTTTGGACACAAACAAACCTCTGATCAGCTTCAAAGAAATCCTCATCACTATGATAGATGCACATGGGATCACATGAATTGTTACTTTCACTGTCAAAACAAATGTAGGCTGGAGCCAAAACTTTGGACTCATCTTTAAGTGCACACTTTTGGTATTCAAGAGTTAACAAATCTGAAACTTGCTCACTGCTGAGTGAACATGTTTCAACCAGATCTCCTACTATTTCTCCAACTTCTTGATCTCCATATGAACTGCAACAATCATCTTGTTGTAGATCAACATCCACCATTTCATCTTCACAATTTGAGTATTCAATAGATCCCTCATGACACATGTTGTCACAATCTGTTATGCAAGAGATATCTTCTATATCTTCATCCTCCTCATGCAATCTTTCTCCCATGAAGTTTTCCTTATCATCAATTGTACCATCATGGTGTTTGTCTAAGAATGAGGGCTCCATTTGTTCATTTTTTCTTGCTTTGTCACCAATATATTCCTTATGGAGTGTATCTTTAGGAACATCTTCATCATTTTAGTCCTCATCCAATATGTATGATTGACCACCCATATCATCACCATCTTCCAAATCTAACAAATTGTCATTAGAAATACTAGTAGCACATGCTTCCTTTGTGTGTTGCATTGCTTGAGCATCCATGATATCACTAGTAGATTTATTATTTCCAATATCCATGTGTTCTGTCCCAAGTATAGAATCAAGAAATTTATTTACTACATCAAAGGCATGTTGTTTTGATGACTCTGGCCAATTAACTGATTTAGACTCCCATGCTCTTGCAAATTGTGTAAAAAATGTGGGTCTTGTAGGCCTATGATGAGGAGGTAATTGAATACAGATTTCTACCATCTTGTTGTATATAGAGTTTTCACCCTCTCCTTCATATTTCCTTATGTCAAAAAATGTATCTAAGGGGGAAATTCCACATTCTGATTCTATAATGAAGTCTTGGTTTTGAGTATGTACATCATCATCTTCTTCTTGATCATCATCTTTTTCCCCATACTGGCTCAAGAATATTTCTTTCAGATCCTCCCATGAAGATATACTTTGCACAGGAAAAATTTTAAACCATTCCCTTGCACTATCCCTCATAGATCTTGAAAAACATTTCATAATGACATCCTCTGGATAAACTTGAAAGTTGACAATGACATTCTAGAATCGTTCCATATGCTCATAAGCTGATTCATTCCATTCTCCATGAAATTTAGGGGTCTGCATGAACAATTATGTCTCATCACAAGGGTAAGGATTTGGGTAACCTTGGATATTACTAAAGTTAAATGGTTTATCAATTATTGAGACAAAATTTGGAGGGCCATATGGGTGTTGGTAGGTGATTGATCTTTTTTCAATAAATGGAAGATGATTCATATGAGGTAATGGTTGTGGTGTACAAGTGTTCTGCTGTGAATAGCACATACTACCTTCATTGTCGAATTCAAGTCCCAATTGCAGCATTTGTTGTTTCAATTGTACGTTTTTTTGTTCCCAGTATAACACTTGTTGTTTCATTTCTTCTAATTCTTTCCTTGTTCGGTGTCTTCTTTGTTCTTTTGCCATTTTGACAAAATATTACTGCTCCACAATATCTATGCATTATATATCATATCAAAATAGAGTCGCCACCTACTTTTCCAAAAGTAGGAAAATGAAATAGATTATGATATTGCTTTGGTTTTCCCCCAGCGGAATCTCCAAACAAAATGTGAATTTTTTGTTGACTCTATAAATGGAAAGGCTGAAAATCTTCCTGAGTAATTCCCCAATAGAGTCGCCAATTTTTTGGGCGTGACTCCAATGGGGAGCTGCAAACTACACAAGTATGATTCTTTGGCTAAAGACCAAGTTTGAAACTATTTTGACTTTATCAATGGATAGGCTGGAGATATTTCTTGATGGGTTATTCCCCAGCAGAGTCGCCAATTTGTTGGGTCTGAAAAACGCAGGTTTAAACCACGAGTGGTTGCCAAGATCTCACAACGCTTTTGGCCAACTAACAAGGCCAATTGATGCAATTGTACCTTCTACTCTTCAAGCTTTACAAAACCTAGGCGGGTGCACCTATGTGTATGTTGCAGATTTAAGATATGTTTCCTAGTTGATGAATCTATCCACAATGGCAAAGGGAAGTGGACAGATAAAATTACTACAACTACTCCTACTCCTACTACACAAATGAAAGATTTTTTGAATAAATTGTTTGATAGGGATTTGTATCTATGGGTTGTGGCAGATCAGTGCCTTCTATCCACATGGGAAATGGAGTCAAAATGATATGTGTTTCCTCCTATTGGCTTAACTCTTGTTGTTAGGCACTTTGAAAATTCTATGGCTGGCATAAAAATTTACTAAGTCTATGATTTGCATAAATAGTGTTGGAATGTTTCTCCATCAGGTTCTACTTCAACTATCCAAAAGAAAACTTAAAATCACTGTGACTTACTTGAAGGAATTTAATTTTGACTTGCAGACACCAACTAGTTAAATCACAAAAAAATGAGAGTGCACTTTGATAAATCAGAAATATACTTGATATACCGATTTAAATGACAGAAAGATCTCAAGTTGGAGACAACCAAAAATAAAGAAATTAAATTATTTTATCACAACAACTAAACACCAAAAAATAAATTCACCAGTTTAAAACATTTTCTCCATTGATTCTTCTTCAAGAAAGATATTGTCATTATTTACATTCCTAGTCCCTTCTTGGGAAAAATCTAACTCCTACTCTAACTACTTCTCTCACAACTGATTTTTCAAATTATTTATACATTACATCACAAGGGTCGTGACCCTTCAATTTTTTGGTTATGGTCATTTACATTCCATATCAAAAATTAAAAGATTTAATTATATTGCCTTATCGGCAAATTAAATGTTTTTTACATAGTCTTGCTTTTGATTTTAATTTAATACTTGGGAAGCCTTTGATTTTTCACTTTCGTAGATTTTAATTATTCCTGTCATTCAACAATGGTCAACTTTTGATCGGGCCCACCTCTGACTGTCACGGCTTCCATCTCCTCTTACTGCCACCACCGTGGTCTATCCGGCTACTCCTCATGGCACTATGGTAACTACTAACCATTATCCTTCATTGCCATCCCCACTCACCATGACGGTTATCTTCGTGTCTACTTCACTACTGCGGTCACTGGCTTGACTGCCAGTGGTACCACGGTAGCCGCTCATCGCTTCACCACCAACTATTTTTGTTGACTATCCACCGCATTACCGCAATCCTCTTTGGAGCCCCCACGGTATCACGATGAATGTCTTTTACACTTCCTCCGCCATGCCTTAACCATCAGCTTGTCACCTCCTCACTTGTCATCTAACCACTGATTGTCAATGACCACCCACCGCGATACCGTAGTCTATGTTTAGACCGTGCGCGGTGGCGCGGTAAACATTTTTTGCTTACCAACTAACCGGTACTACCATACCGTAGGCCCTTTTGTGGGAGGCCGCGATAAAGTGGTAAATGAGATTTTAAATAAATGCTAGTCAATAGTATATGGTGCAAGGTATATATGAATGGCAAGAATGATTTTTTAATGGAAAATATAGCAAAAGAATGGGAAGTTAAATGGGAGTAAAGCAGTAAATGAAATATTATGAAAAGATAGGAAAATTTAGCATAAAAATGAAGAGAATCCCTTAAGTTATTTATGGAAAATATCAAATTCAAATAGGAAAACCTTAGGGTTTTAGATAGAAATTTTCAATTCTAACAAGTCCCTTCATGGCTGGAGCAAAAATTGAAGAGGAAATCTCCTATACTTGCAAATCCTAAGTCGCACCTGGAGGCAATACTAGCACGAATGCACGTGATGACTTGGGAAAATAAAAAGCCAAAGTTTAGCTCACATATCATGATAGACCCATCGAGCTCTAGAATATTACAAGTATCCGCCCCCACCACACACAAAGATGTAAGCACCCTTCAAGGTTGGGACTATCAAATAACAACCATCAATTTGGGCCCTGACTCTTGAGCCCAGAAAATTGATGAATTTCAAGGGTATGTTTCCACCATCCTCCAACAAATGAATAAAGATCAATCGAAAAAGGAGGAGTTGAAAGCACAAGTGGCAGAATTAACTGCCTATATATAGAAATGGACAACATCTAGAGAATAAGCTCCATTAGAATTGTGTGTGCCCACCTTTATGTCAAAAGAATAAGTTAATAAAATGGAGAAAATGAAGAATTGAACTAAGTCTACCTTGAACTGGTTCAAGAGAGTTGTTGACATGGGCGATAAATGCATTCACTATGCGACCAAAATGAATAATGAATATCAAGTCTTACAAAAGTATGTCGAGTAGAAGATTGATGTATGCAAAGAGTTTCTAGAAATCTATAGGATCACATACCCCAAGCTGGAGAGAATTCTCAAGCTCCCCTGGTCCACCTAGGAAAAGGAGTTATCCCTATCGAAAGAGGAACACTAGTTACCCAAAGCATGGCTTCTTAATTGTGAATATAGAAAAGGAGTTCTGGAGAAATCCCTGATGGAATTGGAGACCAATCATGAGTGAATTATGGATCACTAGGTTGAATGTGATGATTTCTTAGAACTGATCAAAGGATATGAGATGCCAGCGCTATAATGAGATCGAGAGGCTATAAAGCATCAGTTACACAAAATAATGGAGCAAGGAGCTAGTGACACTCTGTCGGAAACTTTCAAGGATTTTGTTGTGTAAGCCTACTAAGATTCAGAGAAAATGGTCAAGGAAGGAGAAACATGTATAAAGCATCGAGACCAAATGGTCGAAGGATTCAAGCGGGTCACCTTCCAGATCTCAAAATCTGACTTCTTTGAGCAAAAGAAGCTCTTGGATACCATTGGTAAGTTTGTTGAATATGCTACATTACAGAAGGAAGTTGGAAATCTTATAATAGATGATGAATTTTTAAAAAAGTACAGCTATGAGACAAAATAGGCTACAATACAAAATAGGGAAAAGACAAAATAGCTTATTTTTATATTGTAAATTTTGTACTCTTAATGGGTGATGTGAAAACCCTAAACTAGAATGAATCTGAGCCACTCATTGTAAAGCAATATTGACCATTCATTCTAACTTTTAAAACTATAAATAGGGGCATCCTCTCATTTTCAAAGAGAGAGATGAGTTCTTGTGTAAAGGCACTCTAATGCAATATATAAGAAAAGCATTGAAGTTGATGGTTTCTTGTGTATTGTTCATTATTTGTGCATGATTCAATATAAATGTTTATTTCAGCATTGTTCATTTCTATTTAAGTTTATTTTTCGCTTGTAGTTCTTGTTCATATTTAATGGTGAATGTATATTTAGTATTTGATGCACTTCCAACTCATACTTTTTGTAATTTGTGGATGAAAAATTGTCATGTAAATTTAGTCTGAGCTATTTCACATGTTGCACTTAATTTCAATTGTATGTTCATGCTAAATAGGTGAATGTTGCAATCTAAAAATCTGCAAAGAACCTTAGAAGATTGCACTAGTTTTGTGACACTATAGAAGCTTCTTGATTCAGAAAAACTCAATTTGGGAAGTTTCTCTACTATAATATCAGCCATTATTACTATTGATCATATTTTTAGATTTAGAATAACTTCTCTCAACCCTTACATCCTTTTTATATTTCTTTTAAATCTGAATTAGTTTAGGACTCCTAGAATCACTTCATACCAAAATCTGATGAACAATTAAGTTTCAAATTGTTGTCATAAAATTGTTGTCACTGTTTACTTATTTCTAAAATTCTAAAACCTTTTTGCAGACACAAAACTTCATGATTTTTTAACCATAAAGGCCCCTTGTGATTACCAGAAAATCACACATCAATAACTAAGTTGTTTTTGCAAAGTCATGACTGGACACCCAAGAGACCTTGGGGTGATTTTTTGAAACTTAGTTGTAGATCATTATCTTTCAAGAGAGACATTACACTTGTGTTTTATCTGGGTTGACAAGTGAAAAAACACCCATCAATAGAACTAGCGCTAGAAGGAGGTATGTTGGACAAATTTGGATCCAATTGGGTCTTTCTCCCCTCAGAGATTTCATAGGGTAACCATATCTACATCAGATAAGGGAGAATTTTAGGAATTAAAGATCCCTACTAGGGCTAGAAGATCCAAGAAAGGGGAGACCTCATCATTAGCACCACCTAATTGACCTCCATCCCCTCCATCTCCATCTTCTCCTTCACTTCAACCATCTTTTTCTCCATTTACTAGCCACATCCAAAACACTATTATAGTTGACATATCCCATCCAAAAGTTGTTGCAACTTAGCCATTACCACCCCCACCCCCACCAATGTCTTGGTTGGGAAACAATCCATCACCACTGTCCTTCAATGACTATCATGGCATGCCAAATAATTTGAAATGCTTCTGCTCCAAGTTCCACCCAAATGATCCTCACGGGACAGCAAAAGAACATATCAACATTTTCCAAACAACCCCTCAAGGACATGTATATTGAACATGAGGTTGTTGCATGTAGGCTCTTCCCTTATTCATTGGAAGATGAAGCATTTTATTGGTACATACACTACCTATAGGCTCCATTACCTCTTGGGACCTCATGAAGAACACATTCTTGTATAAATTTAAAGTCCCAATTAGCCCCATGGATCTGTATCAGCAATTCATGTCAGTATGAAGGGAAGTTAATGAGATGATCATCTCATTCAATAATAGATTCCATCGAGCATACATGAAGTTACATCCACCTTACATAGTTGATAATGCTTCAGCCAAAGCAGAATATTATGTTGTTTTAGACAATCTCACATCCACCTTGGTCAAACGTATGTATCAACCACCTTCCAATTTGGTGGAGGCTTATGCAAAAGCAGTAGAAGTAAGCACTGACTTGGGGCAGCATGTTACAGGTCCATTACCTTCATTGGGACCTACTACCAACCCTGGAAAAATTCACAGACTCACTCATACCTTAGCTCATCATAATCCATTGATGAATCTGATCCTGCAACTACCCATAGTGACACGCTCAGGCCCTCCACTGAACTAAGCTCCATCAATTCCAAGTTACCTGCAAGCCCTAAATTAGAAAAATTATTCACAACAACCCCAAGTAACTTCATACCTGCAGAACTCTAAGGCATCAGCTACCCCACAGAATCCATCTGTAGCACATCTGGTCTTCCTCCAAAATTTAATATCAACGCAAAGTAATGCAGATAAGGAGTGAATTGATGAACTGGCCAAATTAGTAAATAAGTTGTTCACCAAAGGAACTCACTTGAAGACCAAAATAACTAGTTGCAGGCATCTCAAAGGAGCATTCAGGCTAGCTACCATAGAGACAACCAGGATTTAGGACCCTCTTTAGGATAGAATTATGAACGAGGCCAAAACTTTGGATAGAACTTTGAAAGAAGGAATTCCTAAAGGTATAATAGGACATGGAATACCAAACCCAATAATGGGGGTGTGCCAAAACCTCTTGACCCACCTGGTGGTACAAATAAATTAGTAAGTGGAGTGTACTTGGTTGAGGTAACATTGTCTAGATGGTGGAGAATCCATCAAACCATTAAGCATTATGAGATTGAGTGTCTGGAGTTTCAAACTGTTCCTGTGATCTTTCAAGTGGAAGTGAAAAATGACATCGATGGCTCGAGCTACAAGGAAATAGTGCCTTCAGAACCATATGATTTCGTCTTGGTCGTCAACCAGGCACCCTTTCCTCAAAGTGAAAAGAATGAGCTCAATAAGGAGGTTGCTGACAAGGATGGCAAAGGAAAAGAGGTAAGTAACGAAGGAGCCCTATCTCAAATGTTTGATTTAGTAGATACTAGACCTAAAGATGAGGAAGAACAACCTGAGGAAGATGTTCATATGTTCCACCAATGTGAAACCCCTTACAACTTGAAAAATAGATAAGTTGGTGGTCCCTTTACAACCTCCATACCACCTAACAACTTCAACATGCCACTAAATCCAAATGTTACCAATAACCCACCTTACCCTAGGGTCCCAACTCGGTATTTCAATATGAAGAAGCAACCTAATCCAGCCAAAGAACAATCTATTAACCCCAACCAAGGTAGTTCATTTGAAGCAGATGTTGAACAAATGGGAGAATATGTGGTGGAAGAATTAAAGAAATTAAAAGTGAGCCTATCATCTTTGGAGCTGCTACAAATACCCGCCATTAGGAATTATTTCTTTAGATAATTGAATGGCACTACCCCACCCAAATCTACTCAAGATGTAGATACACAGAGAGTCTCATTTGACACCTCTAGCAGTGAACCAATGGTTAGTGAAATTGTGGGAAAGAAACCCGATCAGCCACCCACCAAAAATCAACAATTAGATAAGCAGCCAAGTAAGGAGCAAAATCAAGTGCAAGAAAAAGATAAAGCAATGAAAAGGATAAGGCTCAGGTGGCACAAGCTGATTCTTCCATAGGATTGTTCCAAGGAAGGTTATAAATCCCTCTTTTTCGTTGATAATCCATAAACTATAGCAGAACAAGAAAATAGTTCCTAAAATAATATTAGATTTTAGTGTATTTTTGTTCACAAATCGGGTGATTTGGCTGGCATGAATAACCATGATCTTCTCGGCGCTGACTTTTGCATCGGACTTAATGATGGGTTTAGCGCCACATTAAGCACCGTGATATTCTAGCACCCCTACTAGCACCTAAAATAGCACCAATAAATAGCGTTGAAAATAACCTCATTGTTAATGTCAGAAATAGCACCTGAAATAGCACTAGAAATAGCATCAGGTATAACTCCGGAAATAGCACCTGAATTGGCGCCCAGTTTGGCTTTCGATTTTTCTTGTATATCTACTCCCATTTTTGCTTCTATTTTGGCTTTTGGTTTTTCTTCCAGGTTTGCTTTCGATTTTGCTTCCACTTTTGCTTCCGATTTTGCTTCTAGTTTTACCTCCACTTTTGCTTCCACTTTTGTGTCCACTTTTGTATTCAGTTTTGCTTCCATTTTTGCTTTCAATTTTTCTTCCATTCTTGCTTCTCATTTTGCTTCCATGTTTGATTCTAGTTTTGCTTCCAAGTTTTCTTTCAGTTTTGCTTCCATTTTTTCTTCCAATTTTGCTTCCAATTTTGAGTCCAATTTTGAGTCCAATTTTGCTTCTAGTTTTTCTTCTAGTTTTGCTTCCAGTTTTGCTTCCAATTTTGCTTCCAGGATTGCTTTTAGTTTGCTTCTAGTTTGGCTTCCATTTTTGCTTCCTTTTTCGCTTCTAAAAATGCTTCTTGTTTTGCTTCCATTTATTAATTTAATATATTTTATTTCAATTTAATTAGTTAAATATGTCATGCCTCTTAAATAACTCATATGATTATAGAGTAAGTAATTTAATTATTTAACTCAAATGATTAACTAACAAGATAATTATTTTTTTTGGGTCGGTAACATGAAATTTTTGTATATTGCTTGTAAAGATAAAAAAGTACATCTATTGTTCAGAGTCATTACCCACCAAAAGAGCTTAACACTTCTTTGATTTGTTCAATTACATTCTAGAGGTGCCAAGCATTCATTTTACCTTTCATCATGGCTTGAACTATTATTGTAGCATGATCATCATCTATAATTAAAACAAGTGAGTCAAATATCTATAATATAATTGAATTTGACAACATCCATCCTTAGCAGTAAATTAAAATCATCATATGTAATAAATATCCATCCAAAACTCATACACCACTTTTAATATATATAAATTGACAATTCAATGCTAATAATATCATCATCATATATAGCTAAAACAAGTGAAAGTCAAATATGCCAGTACATCAAAAACATGTCAAAATGATACATGTCCAACAGTTGACATAAGTGAAAATGATACATGTACAAATAATATAAATAAAATTGATAAATTATGTAACTCAAACTGATACAAGTCAAAATGATACATGTCCAAATGATATAATGAAAATGATACATGTCAAAATGATACAACTCAATAATATAGTACTTTAGGTCATGAAAATGAAACATGTACAAATGATATAAATAAAATTGATAAATTATGTAACTCAAACTAATACATGTCCAAATGATATAATGAAAATGATACATATCAAAATGATACAAATCAATAATATGGTACTTTAGGTCATGAAAATGATACATATGATAGTAACCATGAAAAGAGTCATCATAACGATATATCAGCAATGATCCATGATGCAATCTATATGATCATGAATGTCACTGGTTACTACCACCAATTGTCTCATCACCATTGTGATCATCATCATCATCATCATTGTTGTCGTCGTCATCGTCATCATCATCATCATTGTCATTGGCCTCAGTGTATTCAGTATTTGCATCATCATCATCTTCTGCCATGTGATATATACTAGCAGAACCAATATTTTATGGATCTATATCATGTTGAGGAGATCATCTTGATGTTTTGGAAGAACCGTGTTCTACAAAAAAAAAAAAATTAGAATAAAAATTTATTATTTATTTCATGTAATAATTTATTTTTCTATTATATATCTAATATTACAACATATGAGACAAAACCATAATCATATTACATCATATCAAAGTGCACATACCATAATAAAATTTCAAAAAATTTACAGCTAATACTGGTGAGTCAAGAGAAACTTCAGCTTTCAAAACAAAGCCAATTAGGCTGGCAACATTGAAAATTAAATCCCTAGCAGTATTTATGTTAAGGAAATTTCCTTTAGATGCAAGGATTTAGAAAACATCAACCATGTGGTACAAATGATCAAATCCTAAAGACGATCTATAGCAATGAAAGAGTCTAAAAATTATTAAATCCCTAGCAGTATTTATGTTAAGGAAATTTCCTTTAGATGCAAAGATTCAAAGCACATCAACCATGTGGTACAAATGATTAAATCCTAGAGATGATCTGTAGCAATGAAAGAGTCTGAAAATTATTAAATCCCTAGCAGTATTTATGTTAACAAAATTTCCTTTAGATGCAAGGATTCAAAGCACATAAACCATGTGGTACAAATGATTAAATCCCAAAGATGATCTATAGTAATGAAAGAGTTTGAAAATTATTAAATCCCTAGTAGTATTTATGTTAAGGAAATTTCCTTTAGATGCAAGGATTCAAAGCACATCAACCATGTGGTACAAATGATTAAATCCCAAAGACGATCTATAGCAATGAAAGAGTCTGAAAATTATTAAATCCCTACCAATATTTATGTTAAGGAAATTTCCTTTAGACGCAAGGATTCAAAGAACATCAACCATGTGGTACAAATGATTAAATCCTAGAGACAATCTGTAGCAATGAAAGAGTCTGAAAAGGCAGAGAGAGCTACATTGGTGACTCAGGAGAAACTTTAGCTTCCAAAAACAAAGCCAATTAGGCTAGCAGAAGTATGGATCAGGCCAGCATTGTTGGAAGAGGAAGAAAGATGACTGGAACTCTGGAGGCCCACCATAATAGATTTCGGTATTCAACCATGAGAGCAGAAGAGAGGGCTAATATCATGTATCAAAACATTAAGAATGCATTCTTCTAGCCAATGGAGAAGGAGATGATTACTTTGCTTCATTTTCATTTGCATAACCATATTATGGCATGGGAACCAAGAAGACCAAGGATGTCCAGTTTTATGTTGAGGTAATGGATATGGTCCAAACTTTAGGAGGGGTAAGAAGGTCAATGTATGATCCTAATGAAATTAAGGAAGAACAACAATAGAGGGACGGGAAAAATAAAATTAATGTAGAGTTTCAACAATTTGTCAAGCGAGTAAGAGAGCTATGGGAGTAGCCTCATCTAAAATATTTTGAACTAGAGTTTGATATACAATTTAGAGAGCTTGGTTTTCATGGAAGAGGAAGAAAGATGATTACTTTGCTTCATTTTCATTTTCATAACCATATCATGTTGTGGGAACCAAGAAGACCAAGGATGTCCAATTTTATGTGGAGGTAATGGATGTGGTCCAAAATTTAAGAGGGGCAAGAAGGTCAATGTATGATCCTGATGAAATTGAGGAAGAACAGCAAGAGAGGGATAGGAAAAATAAAATCAATGCAGAGTTTCAAGGATTTTTCAAGCGAGTAAGAGAGCTATGGGAGCAACCTCATCTAAAATATTTTGAACTAGATTTTGATATACCATTTAGAGAGCTTGGTTTTCATGGAAGAGGAAGAAAGATGATTACTTTGCTTCATTTTCATTTGCATAACCATACCATGGCACGGGAACCAAGAAGACCAAGGATGTCTAGTTTTATGTGGAGGTAATGGATGTGGTCCAAAATTTAGGAGGGGTGAGAAGGTCAATGTGTTATCTTGATGAAATTGAGGAAGAACAACAAGAGAGGGACAGTAAAAATAATATCAATGCAGATTTTCAAGGATTTGTCAAGCCAATAAGAGAGCTATGGGAGCAGCCTCATCTAAAAGATTTTGAACTAGAGTTTGATGTACCATTTAGAGAGCTTGGTTTTCATGGAGTTCCTTTCAAAGCCTCTACTTTTATTGTTCCTACAATAAACTATTTGGTAGATTTGGTGGAATTACCTTTCATAGTAATTGCTATTAGTGAGATTGAGATTGTTAACCTTGAGAGAGTAGGACTTGGGCAAAAAGCATTTGATATGGCTATTGTTTTCAAAGACTTCAAGCAGGATATACTCTGCATGTACGACATTCCTCAATCTTTTCTTGATGGCATCAAGGAATGGTTGAGCTCCATGGATATAAAGTATTATGAAAGCATAATGAACTTGAACTGGAGGCCAATTTTGAAGACTATTATTGATGATCCAAATAAATTTATTGAAGATTTTGGTTGAGAATTTTTGAATATGGAAGCTAGTGATTTTGATTCTGATAATTTAGAAGAGTCAGATCAAGGATATGAACCCTCTGATGTAGAAGAGGAATCAAAATCAGATGAGGAAGGTTTAGAAGATGAATCTCTTGTGGAGTCAGAGGAAGATGAAGAAGAAGAAGATTCTAAAGAGGAGGAAGGTAAAACATGGGATGAATTAGAATCCAAAGCCAGAAATACGGATAAGGAAAAAGGAGATGAGTCTAACAGTGAAGAGGAAAGGCGGCAACGAAAGGTAAAAGCTATAGGGAAGTATCGAGCACCTGATATTAGAGATTCAATAGGAATGCATGCCAAGAGGCATAAAGTCAGATGAATTAAGTTCATCTACATCCTTCTACTATTTATTCATGCACATAAACGGTCATCTTGTAGTCATAAGATTTGAGCTCTATTTACTCATCCTATGCATCAATAAATAACACAACACAAGAGATGCAAATTGACATATTAACACAACAATATACAACTATGTTATTGAAACTCAACTATGGATACCTCATTCTCCATCCAGATTAAAAAATCATTCTTTTTTTTGTAACATGTTCTTTTCAAATTGCTTTGGATGGTGGCCATATTTCTCCTCCTGTCAAAACATGGCACATGGACTAGTTAAACTAATTAATATGCAATCATTTACTTTTTCCAAGGAAATAAAAATATATATCATTTAACATATTAAATATACTTACAAATGTACAAATCAAGGCCTGTAAACCTTTATGGCCACTGCGATGGGTGGCATGAAGTTTCTCAAGCCCAGTCTTGGAGGCCTTGTCTTGAAACATACACTAATTAAATTTAACTATGCACAAATAAAATTTAAATATCGTTTAATAAATTTGATATAGTCTTATGAGAAAATTCAAATACCTATGTACTCTCCTCACCGGACTTCCTCTGTGCATCGGACTTCTCATATGCTTTTACAAGCTCTTTCCATACTTTCACACTTACATCAATTGGCATTTTTTTTATCTTCTTTGTTTGGTGGCACCGAAATTTCTTGCAATTTTGAGACATTTGTAGCTTTATCTTCTTTATAGACCAGCCTGTGCCAAATTCATTCTCCATGTCATGGATAAATTCTTTTTCAAGTGCATGGGTATCTTTGAGAATGGAAAATGTATATGTTATTTGAACTGTTGAAGGCATGATTCCTTCAACCTACTCACAAACGTTTTCCCAGCATCTATCATTCGAACTTCCCATAAAACCACCTCATATTCTATCTTCATATTGTAGCTACCAATGCAATATTGAAAACATGGCGTGGTGGAAAAATTATGTGTCCTAGGAGTGGAAGTCTCTACTCCCTGTTCCACATTCTTTGAGTTTACTATCGTTGATTTCCTCTTGGATCTTTTGCTCGATCTAGGAGTGGTTTTGAGGGGCATTACCAGATTATTTTTCTATACATCTGGAAAGTGTTGCCCAATCCACATTAACCAGTTTGTTCACTGCCTCTACCCCCAATATGGAAGCCAATTCATCTTTATCTCTGTCAGTCCCATGTCCCTATATATATATTTTTAAATTATATTTCTTCTTTTAAATTTAAAAATTAAAAAGTAAAATTTAAAATTCAAAGAAACAATGGAAACATTTACAAATCTATAAATTGACAATGAATTATCTCATTGTGGCCAGAGTTTTCTGACAATGCTCGCTTCCCTCTTGTTGTGCAAGTTTTGTACACATGCCCCATTGGAGGTGGGGACCCTCTTTTTTATTTTTCATCTTTGCACCTTGGCTTTGTCAATTTTCATTTTTTCTCTTGGGAGGATCATTTTCAGATTAATTCTATACTTGGTTTGATGAAGGCAATATTCTGAGGCTCTGGGGGCTCTTCACTTGTCTTGGAAATTGGAAATGGGTATTTTTGAAGTGAATTTTCAATGTTATGTGTAAATATTTTTGCACCAACGAATAAAGGATGAAAAATTAGGCCAAGTTGCTTTTTGAACTTTTTAAAAATTTATTTTAGAAAAAAAAGTTGAGGTTTAGGGGATTTTGACCTTGCTTGAAATTTTGGGATTTTCCTCCTTGGGTGGAAATCCCCAAAATTCCTTCAGGCCCTCAAAATCCCTGTTGGTGTAATTAAATGTTTTGTACCTTGTCCTAGGTCATAATTACACCTTAGTTAAGTTTACTTAGGGACCACATAGGAGTTGTTGGAGATTTTCCACCTTTGGTGGACTTATCTTCTTATTACTTTATCACCTCCACCTTTCATGGGCATATCATGTGATTAGGTTTCCACCTTTTGTGGGAGATCCACTATTTGTGGTGGTTATCACATTATCACTTTCCACTTTAGGTGGAGTGATAGCTTTTCATTATTGTCTCATGTCATAAGATTACGACACTTGTCATAATCTTATGCACTCCTATGTTCTCACCTTGGCTATATAACCAAGGGGTCTCTCATTGTAAAATCAAGCAATTCCATTATCATTGACATTGAATACAGTTTATTCTTGTCAAATTATTTTCTCTCTTATTTGTGCTTTCTATTTGGTCCATAGATCTTGGCATCCATAGCCAATTGTAACATGGTATCAGAGCATGTTTGATTCTAACAATCCCAAAATTTCCTTTTTCAAAAATTTCCAAGCCCCCCTCAAAATCCCAAAAATTTCCAAAAATGGAAATTTCCTTTTTCGGAAATTTCCAAGCCCCTCAAAATCCTGAAATTTCCAAGCCCTCCTCAAAATCCCGATATTTAAAAATGGAAATTTTCCCGAAATGCAATTTTTTTTTCCAAAAATGGAAAGTTTCCATAAATAAATGCAACTTTTTTTTTAGGGCCAAAATTTTATTTAAGTTTAATTTGGATTGGATTTTTTAACATGTGAGATACTAATGATGGTATCTATTTTTCAGGATTAAAGAAATCAAAAAGAGGACTTGCATATGGATTTGTGCCAAGAGGGAAAATCTGGAAAAGTTCAACTCAAATATTAAAAGTGGGGTCTGAATAAGAATCCATGTCACGAGTTGTATACCAATTGGAGAGGTGAATTTAACGGGGAAATACATGTGAAGTTGTATTTATTCTCCAATGAGAATTTTCTCAAAATTGATGTCATTGGGCCATAATGCAACTGAATGCAATTGATTGGATGATGATGTACCATGAGCTCCCAAATTAAATGTAATAGATGGATGCTTCTAGAAGTGCAATTTATGCCATTGGATGAATTAAATCCTGACCATTGATTCAAAATGTAATTTTCTATAAAAGGTCAGTGCCTTCTCATTTGTAAAGGCTTAGACTGGGTTAGAAGAGTTGATTAGAAGTTGTAGAAAGCAAGAATTGGCCAAGTTAGGAGAGGTTAATAGTTGTAGGAGAGGAGAGTCTTGAAATTGTTCTGTAATACTGGAGAAGTAATGCAACTGAGTTGTTGGTTGGGAAAACTTTATATTTATCTTTGACAGTTTATGGTTTCTTGTTCTGAATTCTCAATGTTAGATGTTAGTTTTCAGTTCTTTCATGTCAATGGTAAAATGTTAATGATGTTGATCAATCTCTGGTCCATACTTTCATAAATTGGTTGACTGTAAATTGTTGTGTAAATTCAGTTTGGGCCTCAGATTGTGCTAGGTTCAACTATGGATACTTGTTTATGTTCATGGATATTCATGGTCTAAAAATCTTTCAGTTTCCTTAGATGATCACACCATCCCTGTGTAGTTTTTGGCTCGTCCCTGACAAAGTAGAGATTGGTTTCATTGGGGATCTATCAATTTGCAGCATTCATCATTGTTGTGATTGATCTTAGGTGTTAGCATTAGGATATCTCTGAAACCCTTATCTCTTTTGTTGTTTATTTTGAATCTAGGTTAGTTTTAGGATTAAAAGCATCACCATAATATTGCATCTAATGAAAATATACTTCCAACATTGTTCATTTGTAAGGCCCCTTGTGATTACTAGCACTTTCACAATTATCACTGAGTTGTTTTGTTGCATTGTCAAGACTTGACACTAGAGACCTTGGGGTTATCTTTTTTTTGATAGAGATTTACCTTTCAAGAGAGATAGAATATCATATTCTGTTTGATTTGTTGTTGTGCAGAAAACACCATCAATAGATTGGCACTAGAAGGAGGGTTGAATGTAGGTGACATTGTTGGAAGTTGAATGAGCATTCATGCTGAAAATCTGAGATATGATATATCTCTAAATCTGAAAGTACAAATTCTGAGTCCGGATGGAAAAGTAGCCCTATGTTTTCCATGATATAAAAATTCATGAGATTGATTTTCCTCAACTTTGTGTGTCTCTGAATAAGAGATTGGATCTCTGGAATAGTAAGGGTTTGCATCACTATGCATTATCAGACCAATGCAAAGTTCATAATACCTGCAGGCATAATGAGTTTGAACGCTTAACCTTTTTGGGTAAAATCAAGATGGTTTTGCAAAGGGATATTTTCATGCAAAACCTACCTTAACCACTGGCCTCCATGGATTTAGAGTTTTTTGATGTTGCACTTGAGGCATTTAAAAAGATAGTTAAAGATCAGTTTGGTGGTGGTAAGTGCTTGCAAGATTTCATCTCATCTAGATGGTGCAGAGTTCATAATGCATCTCATTCATACTTCACTTGCCATTCATGTGTGGACATTATCGTTAAAGTTGGGAGATATCCGAAAAAGAAAGAACAGTCAGTCAAGGAATGTACTACAAAAGAGACAAATTCGATCTGAAGAAAGTGCAATAGGTGATGATTCATCCACAAAACAAGCAACATGCTAGAAGGAAGAGTCTGAAATATCCAAGGAAATGGAGGTAGTTGATGAACATTCAAGTGAAGAAAAGCCTACAAACGCAAAGGATGTTGGTTCTACAGAGGCTAACCAAGTGTCTAAAATGGAAAATACAGTTGAGGTTGAACCACAACAGGAAGAAGAGCCAAGTCAGATTTCCTCTATTCATGATTAAGATCCAATAAAAGACTAGATATGATGAGTTTGTGGAAATATTTTTGAAGGATTGGTCAAGCCTAAGTTACAAATTCTTCCTCAAGGAGTTATTGTTACCAACTTGGTGTAGGATACATGAAGAGGAGCATTCTGAATTCACATGTTTCCAATTCCAGACAATCATAAAGGAGGTGGAAGAACAAGTACAATTGTCACGACATTCAAAAGATGCAGAAGAGGATACATCGAATAAGTCTCCAATAGAACAATATTGACAAGCTGTCAATGAACTCCTTGAAGAAAGAAAAGAAGGAATAAATGGAGGAGTCAATGTCCTGGATGGTTGTGATCAAGAGTCTGAACCAAAAGAAGATGAATTTAGGGAGTCTTCTCATTTATCAAATTTTGTTTTTCCTCTATTTATTGATGAACTGCACAATGAAAATTTAAAGATTTTATGTATTAAGGATGAGGTAGCTAATGATATTCATGAAAATATGCAGGAAACTCTGAGTGACGCTAAAAATAGTGATGTTGCAGTCATGATGGATGGATATGATTATATAGTTGGAAGTAAAAATGTGCTTGATGATCAACCTTTAGTGGATTTTGATAAACATATTCATGAACAAGTTGATGCACATGAGGATATTACTGCAAATTCGTCACTAGGCCCTCATGAAGATATGGAAATAGGTGAAAAGTTCCATGATGTTAATTCTAAATTTGTTCAATCTAATTTTCACCCTAAATTGCTCGTTGATTACTCTGATTTTGTTGTGCATGTTTCAAATGCAAGATGTTCATACTACATCATCAATTGAGACCTCCTGACCTCATGGATGTCAACTCTTCACAATTGGAGGACAATAAATTCAACATGCTATCTGAACAAGAAAAACACCAGGTTGTTTATTTCTTTTCTATGAATTCAAAAGCTTATCAATTTGATTATGGGAGTTTGGGGAAGACAACTTGCATATGGATTGATCATGGTTTTAATGAGTTGTCTTAGTTGCTAATTATTCATGTTGATGTGGTTGAGTTTGAATTTTGCATTGTTGAGGTTTGTTTTTCTAAATATAAGGATGAATTTGCATTGTTGAGGAATGTTACTATCACCTTACTATTTTTCCATACATTGGAAAGCCAAATAGGTGTGGGTCTCAACTCACCTTGTTTGATCATGAGTCATTTTAAGTCTCTTTATACATAATGTTGATTTGAATAAATGCAACTTGCCCTATTGTTCTTTTGCTTTAAGTCTATTTTTTGTTTTCTTTAGGATAGATGGCTTTAATTTAGATTGCTTTGCTTTGCCTTTGGTTGGTTTCTTGTTTGCTTTGGGTTTCGGTTTGGTTGTTGCTTTGCTTCTTTGGCTTGGGTTTCTCTATTTTCTGGTTGTGGAAGTGTCTTTCTAGCACAAAAAATATTCATTATGTGGGATTGTTCTGAGTATTTCATTAGACTTTAATCATGTGTCTTGAATGGATGGTCGAGATCTTTTGTTAGTGTCAAGCGGTCTGAATGTTTGATTTAAAGAGGATGGGTCATTGGTTTGATTTGAACCTGAAGTATTCTTAAATCTTATATCTTTCAGACATCTTAAGAATCCTGAGGTTATAGTAGGGTCCTTGTGAGGCCTTGTTAGGTGAAAAATCTTATTTTTGCTTCAGTGACATTGTGGTTCTCAGCCCTGAGTGTGAACTTCATTTTTCACGGGTTGAAATGAAAAAGGTGAATAGAAAAGAAATATCAAAAGAGGGAAAAGAGAAAATATTGAAAATCAAAAGAATGAATTCAACTTATTAGGAGGATCTGAAATATCTCTATCGGGGCTATGGACGCCTGGCTAGTAGTAGAGCTATGTTCGGTAGAGTCGCAGCGATAACCTTGTTGGGGCTATAGACGCCTGAATGGCAACGAGGTTCTATCTAGGTTGTTTTGAGAGCTAGAAATTTTACGTAGCCTAACTTGACTGAGCTTCGTTTCTGTAGTAGCTCAAGGAGGGAAATGAACTCACTTGCACACACTTGGATTTTAAGTTTATGGAAGATTCGATCTACCTTTGGTTCCAATTCTTTAATCTTGAATTTTGATTTGTTTGCCTAATAGGGAGGTCGAAACCAGAGATTATGGGTTCATGATTCTTGTTCATCATCAAAATTCCCTGGAGCATTTTCCCAATAGGAGTTGCCATTTGTTGTGCAATTTTTGCACACACACCCCACTGGAGGTGGGGAACCCTCTTTTTTCTTTCGCATCTCTGCACCTTGGCTTTGTCATTTTTTAGTTTTTCTCTTCTTGGAGGATCATTTTGGGATTAATTCTAGACTTGGTTTGATGAAGGCAATATTCTGAGGCTCTGGGGGCTCTTCACTTGTCTTGGAAATTGGAAATGGTGATTTTTGAAGTGAATTTTTAATGTTCTGTGTAAATATTTTTGTACTAATGGATAGAGGACAAAAAATTAGGCCAAGTTGATTTTTGAACTTTTCAAAAATTCCTTCTAGAAAAAAAGTTATGAGGTTTAGAGGATTTTGACCTTGCTTGGAATTTCGAGATTTTCCTCCCTGGGTGGAAATCCCCGAAATTCCTTCAAGTCCTCAAAATCCTGAAATTTCCTTTTTCGAAAATTCCCAAGCCCCCCTCAAAATCCCAAAATTTTCCAAAAGGATTTTTTTTAAATGAACTTTTTTTTTGAAAATGGAAATTTTTTGAAAATGGAAAGTTTCCATAAAAAAATGAAAGTTTTTTTAAGCGCCAAAATTTTATTTAAGTTTAATTTGGATTGGATTTTTTAACATGTGAGCTACTAATGATAATATCTATTTTTCAGGATTAAAGAAATCAAAAGGAGGACTTGCATATGGTTTTGTGCCAAGAGGGAAAATCTGGAAAAGTTCAACTCAAATATTAAAAGTGGAGCTTGCATAAGAATCTATGCCACCAGTTGTATACCAATTGGAGAGGTGCATTTAACAAGGAAATACATGTGAAGCTACATTTATTCTCCAATGAGGATTTTCTCAAAATTGATGTCATTGGGCCATAATGCAACTGAATGCAATTGATTGGATGGTGATGTACCATGAGCTCCCAAATTAAATGTAATAGATGGATGCTTCTAGAAGTGCAATTTATGCCATTAGATGAATTAAATCCTAACCATTGATTCAAAATGTAATTTTCTATAAAAGGTCAATGTCTTCTCATTTGTAAAGGGTTAGATTGGGTTAGAAGAGTTTATTAGAAGTTGTAGAAAGTCAGAATTGGCCAAGTTAGGAGAGGTTAGTAGTTGTAGGAAAGGAGAGTCTTGAAATTGTTATGTAATACTGGAGAAGTAATGCAACTGAGTTGTTGATTGGGAAAACTTTGTACTTATCTTTGACAGTTTATAGTTTCTTGTTCTCAATTCTCAATGTTAGATATTAGTTTTCAGTTCTTTCATGTCAATGGTAAAATGTTAATGATGTTGATCAATCTCCGGTCCATACTTTTAGCAATTTTTTGACTGTAATTTTTTGTGTAAAGTTAGTTTGGGCCTCATATTGTGCTAAGTTCAACTGTGGATACTTTTTTATGTTCATGGGTATTCATGGTCTAAAAATCTTTTAGTTTCCTTATATGACTGCACCATCTATGTGTAGTTAGTGGCTTGTCCTAGACAAAGTAGAGATTGGTTTCATTGGGGATTTGTCCATTTGTAGCATTAATTATTGTTGTGATTGATCTTAGGTGTTAGCATTAGGATCTCTTTGAAACCCTTATCTCTTTTGTTGTTTATTTTGAATCTAGGTTAGTTTTAGGATTAAAAGAATCACCATATTATTGCATCTTATGAAAGTATACTTCCAGCATTGTTCATTTGTAAGGCCCCTTGTGATTACCAACACTTTCACATTTATCACTAAGTTGTTTTGTTGCATTGTCAAGACCTGACATTACAGACCTTGGGGTTATCTCTTTTATGATAGAGATTTACCTTTCAAGAGAGATAGAATATCATATTATGTCTGAGTTGTTGTTGTGCAGAAAACACCATCAACACCTCCATTGCTTGACATTTTGAGGTGACCTAGGGAAAATTATTTTCGTACAATCTGTGGAGGCAAACGAAGTACACACTGTCAAACATGAAATTTTTCATCCAATTTGTGGTATGAAAGTTTTGTTTTGTGGGCAAATATGTTCATTGGGTTTGCTTAGTGTTGATAACCTAATGCAAATATGTTCGCTCAGTTTTCTTAGTGTTGATAACCTTATCATGAAAACTCTTTCATAATGCAATCTTGCATGAATTTATCATGGCATTGGTGACTATGGCACGACTAGGCAAAACCAAGTGGTTTATGCATTTATTTTCAGTAGTTGCTCAGTAGTGACCGACCCAATTTCCATATTTGCCAAGCAGTTCACTATTTCCTTGATACCCAGGTTAGGGAAAGAATACGGAGGCATCCTTGCTTTGTGCTATAATATTTTGAGCCAAAGCTCAAATGGATAGGATAAAAAAATTTGTTGGTTTCTAAAGGTTTTACAATTTATAATGATCAGACAATTTAGAGGTTGCTTGGATTGGTTAGGCCACGAACCAGTAAACAATCATGAATTCAAATGCAATAGAAAGAGTAGTAAACAATCACGAATTCAACCAAGAAAAAAAAATTGTAACCTTACCTATGGTGTCGCAAACTAAATCAAATTTCTCATCAGTTGTTGGTAGCACCTTGCTCTCTTCCTTCCCATGACATTTTCCCCTTTTTTCCGTTTGATTTCTTTGTTCACGTGGGAAGTTTTAATTTTTTTATTTTGATTCTTTAGCCGACGTTAGTTAACGCAAACTTTAGCACCGACTGTTGGTCGTTAATGTAATTTGTTAGGGACTTATAAGGCGGCATCAAGTGCGCCTAATTTAGAACCTATCATTATTGTATAGTGACTATTTTCATTGTTTTGTATCACAGGATCCATAGTGTTGGAAATAATTCCAACTCATGCCTTGTTTTTGTGACAACTGTTGTCATGTGGCTCCTTCATCAGCTCGGTCTGGTAGAGCAGTTTTTACCATGGTCCTGCAAGGTTCTTCATCCTTCTCGGTGGCAATGCGATGAAAGCTTCTATGGTGGCACGTGAGTCTTCCTTCTATTCTTGGTGGTGTTGTCATGACTCCCGCAGTCCCACAAGTCTTCTACCATTGGCATGCAGTAGTGCAGTGACCACCATTATCCCATGGCTCCTTCATCAACTCAGTGTGGTAGAGTAGTTTTTAACGTGGTCCTGCAAATTTCTTTTTCCTTCTCAATGATATTGCGTGAAATATTTTGTGGCTATATATTTATTCATAGAGGAGGCCATGGAGAGAGGACGTCGATGGTGTATAAATACTAAATTTCTCAGAGGAAAGTGGGTGGAGATAGATGAGACAGTGAAATCTGTAGATACAATAGAGGTAAGAAGAGAAATCAACCTCAACCAAAGGAGGAATGTGTTTATGAATTCACAAATGCTACAACATAGAGGAGATAAAGTCATTTTTTTTTCCATGAGGCCTCTGAGGTCAAACTTATTGGTTGAAAATGCATAGGAATGGTGATTAAATGCGATTTTATGATCAAGGGAAAAGTTTGAAGATTAGGATAGCCAAAACATGATATCAATATGTCAAATATCTGACTAAAGTGAGGTTTTTTGTTGGATAGCATATTTGTTGAAATGATATAATTGGTGTACTAAACATTATTTACTATGTTGTGTATTATAGGGGTGAGAAGAAGCCATGGCAATAGATTGTGTCATATCAAATGAGGACACAACGGATGAAGCAGGACATCAGGTACTCAAATTTTGACTTAACTTAGGAAAAAATGATTTGATGGAATTTTGTGATGCGTCCATCTCTTTTCATAGTATTATTGAAATTTATAATGTATTATCCAATCTTGACATAAATTAATGCATGTTGTTGATTATTTTAGATGGAGATTGGAGCAAATGTAGAGCCTAAGCTCTCAACTATCTCAACTAGCAAAAGAATAAGATATGTATGTGGACATGAACCTAAAACTATTAAATCACGTAGATGAAAGTGGGTGGAAGAGGATATGACAATGGATATTGTAGACACAATAAATGATTACACTAAAGAAGAGGTAGATCAGGACTATAGTACATGGGATGAATACTTTGAGAAAATTGTTGTTTGTGAATGTTTTGTATGTCATGGAAAGAAACGATTCAAACGAGTGATTGTACAAAGACATTACATATATGATGAGATTCCAGTCGATAGTATGCCTCCTATAGTTTATTCAAATCCAATAGGAATTGTGGTAAGGAATTTTCCAATTTGATATAAATAACATGTATACTTCGTTTAAACTTTATTTTATTTTATTTAAATAAATATTTTTTTCTTAATGGATACTTGCAAGATAAATTTCTTGGTTTAAAGTTTCTTAGATCACCGAATTCCAACCTAGAGGGCAATGATCATTTATCAGATGATACATCTAACAAAAATATGTGCCAATATACCAGCTCAGAAGATGAGGAATTGATGAAAACAAGTAACAGAACAAGAACCGGTGTGAAGATGCATAATTCTCTTAAAGACAAGGGGAAGGTGGAATACATACCCTATGAGAATGAATGTGATGGAGATGATGACTTGCCCCTGATTTTGAGATCAATTTACAAAGAGACATTTGATCGTCGACTGTATTGTGCTTGCCCCAGTGATCAACAACTACCTAGAGTGTACAAGGTGTTTCAATTTTGGGGATATAGCTACATGATACGACCCTCCAATATTCATGGATCAAATCTAGGCCTCTTTATTGTCCAAAATGTACATGTGGGATCGAAACATAGAAACAATTCAGAACAAACCACTAGGAAATTAATGTCATATTATGGTCCATCATATTACAGTGGTGAATGGAGAAGGCTAGTAGAATATAAGCATAGCATGTCAGCATATGGTCTAAATTCGAATATGTATACACATAAGTTCCAATTGGAAAGTGGAAAATAAATGAATGGAGGTCATCTTATGTATATAGATGGACGTCCATACACACAAAATATTGTAGGATTTATAAATAGTAGTAAGGGAAGGAACCCTATTGTAAGACCAAATTGTCAATTTGTTGAGGTTATAAATGATAAAGATGGAGATATGGAAAGAGAGGTTGATAGATTGATAATGGTTGAGGCTATTATGGACCTTACCGTTGGGGATGAGTTATTGATTGATTACCCCTTCTTAAAATGCACTCCTGTGCGAAAGAAGAGGGAAGAACAAGGTCCCCCTAAGGATGTTCTTAAGGGCAGAAAACAAAAGAATAATAAATGAGTGTGGACTGATGTTTTATAAACTATGTTGTCAAAATTGTGTTTTATAGCAATTATTGTATAAAAAAGGTAGTCTATAAAATAATTTTCCATTATTCAATTGATGTATACATGTTCATACAATTTATATAATGTCTAATATATGTATGTCGTCCATGTGTAGGTATTTTTCTATGAAGATATTTTGGACCCGAAATGGATATTTGTCATACATTATGATCCAAGATTAAGGCATGTATTTGATGATGCATTATTGGATACTAAGAAAAACAATGATGGCCAACAAAATGAGAGAGAGGGATTAGAGAACATCAAAGAAATTGGAATCCATGATGATGTTGAAGATGGTTATGTTCAAGCACAAGAAGACAACAATCTAGAGTTAGATGATGTAATGGAAGACAACAATATGGATGGTATAGAAAATGATGATCCAAATACATCTGGTAACAATATAGATGTTCTACAATCAAATTTCAATGATTATGA
Source organism: Sequoiadendron giganteum (assembly GCA_007115665.2). NCBI lineage: Eukaryota > Viridiplantae > Streptophyta > Pinopsida > Cupressales > Cupressaceae > Sequoiadendron > Sequoiadendron giganteum. The sequence goes on along the minus strand of CM021100.1, from coordinate 342,194,668 downwards.
AGATGATACAGGTCAAGATGAGGATGATAATATTAAATACTTGAAAGAACATATGAACATTGACAATGATACATTGGATGACATTGTAGTAGACAATAATGTTAATGACCAAGACTTCTAAATTTTTAGAATTATTTGCAATCCATGTTTAAAAAAGGATGATTCTTATGGCCTAAAATTTGAAATGCTTCATTAATATTATGTTGTACTTGGACAATTGAAAACTTATTTTATTCTCCTAGAAAGTTTTTTGTTTTCCATTATAATTCTATACCAAACAACATTTACGGGGATGGCCTTTTACACCAGTCTTAATTTGTATGAAGTTCACAAACCTATTCTCAAGCAGTAAATTCCTTTCGTAGATAGGAAATGTAAAGGCTTTATTTAAGAAAAGATAAGTAGTTTTTGAGGGTAATCCACATGCAAAAAGGGTATTCACCATACATTTCCCTTGACAAAGAAAACATGTGCTTTCATTTATTTTTACTGTATATCTCAAAAGTGAAATTGTCGTTACATAATGATGCATTGAGAAAATAATATATACAAAAAAATGCAAAGAAAATGTTTGAAATTTAACATGCAACCTACTATATTGTGCTAAAAGCAATCAAGATTAACTGGGACAAGAAAAAAAAAATTGATGATTGTACTTAAAAGTGAACAGGATATGAAAAGTGTGGACAATGATGGTGCTGAAATTGAAAACCCTGACTCTGATGATATTACTATTTTATGTCATTCGAGATAAAGAGCACATACAATTTTATATACATAGAAAATGAAGATTTGAAACTAGTAAACTGAAAATGTAAACACTATAAGATTTTTCCTTAAACAATAATTCACATACTCACTTACAAAAAAGGGTGAAACATTTTTTATTCAAACTTCATTTTATTTAATAGACATAACAGTAAAAAAATATTTACAAGTACAAGAATATATCATCGTCATCATATCCTTAATTACGTATTGCAATATCCTTAAATTGTTCAATCTTTGGTGTGAATTGTTGGTAGAAAAAATTAGGATTACTTGGATGCTTCTTCCATTCATTTTGTATCAACATATGTTCGTGAAGACACAAAAGTTAATAAAATGTTAATGCACGTAACTCAAAATTATTTAAATAAGCAACTTTGTTAACTTTATTATTTTTAAATAGTTTTCATTTTTATGTTGAACATGTAACAAGGCAAAATAAGCTCAAATTTTCAAAAAAAAATAGCAGCTCTACCAACATCCACAATAATTTTTTTACTATATTAGAATATTCATTCATATAAGCACAGTATTGAGGATCAATAACTGATATTCATTCAAATATAAGAATAAATAAGTATGGAAAACATAAGAAAAATACAGAATGATAACACAGTCATGGAGAATCTCTAATAATAAGATATTCTCCATTATATTGCTTTAATTGATCTATTAATAACAAAATTCTTCAAAATGGAAATGATATATGATGATGATAATTTAAAACTAGGCCTTGGTTTCCTATTTATATAGGAAGCAACAAGCTACAGGCCTTCTACAAAAAGAAATGACCTTTAATAACTACTTCTTTTACTAACAACTATTTAATTAGCATAATTAAGGAAATAACAAGACTTAAGAAATTTTGACATATGGTTCCATTATTCAACGTAAAAGACCTGTGATCATTGATCTAGAAAAGTCTTCCTCTCCATGATGAATGTCCAAATGCTCTCACCTCAGTGTCTTATTCTTCTGAAACCAACAACTATTTAATTAACATAATTAAGGAAATAACAAGACTTAAGACATTTTGATATATGGTTCCATTATTCAACGTAGAAGACTCATGATCATTGATATGGAAAATTATTCCTCTCCATGATGAACGTTCAAATGCTCTCACCTTAGTGTCCTATTCTTTTGAAACCAAATACTTTTCCTCCCACTGATACATTGTAAAATCTGATGGCCACTTATATTCTTGGATATTTTGCATGTTTGCAAGATGATTTTGTCATCGACTATCTAGTAATGCCTTTGTATCATTGACAAAATTTAGGTATCCTGCATCAAGAACAATCAACCCATCCATGATCTAATTTAGCCTGGGAAGACTGGTATCATCATCCTCCTGTATATGAGTAACGAACTTATGAATGACCTAACTGAATTCTTTCTTCCACTTATCCAATTCCTTCAACTAATCACCATCTATCATGATTTCAGGTATATACCATTGTTTCCAAGTATAGAATAAATCCATTCATGTTAGAATCTTTTTATCAAACCCTTGTACATGCTGAAATTCATCAATAATCATCTTCACAATTTGTTCAGTTGGCTTTAATGTTGTGGGTGCATCAGGACTTCTTTGTATAACTTTGCATAACTTAGCCAAAGTGTGGTGAATAGGTTGCCACATTTTGAACAAAGGATCTAATACAAGCATATGTGTCTTTATTTGATCCATTTCCTGCTGAAGTATTTTATAACTATCATGCACATTCTCTAGTCTATCCATAACTGATTTTATCTTGTGCTCAAGAATATTTTCCATAACTTCACAAATTCGTCTTTTCACTTCATCCTAGGTTTGATTGCTAGCCTTCTTTACATCATCCACTTCCTTCTCAGGATTTTTTACTTGTTCTATAGAAATTTTATTCACAATATTCATTGGAGCAATAGCAGGTTTCTATAACACCATCTCCTTGCTTTGTGAGGGTCCTACTCCTCTTAATTGTTCTTTCAATTTGACATTCTCCATGAACAGTTTATTAACTTCATCATTTAGGAACCTTTGTTCCTTTTCATACTCCTTCAATCTTTCTTCTAATCCCTTAACAGTTGTTCGAGTGAACATGGTCGAATGCATGGTAATTGTGGCTACCTCCAAAGGGGTGGTATCTTGTATTGTCCTTACCATCACTGCCCCTTTCATCCCTTGAATTACATCCAATAATTTTGGCTTCTGTGTATATTTCTATTTGATCCATATGGTGAGGGTTTCAATCTTTGGTTTATACCCAGTTCCACTCACACCTTCATCGAAGTCAAATTTTGCAACTATCGTTATATCTTCCTGAGCCCACACTCGATCAAGCAGAAATATTTTCTTTAATTCCAAACCAAGGAAAATGAGCATATTGCTATTCAAGGCCATTTCTCTAGCCTTTTGGGGGCTAATGTCAATGTTGTCAACTCTTAATTCTTGGAAATTTTGTGCTACGATTTTATTTTCTCCGATTCTTCAATTCCTTCTTCAGCTGATTCCATCCTCTCTTGAAATTATTTTATCTTCATCTTCATCCAGAAATCCTTAAACTCGAGAGTCTTAATGAATTCATCATCTTCTCTGAATCTCCTGGCTGCAATTTCCATTTCATCTCCATGTACCTTTGTACTTATTTTTTCTACATCACCCATCCTTTCCTCATGTTTATGGGCACTGGTCTCAAGGATGGGTTGATCAACTTCAATATCACCTATCACTGACTGCAGTACTGTAGCCACTTGTTTAGTATCACCCACCTCTTTAGTATCCTCATAAGGTGCTAACTGTTCAATGCTTCTTGTCTTCTATCTTTTGGGAGGTAACTGCTCCATGGGAGGCTCAGAGGTTTCACCTAGGGTATTCTTTAGAATTGCACCACCATCATGTTCTTCAAGATATGCTTCCTTCTTTCTATTCAAGTCATCAAATTTACCAATTATAAATTATATCCTCTTGATGGGGTCCTTTTCCTCAACAAAGTATCTGAGGAAATCCTTGGACCTTTGCTTCGTCCTTTCTTCAAGCTTCTTCATATATTCCCATTTTTTCCTTCTACTAAATATATCATTATAAGTAATGCAGTTCCTTATGACATCTTCTTCAAAATCCACTTGGTGTGGCATTGTCATTTTGGTAAGAATATTGCACCTTATGTTGTTCATATGATTTTCAGGGTCAAAGACTCTTTCTTTTCTAGATTTCAATGCATATCTTGTCTTCAAATAATATTGTAACTCCTCTAGTTTTTCTGAGCCTACAGTCCAATCTTCACACTTGGTTTGGTTTGACAGGAAAGTGCCTTTCTTCTGCTTGTACATTACATCTTTCTCCATCCACATCATTTGCCACATAAATTCAAGAAATGCTAATCTGAGGAGCACAAATTTTGGCAGTATGTGTGGAGCAATAGGGCATCCATAAACTCTTATTATTGTAAATTTTGGGAGGAAGAACCAATCTCCAAAATTGTGTTATGACCCTGCTCTGGTCTTAAAGCAAAAGGTCTCACTGAAAATCTTGGTATTGCATACCCAAGAACTCGAAGGATTATGTGTACAAATTCTTCGTAGAATACAACAAAGCTTGAATTATTGCACCGATTGTCCTAAATATAACACCATTTCTGGACAGGTGTGGGATTCCCTTGCTCATCTACTGTAGCCAAATCCATTATTTTATTCCAATGGTTCCTATTCTATTACAATATTAGATGGCATAGTAGGGAATAGTTTATGAATGTAATCAATGCTCTATCCTCTATAACTTGGGAGAATTCATCATCTAACACCTTCTCAAGGTATGAATCAAAGTCATATTCAATATTAGTTTCAGGTTTTTGAATTCTCATGGCCATCCTCATCAGGCCTATTGGAATTTTATCTTGTGCATCTATCCCCAACACTTGGCAAAGAGATAAATATGTATTCACAAAGTAATACTGAAAATCGGTCACATTAAATGGTTCAGTAGTGGTAGTAGAGATGGGGAATGTTTGTTACCAATACCTCTTTTCATATATAGGGGTACCTCATCACTTCTATAAGTATTTTTTAATCTAGCATAATCCTCCTCACTTTTTTGCAGGTTTATCTTGGTCGGAGCCTACATGTTTAAGCCAAAACACTCAATGATGGATTTTCTGGTTACTTCTACCAATATTGTGTCATTTGGAAACCTTACTATTTTGGTAGTTGGGTGATAGTGTTTGGCTAGCAGTCTGATAAATTCTATATCAACAAACACATTTGGGACAATCAACCTTGCTATATCCAACATCCAAGCATTTGACATTGGAATCTTCTCATTTCTCTTACTATAAAAATACCAAAATAGGTCCCATCCATATTTCAAAATGAGGGCATCCCTACAACTTTGTGCAGTGTCCACAAGAAACTTCTTATTACCCTCTTTAGTATACCCTTGAAGTATATCTAATATGGATTGATGGAGTGGTCTATTCTTTACTTTAGGTTCTTCGTATTTATTTTTAGGATGACTTTATTTTACTTTTGATTGTTTTGTTTTAGGATGGAGTGCTTTCTTCTTTACTTTAGGTTCTTCATCTTTAATTTTAGGCTAACTTTCTTTTACTTCTGATCATTTTCTTTTAGGAGGTATGTTTCAATTTTCTCTACTATGGCTTCAAATGACAAAACCTTGAAATATTTTTAAAATTAACAGAGCTCTTTCAAAGAGTTTTCGTGCACTTACGTGAGTATTTCATGCTTGTAGGAATTCTTCTTGTCATATCCTTAGCTCCTTCCATGCTAGTGCATTGCAATTGAGTGCAATATTGGGAAAACTCAATTATCTTTGGATGGCACGGTATTCACTCGTATTAGTTTTGGAAACTCTTAATAATTTAATAGCATTTAATTTTGGCAACTGATGTGATTTTTTGCATTTATTGTTGTAAATTGTAATGATGCCATGATTACCATACTACCGCCATCTCTTAATATACCCGTTGATGTATGGTGGTGTTTTTCCCTTCCCTTCTGTTTACTACACTATCACCTTGCTCAAGGCTTCTTGTTGTGGGGTTGTGGTGTATACCACTCTACCGCATATGTTGCTCACCTTCCCGGAGGTATAGTGGTGTAATCTTTTGATCATTACTTGAAGAGTGTCGATGAGACAATATTATATGTCTTACCAATATCTCAATGTCTCATCAACATTAGATCTTATGTCCCTCTGATGTTGGTTGGCGGTGTCGATGAGACAAGTTAATATCTCTTATCGATATGCCACTGTCTCATCGATATTTTCCTTCAGCGGTATTTATTTGTATATCAGTGTAACTTTGTCATGTCGGGGAGACTTGTGATTATCACTATGGTATAGCGGTGTTTTTCTTTTCCCTTCTATTTTTTACCACACTACCACCTTGCTCTGAGGTTGCAGTGTACACTACTCTACCGCATATGTTTCTCACCTTCCCCATGATATAGCATTGTATGATTTTGATCATTACTTGAAGACTGTCGATGAGACAATCTTATCTATCTTACCAATATTTCAATGTCGCATCGACATTACTTCGTTATATCCAAGAGTTGTGTTTCGTCAAGCACTTGTAGATATACCTTGTCGATGTGACATAAGTGATTCTCTCCTCGATATGCCCTTATCTTGTTGACATTTCACTATTTTACATCGTCGATGAGACATATAAATAAGTCTCTTCAACATAGGGGTGTCTAATTCGGCACTAAACCCAAAGCCAAACCCAAAGCTAAACTCAAAGCTAAATTTGGAGCTAAACACAACGCTAAACTTGAAGCTAAAGGTGGAGATCAAGGTAGTGCTATACTCAAAGCTAATATTAGTGCTAAATACAGTGTTAATTTAGGCACTAAGTAACACCTAAAGTAGCACCAACTTGAATTTATTTGTGCAATACACACTACATATTGCGCCATCCCAATAAACAGCGTCGACATTTTTTAAAAATTTCCAAAAAATACATTAAAACTATGGCTGGAAGCAAAAAATGGAGCAAATCATAGGGATTTGTTGTAGTGATATGTTTGGCAGAAATCTACATAACTGCCTGCTAGATTCAAGAGCATCTACAAATTTCATGCCCTTTGCAATATGCCAAGCATTAGGAATGACCCCAACCTCGTCTAAGCGTAAGGTAACTTAGCTAGATAAGAATGAGGTCAATGTGGTAGGAGAGCTAAATAGAATCCCTATGTAAATTGCAATAGACCCAAGGGTATAGCAAGTTATTAATATATAGGTTGCTAATATTCCTGATACTAATGGTATCATATTGGGAAGAGACTTCACTCAAGCACTCAATGGATATAGATCAATTGATTACTCACATATGTGGCTACCTTGGAAGGGGCTTCCTAACTAGATTCAGATTGAACATGAGTCCAAAATGAGGTTTATGATAACATAATACAATAATATGAATGAAGTACTATTTGCTAAAACAAAATTGAGAAATTACCTCCCAGTTGCATATGAAGTTTCAAAAGAAGAGGTAGAAGAAGTCCTTGTGTTGCATGCCATTCCTCTCCCAACCTGGTTGGCCTTCCTAACAGTACAAAAGTGTTGTTCAAGTCCGATAACAAATATTTTCAAGAGGATGGTAACCTGGGCCTATTTGATGGTTTCCAAAAATTCATGCAGAAATGTGTACAAGATTAGCTCAATTTAGAGGCCAAAATGGATTTCAAGGAACTCTTGTTGCCAAGCTAGTGTAGAATACATGATGCATCACATTCTGAATTCAGTTTTTTCTTATGCCAAACAACCATGGATCATATTCAAAGGAAGATCACTCTGAAAGGGGTTTTGGAGGAATAGTAAGATCAAAACCAGTTTGAATGCAAGCAGTTTGAAAGAGAAGAATGGGAAGTGTTTCCCACACAAGAAGAATTCCCTATCAACTCCAAAGGTAAGTGCCCTCCCTAGTTCTAGATATTGCACTTTGATGGATCTAAATCCAAGCAAGAAGTAGGAGCAAGCTTCGAGCTAATCAGTCCTTTGGGTAAAATTACCTTGCTACTCAAAGATTGCAATTTTATTGCACCAATAATGTAGAAGAATATGAGGCATTAGTTCATGGGTTCCTCGTGGCATTGAGAAAAAGGGTCAAAATCTTACAAGTATTTGGGGACTCTAAACTACTTGTCAAACAAGTCAGAAAATTATACTAATGTCATGATTAGAGGCTAGCAAATTATAGGCATAGAACATGGGACCTCATAGAGGGGTTTGATGCATTTAATGTCCGATTAATTTCTCGAGGTAAAAATCACACCATCGATGCCCTAGCACAAGCAGCCAGTACACGACAACCTTTATCATTAATTGGCCTAAAGAAGTTCATTATGGAACTCACCCCTACCTCGTCAGTGCCTGATAATGTAACCAACATCCAAGTGTTTGAAGATGATAAGCATATTCTAGGCTTCATCACAAGTTCTGATGTGTTTGCCTCCCAGGTCACAGACGAAGTAGATCCTAAAGAAGCAAAAATTGATATAGAAGGGGTTATTAACTTGAAGACAAACACAATACCTAGGGGTATAGTTTAGTTAGAAATAATATTTGACCTTGAACATATAAGGGATCGAGACCAAAAAACCAAGAAGGACTCCATAAATAACCAGTGTGATGCTCATAATCTGGGTACCACAGAAGATGTTAAGAATATTTTTATTGGAAAAGTCTGCACCCTAGAAGAAAAGAAATGTTTTTTTTATGCTTTACATTCTTACCATGATGTGATAGCTTGGGGTATGAGGACCTCAAAACGTATCATACCTCAATTATCACTCATACTATCCCCCTCAAACTAGATGTGAAGCCCTTTCGGCAGTGACAATGTCTAATCAATGGGCTGCTAGAACCCATCATCTTTAAAGAGGTGCATAAGCTTCTATCAACACATATCATCTTCCCCATGTGACACTCCACATAGGTGGCCAATCTGGTTCCAGTCTGCAAGAAAAATGGGGAAATCAAGCTATGTGTGGATTTTAGAAACTTAAACCGAGCTTTTGAGAAGGATAATTATCTGGTGCACTCACTCGATGAAGTACTACAAATTGTCAATGGTTCTCAAATGATGTCCTTTCTTGATGGTTATTTGGGCTACAACCAAGTAATGGTGTAGTATAAAGATAGGCACAAGACAACTTTCACCACAAAATGGGGGACATTTGCATACAGAAGGATGTCATTTGGTTTGATTAACAAAGGTGCAACATTTCAACATGCCATGGATATAGCTTTCAAAGACCTCATTGGTAACTGTATCATCATCTATATGGATGACCTCATATTGTTCTCAAATAAGAGAGGGGACCATGAATCTAACATGCAGGTTCCAAAAATGCATAAATTTCAGTGTTTCGTTGAGCCCAAAGAAGTGTATCTTTGGGATAATTGATGGAAAACTATTGGGATGTGTGATTTCAAAAAGGGTATTTCAAATAATCTCGGGCATATTCAGGCCATTATAAAGATTCATCCTCCGAGAAGCAAGAAATAAATGAAATCTTTTTGGGAAAATTAACTTTGTTAGGAAGTTCATCACAAGGTTTGCAGAAATAGTGAAGTCGTTGAATTATATGCTTAAGAAAGATGCTAAAGTAGAATGGATGCCAAAAGCTAAGCAGGATTTTGTAAAAATTAAGAGGGCTATTGTAGATTCTCTCATGTTGATTCTCACTTCACATTTCTACACACTTTGGATTGATCACACTTCACTTCTCGTTGCACTTTTGCCACCATTGGAGCTATAACTTGGTGTCTTGCAAGACTACTTCTTTGTTGTTACAACAACATCGTCTTTGCCAAGCTTATATCTTCATCTACAATCTTGAGGGCATCTTGATTGGGAAGGTGATATTGTTTCATTTCTCCACCTCCATAGAAAAATTTCATTTGATTTATGTAGCATAGTGTTCTTGCCATTTCTTGGCATTTCTTCTATTTTTTTATTTATCGTGTTTTCTATCTCATGGCTATTTTGGTTGTCCATGGAGGTGGGAACACCAAAATGGGGGTTTGACTACAACAAGCCCCAAAACAGCCCCAACATTTTTTCTTGCTCTTCTATGTGTAGGTGTTCATTCATGTGGAGCTCGCGGGAGGTTGCACCAATCGTGAGTTCTCTCTTCTTACCTCCTTTGTCATTTTCATAATTGGACTAGATAGTAGTTTCCTTCATTTTGCATCATTATTTTGTTGTCATTTATTTGTGTTACCACATTAGCTCTCTCAATTAATTAGTTAGCTCATTTCCTAAGGTTTTGCACTATATTTCATACCTTATGTCCATACGGATGCTAGTGCACTTGTGGGACGCCAACGCACTGCATTGTCATCCTTGTTCCGTATTGTTGTCCTTTGGGAGAGATTTGTCCAAGGTACAGTTTGAAATCCAGAAACTTGCTCTCCTAACCCCCTGAAAATTTTGGGTTAGTAGAAAGACATCCATACTAAGAGTGTCTTCTTTCTCTACATTAAACACCTTACAATTTCCCTTAACCTTTCATCTAGCTTGTGGTACATCAGGATAGTTGATCATTCTAAACCCTCTTGTGACCTGGGGTCTTGAGTGTTCAGTCCCCCTCCTCTACATAACAATAATCAATCCAATCATCCAACGTCATCAACCACAAGTCTATTAAAACCTCGATCCACCATTCTAACTCTCCATTATGGTTTATAGTCAAGTGGGTTTTGAGATCATTTTTAATCCACCCCTAAACAAAATTGGGAAAAGTGTGATTTAGGACCTAGATCGCTTTTCCCAATAAAACACTTGTGTAGCTACTTTAGTTTCAACTTGATCCTTTAAAGTGATATACTTTGGATGGGACTTCTAAAGTTATAATTATGGTGGCAAAGAAGAAGGATCCTTAGAAGATTTCTAAGGAAGAGGGGAATGTGACTTTGGTGGAGATATGGTGGAATATGTTGGGACCTAAACATCTTCACCTCCTACAAGCCAACTAAAAACTTGGTTTTTTATGTTGGGCCTCTTCTTCATTACCAACTTCTATGTATAATTAAAAGGCTCTTATCTTAAATCTTCAACATTTGCTACTTTATCTAAAGCCATCTAAGTGGACTAATTTGTAAAGGTGGAAGGAGCTTTCTTTTGATTAAAGGAGAACCTTTTACCTTTCTCTTCTTCTTGTGAACATCATTTTTTATCCCTTTGGATCTTTTAGTCAAGCCAAACTCCTCTCAACCATTTGTCATTCCACTTTTTGATAGATTTACATTATATTATCAACCAATAAAATTTGAGTATTGGTTATCAAAAATGTGTTGGTCATCATATGTTGCATCTAGAACAATACCATCATCAAATTCTTCTTTAGGTATTTCTTTTATTCTAAAAGTTTGAATCTAAAAAGTCAAGAGTCTAGAAAATTTTGGCTTTCTAACACATGTGAATCATCACAATCTTCCTAGAAGTCCTCAACACTTGGTTTGTGCCCATATGCAAGCCCGATTTTATTTCCATGAAATCCTTTGGATCAAATGAAACCCTTTGTTAAAAGGGTGAAGAGTAATGTAATAGCACTCACTAAGGTCAAGAAATTATAGTAGCCGATGAAGAGGGGGGAACTAAATGCCTTGTGTTCTCTAGAAAGAATTTTGTGAACATAACCACTTCTAGCTTACCTCTAATAACACCAACTTGTCACTGACATATCTTGGTAATCTATATGAGGCACCAGAATACCTTCCAACCCTAATACATGAAAAACTAGGGAATTGGATGAACCAATTCCCCCATAAGGCTATAAATGTAGTTTCCTTCACTAACCACTAGTTCAAATTATTTATGAGATTTTTTTTAACAAATAAAATAAATGCATAATTTAGTCTCCTAAATATTTCTAGCTTTCCTCCAGTTCTAGCTAAGGATAATGCTCATAAAATTTATATTATTATATACCTATGACTCCTCTTCCCAAGAAAAAGGGGATCACCCTTCTTGCAGTTGAGTGTGCTAGGTAAGAAGTCATGTACAAGAAATTTCACACTTTTACCTACATCATTTGATTATGCAAAATGTTGCTTATCAAAAATTTCACTCAATGTATTCCTTACCCTGATTGGTGAATTTTTTTGACATTTGGATTCTTGAAAAATATATTGAGTAGGGTCATTATGTTGCTTATCTCCCCATGGAACTCACTTCTATAGAGTGTCTTGGGTACTCAAGAGTTAGCAATACTTGTCTTCGTCAATTGACTCTTAATTATTATCTTCATACGCTAGTTGGGATTCTTTTCAAAGAACTTACTAGAGGAATTTATTGTACCTAGGTATGCACTTCATGGGTGGGAATTTTAAACATCTCTTCAATGAAATCTAGTATAAGTTGAAGGGACTACCTAGTTCAAAGAATTTTGTACTTTTCTAGTGACCCAATTGTAGAATTTGTACATTCCCTTACTAGATTTGAGGACTAGAGAGAGATTGAAAAAACACAATTACTTGCATGATACCACTATTAACAATATTCTAACTATAGGCTTCTTATCTTTTGTCTCTTCTATCCTCTTATGAATCTCTTCCAGGCATACATGGCCTAAGCCTATATTAAAATGTTGACTAGCTCTAAGATGATATTTGAAGGGGGAGCAACCCGTTGAACCGGTACTTCATCTTCTAGGGGAATGGCATGGGCTCAAAAAAACCTTTTGTTTTAGAAATGTGTGAGAAAAACAACTTAATTTGTAAATAGGAAAGATTTCAGGCTTGAGATTTAAATGCACAATTTGCTTAAAAATTATATAAGCTTGAGCTATCAGTTTATCTCAAATGTTTTAAAGTTTAGGTATACTTTCCAATAATAAAAGTGTCTACAAAGTTTGAAACTCTTAAGGCACGTCTTGGTAGGATTTCAAAGTTAAGATGTATAACAACTTAAGTGTTGAAAACATGTAAGAAGAGTCTAAACACCAAAAATAGTGTTATGTAAATACAATTTTGTAGTTTGGATGCAACTCTGGGAGTGTTGAAAATATGCAAGCAAAGTTCGAAAATCCTAGATTATTTACTTGGACAGGGTGAGGAAGTAAGTTTGAATAGACTATGAAGAAGCAAGGAAAACTCGAATCTCCAAAAAGCAATGCGTGGAAGAGAGAATCCTCTTCATAAAAGCTGGAAACCTAGATGAAAGCTCCGCGAAAATTTGATAATTTGCACAATCGTTGAAATGATTTAAACTCTTCGTCGATGTAGAATTATTTGTAAAGGCAAATGAGGATTTTGCTATGGGATCAGTTTAGCAAGGGAAAGATTGATGTTGCAATGGTAGCGAGAAGATTGGGAGCGGAATGATTACTCGAGCGCAAGAAAATGCCAAAAGATTACATTATTAATGGCAGGGGAAAACTCTGGGATTTATCACTTTTCCACACATGTAAGCATTAAATGACCCTTCTTTAGGTTTTACTACAGAAGTTGTGGGGTGGTCTAAATGCATGTGTAGGACAAGAAGGTGAAGTGTGAACAGTGCAAAAGGTAGGTGTGGGCTCTCTCGGGATCAAGATGAGATCAGTAAGATGTGCAAATGTGCATGGAATGTCCAAATCCCAAGCCTTTGTAGTGCTTGTAAACTATCAAGTTTTGGACTATATAGTTGCATCAAAATTTCAGATGTTTGGCATAGCAAGAGCTTATGGGTTTTTGCAATCCAAGTGCATAAGAAACTTAGAATTCTGAATGGGGTAAAAGCTATAAGGTTATAGGGTTGGGAAAATGCAATGTAAAACATTAGTGTATGGAAACTTTAAAACTTTACAAAAGATGGATTTTTCTTTGAATTTGTAAGATAAAAGATGTTATATAGGCTTATCAAACAATTTATTCATCATTGTTATTTCTTTATATGATTCATATGTTTATCTTTAGATTGCATTTATATTTCATGTATTATTTTTCTCTTCTTTCAATTTCTTATCTTATGGATACAACCACTTTAAGGGTGATCATATATTGTTGCTAGTATTCCCATGTTGACCTTTGGAATAGTTATAGGCACTACAATAGAGACTTGTCACTATGACCAATAGTGCATTATCACATTAAATGTCATGCATTCCATGTGTCATGTCATCTTATGGCTACTAAGCTAAACACACCATTATCATCTTCCAAATAGGTAGAATTTCCTCTTTACTCATTTTTGTATCATTCTTATTTTATGTTTTTTGCTACGTGTATCATTCCTATTTCTTAGACAAATGATAAACTCATGTTTTACCTAATTCCCAAATTCGTGGAATTAAAGTTACTTGTAAAGTTTTCCTCTACTATATAGGTTCCAATGAAGAGAGCATACTAAAGGACATACATTCATGATGATACCTTATAGGGTCCATTACTTCATATGGACCCCCTTTCATATCCTTTGATATCTAAACATTTGCTTTGCATGTATGTTTTTTTAGTGTTGCACACTTTGAGATAATTGATCATTTTACAATTCACATGAACCTCAAAGTTGGAGAAAAATGTAATGGTCAAATTTTCATATCCATGTTATTTCCCATTTATTTGTGTGCTTGTTTTAAGAAAGTGTCTTAATACATATACATATCAAGATATGATGTAATCTTGTGTGAAGTTTGGTGCATTCTCTTAACCTATTACGCATACATAGACACACATTCTCATGGATTGATTCCTAACTTACACATGCATACTCCAATGTATTTGTCTTGCACATTTTCTCACATTACTCATACACCTACCCTAGTATAGTTTTAAGCCACATGTGATTGTTTATCCCCCTAGAGTTATTCATACAATCACAAGGTTGGCCTCATGGTCATGGACTCAACCCTTTCCTCTTTAAAATTTAATTCAATTTTTGGTCAACTAGCCTCTTTAATTTTTCTACCCTAAGTCAACTAAATACATGTTTTGCAAAATTTGAAGGTATTCGATAAATTCATTCTATTATCATCTAGTATTCAAAAGTGCTCTCCCATTCCAAAGCGTTGAGGGAGTAATCAATAGCCACATTTTGATTTTGTGCTTTAAAAGGAGTGACAAATTTTCCTATAGCATTATAGGGCCCGTGTCTATTGTCTTTGAACTTTTCTATATTTTTTGATGGATTGATCTAAGAGAATACATATCCTCAAAACATAATGGTCATCATTTCTAGGTATTTTTAATCATCACTATCCATCATTTTTTTAAAACAACATAATAGAAGAAAAATCATCCAAGTAAACAACAAAGAAAAATTCCATACTATGCAAGGTAGAGTCCAAACGAAGAGGAAAAATCTACAATTCTAGACCTGAAACAAATCTATGAATTTGATCCCAAATTGAGCAAAAATCTAGTGCAAATCTTGAATCATTTCATTAACAAAGAGGAGTAGTTTATAGTTTTAAGATATTCAAACTTTAAGATTGCATCATAATTATCAATCATCAAATTTAATGTTGAATAACATTATCCTTCTTTAAAAAAATAATTATCAAATGTATCAATCTCAACTATTCATTAATTAACCAAAATTAATTGATACTTAATAAACCCAAATTAACTATTAAAAATATTTTTCTTTACAATTCCTTCAACCTAAATTTAAATACAAGAATTAATTTTATTATTTAATTTTACAAATTATTGAAAAAATATCTGATTATAAACAATGAATACTTTAATCACATCCTAAAAAAATTCAAAAATATGAACCCAAATTTTCACATCACTTTATCTATGAAAACACTATATTTTTTAATTAACTATACTTTAAAATTTCTAACCTCATGACATAGTTATTTATGGTACCATTCCTCTAAAGCACAATAATAAAAATATATAAACTAGCAATCGCACCTTGGTGTGCAATAAGTACACTAAATACGTGTGGAAGGTCAAGTAAGCAAGATTTTGGTCTATTTTTTGCATACATTTGTGTAGTACATGAGGTGAATTGGTAGGACCTCTTAATCAAGAAGATAGCCAAGATCCATTACCAATAGTCTCATGTCATGTTTGCAATAGGGAGAGATGGAGAGAGGGAGGGAGGGAAAGGGATAGAGAGGGAAAGGGATAGAGAGAGAAGGGGGGATCAAGAGAGAGAGGGGGTAAGGAGATAAAGATAGGGGATGGAGATGGAGAAGAAGATAAATATGGATATGGAGAGATAAAGAGAGAGGGGAGAGAGGGATAGATATAGATGGAAGAGATAAATATAGAGGGATGGAGGGGGGATGTGAGAGGGAGACATAAAAATATAAAGATATAGGAAGTGATATAGAGAGAGAGGTAGAAAGAGGGAGAGATATAGGGGTAGAGAGAGACAAAGAGATAATGAGATAGGGATAAAGAGAGATGAAAGAAGAAATATGGAGAGATATAAAGAGGCAAAAAGATATAGATATAGAGGTATAGGAAGAGGGAGAGGGAGAGGGAGATAAATGGATAGATAAAGAGAGGGAGGCATGTCTAGAGATAGAAGTGGGAAGAGGAAGACGGAGGTAGAGATGAAGATAGTGATGGATATTGTGGTTGTGTTGCTAATATGTGGTTGTCATTGATGTTAACACTATTAGCATTAATGTCTTGAAGGTTGTATATGTCGAGGATATTGAGAAAATTATAATAAATATGTTAGAGTCTGTCTATGAACCTGTGAAGCTCAGAGTGGTGTAAATTTTTGTACATTGGTATTCATATGTTGCGCATTAAAGGGTTTATTGTTGAGCCTATCTAGTTTATCCTTCAGAAGTTTCAGAGGTGCACATCAAGATTGGAGCAAGTTCAGAGTTTTTGTGTTCCTACAATTATTTTGTTATTGTAGTTGGTCGTTATGGAAGAAGAGAATGCAATTCTGGTTATTTGAGTTGTTGTGTATGCTCCTACAATGTTCATTGATGTTTCTAGATCGTGTTTTATCCTTGTCACGTCCATGTTGATCGGTGTGTTTGTGATCAAAGAATTTTCCTTTGTGTGTTCGGGTTTTCATGTTCTTAGCCAACATGGTAGTTGTAGCGTATTGCAAATCCTCGTGGATTAATTTTTGAATGCTTGGAACGTTTGAGGATGTTGTTTTAGGTCTTCATTATGTTGTGACCAACTTCAGTTGGTGTACATTGAGATTTGTTCATGAATTGGGTCGACAGTTTGTATTTATATATTCTTTTATTTTTGGTCGACAAAGTTGTTGATGTAATTCCATGAAGTGGATATATAAGAGTGATTTTTTTCTTCATTTGTGTGGAATGTATGTGGTGTGTGCATGTGCTATGTGGAAAAAAAAATTAAATCATTCGACGGCAGAACAGAGTATGGAGGAATTTGAGTGAAGTGTGAAGAATATTTTTTGTGCCTAACTGAAACTATCATCAGGCTTTTCAAAAAGCTAATTTATCAGTTCAATCTCTTCAGATGGATTTAATCTAAAAGTCTTATTTAAGTCAGTGAAACTTCCCTTTTGAGTAGTGAGCTCTAGGTAGTGTGCTTGAATGCATGTGCATTCCCATTATCCATTTCTCTTATACTTCTAACAGGTTATAACTTGTGGATTAACCTCCACCGTAATGTTTCAACTAACAGGGTTTTCATGCAAAAATCTTGGTGTTATGTGTGATTCTAATGTGTTGTCGGTTCATACTCTCACTATTATTTATTAGATCTGAGATTAAAAATTGATAAGTTTGATTAAGTGTTAAATTATGTGACAACTGATTCACCCCCCTCTCAGTTGTTTATCCTTTTTTTGCCAATAATTTGTATTAGAACAAGTTCCTTTGAAGAAGTTTAATAGCTTGAGGTGATTTGAGATGGCATCATAAAAGAAGGATAGTCCTAGATTCGATGGTACAAATTACTCTATGTGGAAGGTTAGAATGGAGTGTCATTTGAAGTGCATTGGTGAACCTTTCTAGAAGATTACAAATAATACATATACTATTCCTCGGAATGGTCCTTCTACTCTTGATGAAATCAAAGAAGCTCAAACTAATATTAGGGCTATAGAAGCATTACTGAGTGCTTTGACAGATTTAGAGATGACAAATGTGATAGGTCTAAAAATAGCAAATGAGATCTGGAAGAAGTTGGAAACATTGTATGAAGGAGATGCACAAGTGAAATTTTCTAAGCTACAAAGTCTGAAAGGAAAGTGGGGAAAAATGAAGATGAGTGAAGATGAAAACATTATTTCTTTCATGCAAAAAGCAAATGAACTAGTGATGGGTATTAGATGTGTCAGTGGAACCTTGGAAGAAGATGAGATTGTGGCTAAAGTGCTAAGATCAATGTCTGCTTCTTACAAAATGAAAGCTCATGCTATTGAAGAGCTCAAGATAGTAACAAATGTGACAAGAGACATGTTGATTGATAAGCTTGCTACCTTTGAGTTGAGTTAATTTGGTGAATCTAATCCTAAGACAGAATTTGCATTTAAAACTACTGTATCCGGAACAAGCCAACAGAGATATGATTTGGGAGAAATTTCAATGAAGACATTTAAATATGAAGATGAGATGAAACAGGTTGAGGATGAAGAAAGAGTGTTGGAAGAACTGGAAGCATTGATTGTGAAAAGAGAAGGCAGAGGACAAGGTAAGGATAAAGGAAAGTTTTCTATTAAATGTTTCTCTTGCAATAAGATAGGTCATTTTGCATCAAGGTGTCCTGAAAGATTTCCTAAGTACAAACCTGACAAGTCTAGATTTCAAAAGATGTTATTATGTTGAGCAAGGTTTTACTGATGATGAATCTGATAAAGAAAATGGAAATGAAGATGGATGGGTATTCATTTCTATCAAGGAAAATGGTCCAATGTCCACTGAATCTACTAGTAATCAGAATATTGAGAAAGCTCTTGCAGCTAGAATTGGTGAAAAGGATGAGTGGGTGATTAACAACAGATGCTCACATCATATGACTGGTGACAAAAGAAATTTTGTAAGCTTGGAGAAATATGATGGTGGTGTTGTAAGATTTGGAGATAACAATGCGGGTATGATTTGTGGCAAAGGCACTATTTCTCTTGGTGGTAAATATAATACCGATGATGTCCTTTATGTTGAAAGATTGAAGCATAATTTGTTAACTGTTGGACAGATGAACGACAAGGGATACAATCTTTAGTTCAAAGATGGAAAATGCAAGATTTTGGGAAGTTCTAGAAATGTAATTGCTTTAGGTACAAAGACAAGAGGTAATATTTTTCACTTGAGTGATGCTAGTGAAAGTTGTTTAATTACTCAAGTTGATGTAAGTTGGTTATGGCATAGGAGGTTGTGTCATGTGAAATTTGATAACATTGTCAAAGTAAACTCCACACAAGCAGTCAAAGATCTTCCTAAGCTAGTGAAACCTACTAACACCATATGCAAGGAATGTCAGATGGGAAAGCAGACTAAAGTTTCTTTCTGGAGAAAACAATATCATTCTAATGGAGTACTGGAGTTGGTGCATATTTATCTATGTGGTCCCTCCAGAATCAGAAGTCTACAAGGAGAAAGGTAATTTATGTTGCTTATTGATGATTCCTCTAGGATAATATGGGTTGCTTTCTTGAGAGAAAAATAAGAAGCATTAGAAAAGTTCAAAAACTTTAAAGCTATGGTCGAGAATGAGACAGGTTGGAAGATTAAATGCTTAAGGTCAGACAGAGATAGTGAGTTCACTTCGTGGGAGTTCAATTCATTCTGTGAAGAGCATGGAATCAAAAGACAGTTATATGCTCTCCGAACTCCTCAACAGAATGGAGTTGTTGAGAGAAAAAATATAATAATTCTAAATGCTGCCAAAACTATGATATTGGAAGGTATTGTACCTCATATCTATTGGAGAGAAGTTGTAAGAACTGTTGTGTATACTATTAACTAGGTAAATGTCAATGGTAATTTTGGTAAGAATCCTTTTGAGTTGTGGTTTGGTTATAAGCCTACTGTTAAATATTTCAAAATCTTTGGAAGTAGATGTTATATCAAAAGAGATGAAGATATAGGCAAGTTTGATGTTAGGAGTGATGAAGGAATATTTTTGGGTTACTCTACTAAGAGCAAGGCTTACTGGTACTATAATATAAGATTGAGGAAAATGGTTGAAAGTGCAAATGTCAGCGTTGATGAGGATATTGATAGATCATCTAGATACTATGGATATGATTCAAATGACCAACATGATAGTATTGATAAAGGAAAGAATACTCAAACACGGAATCAAACTCAAATTGTTTTGGTCAATCAAGAGAGCCCAGAAGGAGAATATAGTGGAACTACAGAAGAAAGAACGGAAGAACTAGAAGTTCAAGAGAATCCCAAAGTCCCAAGGTATGTAAAGCTAAATCATTATGAAGATTAGATTATAGGAGATAAGAACAAAGGTGTGCAGACTAGGAGAAGAATTACAAAAGAATATTGTCTGATTTTCAAGAATAAGCCCAACAATGTCAATGAAGCATGTAAAGATGAATATTGGATGGAAGCAATGAAGGAAGAACTGATGCAGATAGAGAAAAATGATACATGGATTCTTGTTCCCAAACCTCAGGATAAGAATGTGATTGGAACCAAATGGGTCTTTTGGAATAAGTTGAATGAACAAGGTGAAGTGGTCATAAATAAAGCAAGACTAGTATGTAAAGGGTACTCATAGATGGAAGGCATTGATTTTGAAGAAACCTTTGCCCCTGTTGCTAGAATTGAAGTTGTAAGATTGTTTCTTGCTTATGCTACTTTCAAGAACTACAAAGTCTATCAAATGGATGTAAAGTCAGCATTTCTAAACGGTGAGCTAGAAGAAGAAGTATATGAAAAGAAATCGGATGGATTTCAACTAACTGATAAAGGAGATATGGTTTGTCAATTGAAGAAAGCATTGTATGGACTCAAACAAGCCCCTAGAGCTTGGTATGCTAAATTGGATAAATACTTGTTGAAGCTTGGATTCCACAAAGGTATTGCTGACAATAATCTAAATTTCAAGATGGATTGGGATAAAGAGTTGATTATTGAAGTCTTTGTTGATGACATCATTTTTGAAGGAGATGATGACTTATGTATGAAGTTTGTTGATAAAATGAAAAGTGAGTTTGAGATGTCAATGATTGGAGAGCTGAAATTTTTTTTGGGATTGCAAATTACTTACTTAGATGATGGAATCTTTATATCTTAGTCCAAATATGTAAGAGTTATTGAAAAAGTTTGGCATTGAAGACTCAAAGCCTGTTGGTACACCCATGGTAATCGGATGCAAGCTAACACAGAATGACGATTCCCCTAAAGCAAATCAAACAAGATACAATGATCGACAGATACTTTATTTGACTCAAACCAAACCTGATATCATGAATGTTATATGTATGGTTGCTAGATATCAAGTTGATCTAAGGAATCACATGTGACTACTATAAAGAGAATTTTTAGATACTTGAAAGGGACAGCTGATTTTGGTCTATGGTATCCTAAAGATGATGATCTTACTTTG
The DNA here is from genome assembly GCA_007115665.2 of Sequoiadendron giganteum. Lineage (NCBI taxonomy): Eukaryota > Viridiplantae > Streptophyta > Pinopsida > Cupressales > Cupressaceae > Sequoiadendron > Sequoiadendron giganteum. The sequence continues at coordinate 342,173,433 of CM021100.1, read as the reverse complement.
AATGCCTTTACTAATGCAGATTGGGCAGGAGATGTGGATGATAGGAAAAGTACTAGTGGTGGTTCCTTCTTCTTGGGGAAAAAGTTGGTGGCTTGGCTAAGTAAATAGTAGAATTCCATTTCCTTATCTACTGCTGAGGTAGAATATATTGTTGTTGCAAACAATTATACTCAAGTTGTAACATAGGGAAAAATCTAAAAGGTGAAAATGCTATAAATGCATACACAATTTAAACCCTAATGGCAGTGAAGCACAAAGGAGATAAAAGCATAAAGAAAAGGAAATGTTTCACCAAATGTCTTCCATGCCTCCATGATTGACCTTCATTACACCTTCTCCATCTGCTACAATATTGAGTTTGCCCTCAAATTTCTTTGTGAGCAAATATTGACTATGACAAGACCTAAACAAATATTGAAGGATTTTAATGGGTTATTGAATTAGTAAGAGAGGAGCCTACAAAAAAAATTGTAATTGGAGAATAATTAAGGGATTTATTATAGAATTAGGGTTTCCAACAAATTTTCTCTCAAGGTTGCAAAACACCTACATTTTTTGGAGATTTTTATGGGAAAGTGCAAACTAGGCCTTGGTAAGTTACATAAAAAATAGAGTATCTTGACTTCATTTGTGTGATTTATTGCAAAATTATCTTTCTATAACTTCCTTCACAACAAAAAGTAGCCACAAAAAGATGAAAAAGAAAAAGAACAAGAAGTAGAACAAGGAAATGAGCAAGAGAAAGAGAAAGATCAAGTGTGAGAATATGAACAAAAGCAAGAGCAAGAGTCGTTAGAGTTATCATATATTAGAGAATAATTAATTATTATTCTAATTCTCATGCACTTAAGCTAAACTTAGGTTTGCTTTATTAGTTAACTGAATGCTTTATTTGTGTTAACTACAAAGTTAATATTAGATCAATATATCTCATCACACAAGCTAGTACACTTGTCATGATGTAATCCCTTTATCATTAGGGTTGCTATTATAAAGCATTCACTCTCTCTTGTATTATTTATTCTATTAGTATTTTCTATTTGAATAATAGCAAATCTTTGTTTTGCAGAGCTCTTGAGTAGAAGGTGTTTTGTTCATTGTTTGATTCGGTGTCTTGTGTTATTCACAAGTCTAAAAAAAGCAAGAGAAAGCGAAAGAACAAGAAGCAACAGTAGAAAAAGCGAAAGTAAAAAAGGAGATGAAGAAAAAGATAGCATTGAGGACAATGTTTTTTTGTAAAGAGGAAGGCAATGTTATACCCCTACCCCTATAATGTTCATAGTATTATGAGTAGCCACGTGGCTAACTTAACTATTAATTAAGTCATATTATCATTATTATATTATTTTTTTGTTATTTAGGTTGACTTAAGGCTTCTATTTATGATTATCTAGGTTAGTTTGGGTGATATCCTAAGCATAATTATGGTATATATATGAGGTATAAGTAGGTTATTATCATCATGTTGAGTATTGTGTTTATATTAAAGAATATTAGAGGTATCCCCCTCGAGGTGGATTAGGAGGTTGCCCCCTTGAAGTGGAAGGAGAGAGGAAGATACATATAATGGAAGGAGAGGGGAAGAGGGAGAGGGAGAAATAGAGAAATAGAGATAGAAAGAGGGAGACAATGAGAGGTGGGCAGGTGGAGAGATAGAAAGATAAAGATATAGGAAGTGATATATAGAGGTAGAGAGGGCTATATATAAAGAGAGAATATGAGAGATGGAGGGAGATATGGAGTGTGTGTGTGTGTGTGTGTGTGTGTGAGAGAGAGAGAGAGAGAGATAATAATATATCGATAGAGAGGGAGAGAAAGAGATGGGTAAATAGAGATAGAGAGGGCAAGAGTGAGATTAAGGAGGTGATAGAGACAAGTAATAGAGAGAGAGAGAGAGGAGGGAGAGATAGAGATATAGATATAGAGATAGGGAGGGTGAAATAAGGTGTGTGTGTGAGATATATATATATAATAGAGACAAGTAATAGAGAGAGAGAGAGAGGAGGGAGAGATAGAGATATAGATATAGAGATAGGGAGGGTGAAATAAGGTGTGTGTGTGAGATATATATATATATATATATATATAGAGAGAGAGAGAGAGATATATATATATATATATATATATAGAAGGGAGAGTAATAGAGAGAGGAAGTGAGATAGGGATAGAAAGAGGGAGAGATAGGGATAGAAAGGAGAGATAGAGAGAGATATAACTTGGAAAAGATAGAAGGGGTGAGAGATAAATATATAGAAGAGAGATAGAAAGAGATAGAAAGAGGGAGAGGGAGAAAGAGGGGGACAATAAGAGAGGGGGAGATGGCTTTTATATTATTAATAATAATATACTATAATGAATATATATGTACCTATAATGATCTTTATAATTATATTAAATTGCTTATAATTAATCGTATTATAATTATATGTTATATAATATATATTTATTATCAACTATATATTATAAATTATCAATATTAGATATTATCTACTATAATTATGTCAATTATTATTAATATATTAATAAGTATTTATAAATATAAGTATGTATCTAAGAAATATCAAATAATAAATTTATATAATATTATATTATATTTAATATTTATGTATATTTATTATTTAATTTTGTATCTATTTTATAAATTAAATCCATACTATAATCATATTAATTTTTATGTAACTCACTCTCTAATTAATTCTTCTAACATGGTATAAATTAATTAAAAAAAATATCATTATATATAAAGATTAAATTAAATAATAAAATATAAAATAATAAATATAATTACAATATTATATATAATACATAATATTAAAATTATACTAATGATTATTACACTCACTATTATAATAAATAAATTAAATATAATTATAATATTATTTTAAGAACAAATTAGCATTATATTAAAATAAATAGGTCAATGAATTTGACTCGAAAACTACACGGTTCACGGTTGAATCCTGATAACAATATCATAATTATATTAAATATAATATATAAAAAATAATTCAAAAATATATATATACACACTATGTCTTATATAACATTTAAAAAATATAATCGATAAGTTAAGACTTAAATTAGAAAGACAAAATCCCCTAAATACATTTGGAAAATAATGTGAAGGAATTTAATAAGCGAAAGGATGGTTCATAAGGCATAACACTTGTTGAAGGTTTTGCAAATGGGGTAGCAAGCTAAGTGGGCTTAACCTTGGGGGAAACTTTGTGGTTAAGCGTGCTTGAGCTGGAGCAATACTGGGATGGGTGACCTCCCGAGACAGACCAATGCTTCACCTCTGTGAGCATCACCTAGATGCAATGAGTGCTAAGTGGACCATTCATTATCATGAGAGATGGGTTCTTGTGAACCACTACTCATGAATCATGGGTCAATGAGTTTGACTCGAAAACTACACGGTTGAATCTGATAGCAATATCATAATTTGACACGTTGTGGAAGAAACCTCCTACTTATCAATTGATGAGCTAAAGGGGCTCTATAATGAATGGTTTATAAGGCATAACACTTGCTAAAAGATTTGCAAATGGGGTAGCAAGCTAAGTGGGCTTAACCTTGGGGGAAACTCTATGGTTAAGCGCGCTTGAGCTGGAGCAGTACTAGGATGGGTGACCTCCCGGGACGGACCAATGCTTCACCTTTGTGAGCATCACCTAGATGCAATGAGTGCTAAGTGGACCATTCATTATCATGAGAGATGGGTTCTTGTGAACCACTACTCATGAATCATGGGTCAATGAGTTTGACTTGAAAACTACACGGTTGAATCTTGATAGCAATATCATAATTTGACACGCTGTGGAAGAAACCTCCTACTTATCAATTGATGAGCTAAAGGGGCTCTATAATGAATGGTTCATAAGGCATAACACTAGGTAAAGGTTTTGCAAATGGGGTAGCAAGCTAAGTGGGCTTAACCTTGGAGAAAACTCTGTGGTTAAGTGCGCTTGAGCTGGAGCAGTACTGGGATGGGTGACCTCCCAAGACGGACCAATGCTTCACCTCTGTGAGCATCACCTAGATGCAATGAGTGCTAAGTGGACCATTCATTATCATAAGAAATGGGTTCTTGTGAACCACTACTCATGAATCATGGATCAATGAATTTGACTCGAAAACTACACGGTTGAATCTTGATAATTTGACACGCTATGGAAGAAACCTCCTACTACAAACCTCCTACTTATCAATTACCTTAATTTACAACCATTTAAAAAACTATCTATTCTTGCGGCTCCCAACTTTACACCTTTCCCAAGTGGTCCAACAATACTATTACACTGTTTTGTTTTATTTACGTCAGTCTATATCTTAATTAATATTGCCTCGCCTCAAATATCTCTACGGGCACGGCCATTCATTTATTAGAAAACTTCCTACGAAAACGGCGAGTTTTCAAGGTAAAAGAAATTTTGGCACCAACGATAACAAAGGAGCCAGATCAATTTATTTGTCTTACATCAAGACATCTCTTCTTGATGTAACTGAACCGTCCATATAACATGAGCTAATTTCATATAAGACACGCCTTCAGCGTAAAATTTGGTATTCCCCAGAGCAAAACGGAACTTGAGGCGGCAAATGCGAGAGTCAAAATCCCTTTTCCAACCAAACAAATGCCGAGCAAAAAGTCAAGGAGATGATACCTCGCGCAACATTCATGTACGTGCGCTTGGACGAACACGAAGCCGACAACGTGTGACACTTCACGCGCGAACCCATCGCCGTGGATTCGAGACCCCGCAAGAAGCTCCAATCTGTTCTCTTGACGCGCAGGCAAAGGAGCCGTCACGCGCAATTCCACGTTTATTAACAGACTCCTCCATTAAAACCCCAATCAAACAATAAGCCTTTCACTGCAAATTCATTTCCTTTCAAGCACAAAAAGATTCAAGAATTCAGATTTCAGCTTCTCTCTTCCACGATTTTTCGGGGCTTTGAAAATGTACAGATCGAGCAGCTTGAGTCGATCGCTTGATAGCTTCACAGCGTCGCCGCCTCCGATCAAGAAAAACTCAAGTGTAGCACCCTTCGATCTTTTGCCGAGGTATACGCAATTAACGTATGTCGATGAGAAGAAGCAATCGAAGTGTAAGGCTGAGCATTCTGTACATTTTATTCCCCTTGTGCTTATTCTCTGCGGATTGGTGCTCTGGTTTGCAGGTCAGTTAATCTACTTCAAAGATTTTGAGTTTCGAATTATATCGGGTTTATCTTGATGCAGAATTATTTTGTTTAAGTGACTTAACTTGTTTAGCCTTAAATGGTTTTGAAATGCTGATGTTTAATGTTTTAATGTTATTGTGTCTTTTATGACAATAACTGGGATCAAAAAGCTTGGCTAGAAATTTTTTTGAATTAGCAATAGAAATGCCTTCGATTTGATGTGCAAGGGATCGGCTTTCCCTAATACCTGCTGTGATACCCTTACGTAAGAGCTTAAATAGTCAACACATGGTTCATTTATTCATTTACATGATATCGGATCTCCCATATAAACAACCGGTGTGTTGTAGCAGCGCATTGACAATTTACTGTCAGGCTAGCCTTACTGTGTGATAGAGTCTCATATAAACAGTCGATGTTTAAAAGATTTAACCTGCAATTCAAATCCTGTGCAAGTTGAAAGTCTCATCATTTCACTTACAGATGCACATACAAATTTTTGAATTCGTTTATGCTCTTCTGTGTGGTGGTAATAGAAGGGAATGTAGATTAGCTAACTTCTGTTCATATTTTTGGTAGCTGAAAATCCTATATCCTCTATGGTACCACTCCCATATCCTTCAGATAAAACCTGTAAATTGCCAACTTCAACTACATTGTTGCTCCAATTTTGTAATTATCTACATACAAGATATTAAATAGTTGCCCTATTTTTATTTATTAAAACAATTTACTTTGGACAATTGAACCATTTCATGTTTAAGAATAACTTTACATGATTGTATGACACAGACTTGTAGTTTGTGATTTTTGGATTCAATACTTGTGTTTTCCAGTAGTCTGTGATTCTTATTTAGAAGAGTGGATTATATGTCAGTAAAAGAGTTTTTCTTGTCAGTTACGTTTAGCACATTGAATAGACATATAACACTATTTTTTTTTTACTCTAAATAAAATACATAAATTGAAGGTTCTATATAAAGAGACTAAACATTATTTAGAATTTTGATCAGCACAAAACTCGTGTTATTTTACCTTGTCTAGAAAATTTATCACTACTTGAGCACAAACATCTTGTTTTCTTCGAGCAATAATTTGTCAAATGTTTTGTAGGAAGATGTTCTTTCCTTGAAAATTACAAGTTATCGTTGGCCAAATCAAATGTAACACTTGAATAAGTGGTTTAGGCGTATCACTGAGCTCCCTTCATTAATACTAATATACACAAACTGCCTATCTTCCTTGCTATCATCTTTTATAAATAATTTTGTTTTGCCTTGCGGGTTTCAATCTTCCTTGCTCTCATCTTTTATTATAAATGATTTTGTTTTGTTTTGCCTTGTAGGTTCTCGCATTTTTTTTATATCTTTGTTATCTTCCCTCCCTCCTTCCATTAAATCAATGTCTCTTTTATTTAACTTTGTCAAATGACTATTTTTTTTAATCAGCAAGAAGCAAAGCCAAATGACCTTTTCATGTCAAAGTTACTGTTTGCAAAGTAGCTTTTCCTTGGTAGGGTTACATGTTTTCAAATCACATCCCTTTTTCAGATACAAACATTGTTTAATAGCAGTAGACTTTGCCATGTGTTTCCTCTCCATTTATTTGTATGCTAGCTCACTTGTCGGGTTATGTTTTGCTCATAATTGTAAAGCAACACCCTTTGAAACTAAGTTTTACTTAAAAATATTACATTCACTCATTGAAGCTTGCATTGATTTATTTTGAAAGCTAACTGTCTTTTACTTCTTGTTTTGCATTAGGTGGAGCACCACATGTTGATTTTGCTCTAGCCAAACATCATGAAACAATGACGAGTAAGATCAGAAGTTCAAACATCGGTGATCTTTTGAATGAAAACAAATCAGTGATTGCAGGCGGTTCTTTGAATTTCGAACAATTGAATAATGTTAGCGTGATTAAGGAAAGGATCCAGGATAGTCACTAATATAGAGAGGAGTTATTCATCTTGACATAAGATTAATAACGCTTCAAGCTTTTGGAATTCTTGGCCACATGACTTCAGTGAGGAATAAATTGGAGAAAAAATTATTCCATTTTACTAGTACAAACAATATATTTAGAGAATCGTTTCTAAAAGCAAAATTTTGAATGTCACTTAGTCTGAGGCAAACACTCAGACTTGTGGTTTGTATGATATAACTTTTAAGGATAATTCCTCAAAAAGAAGTTGAATTGTGAGCATTAAATTTCATCAAAACTCAGTTTTCTTTAATAGTTGTGTTGCATTCAACATATTGGCATGTAAGTACTAAGAAATCATCTCAGATCAATAATCAAAGTCTGCTCCTAACCTAATATATGTAAAGCTGAGGTTGTATTATTTCATATCAATATAACCACACATATTTCAATATAAGGGCATTGTACTCATTCGTAGTCTTCTTCCATCTGTATATCAGAACCAAGAGAATTAAAATGTAAAAACTTTGATGGCGATATGTTCAACGGTCAGTGATTATTCTTAAACATCTGGCCTGACAGTATATTTTTCCAGTTTGCACTACTATCTAGATTTCAATGACAATTTTTTCGTGCCATCCTTAATATATAAGGAAACATGGTCTTAGGTGATGGGAGTGAATAAGCGTCTAGACAATTATTATCTCATTGTCCTAGTAGTTTACTTACAAAAAATTACTAAGCATTTGCATATTCTAACGGTTTTATTATTTTTCCAAACTGAAATTGCATGAGATAATTTTGCTTCAAAAAACCATTAACATCGTATGATTCCTCAAAATGGGAGTCCAAATACATGTAAAAAAGCAATAAGCGGCAAGATGGACAAAATGTGATAAATATTCCGAGAATTCATAATAGCAAATATATTTTCATTTTTTACTTAAAGAAGGCCAACTAATTCATTTATGATCACTAGTGGAAATCATCTTCCAAAATAGTTCTCAATAAGAATAGGCGAAAATTTGAGCAATGCATTATTGATGAATTTCAATTATCAAGACTCCTTAAATAAATAAAGCTGTAAGATAAATGTTAAACTTCTGAAGAAATCGTGATTTTCATGTGCTACAGATGGCACGTGGTTGTACATAGGTTGTAGGTACTGCTTTCTTTGTAGTACTTACTGTAGAATGTAGGAAGTATCGTTGATTTTCTGACTTGTACGAAAAGCTATGTACACCCTATGTCTTTTGACCCTGCCCTCAACCAGAAACGTTTCAGAGACACAGAAAAGGGTGGGAAATGCCCCCTGCCATCCCCTACCCCAAAAGAAATAGCTAACATCCCTGATATGGTGGAAAAAAATTAGAAACATATTTTTTTTAAACAGTTTTGGTATACTCAGTTTTGATTGCTCCGTAGACCCTGAACCTGAACCTGCAGTTTACACTCCTGATAACCTGCTAAAGAAAACTTGGGCAAAGCCACCCTTCTGTCATTTTCCATTTAATAAAAGAACAAGTAGCTGCTATCATGAGTTTTATTTTTAAGTTTTTAAGTTTTTACCTTTCTAAATGCAAATTTTTAATGTAGTTACAACTTGCATCTGAAGAAAGGTGGAAGATATACGTATGTAGAAAATAGAAAAACAGTACATACATTTTTTTTCTGATTACTGGAAAACATTTCTTAAGATAGAAAAATAAGCTTCAACCTTTGTGAATGATTTCAATGGATTTCTCATTCATGCTGTGAGGACAGTTGTATAATAATTTTTGACATAATATTAAATGATTTTTATTTACTGTTTTTTGCATGCTGTGAAGACCAACAACATGGTTGTTTTCTATGTCACAGCTGCTACATTGTCTGTAAGGACTCAAGATCAATAAATGCAGACTGTCACTAACGCATCTGTAAAATGCTAAATGCGTGTGTGTGGCTACTATTGTGTGTTGATTTGCATTCTTAACTTTTCATGGAAATTGTTTTTATAAGTTAGTTATCTGAGTAAATCTGGAAAGTATATAATTATAGAAACTAGTAAATATATAAATTAATATATATGCACATTAATCATTAAGAGTGGCCCCCATAGAGTACCAATGAAAGCAACGAAATTTTGTTAATATTTGTGTTGACTCGTGTGAATTTATTCAGCTCTAATGTTATAAGGCTCTATAATGTATATGATGAATGTTTTATTGTCCATGCTCATGGGGACATCCCTGGCCCTGAAACTAGTGTCACCATCCCCCGTTGTGTTTCTGAGATGGCAATGACGGGACAGCTTGTGACATCCATTTTTTCCAAAACTTTTAAACATCCCCAAAATGGCACAGAACATTAAGAAACATCTACAAGATATTTGGCAGTCCCAAGGGTGGCCAGCAATGTCTAAGACAGCCCTCAACTGTCCTGGGTACATCTAGGCATCCCAAACAGACAATGGGAATTTTGCATGTTTTTAAAAAGATACTTGAATTTATGAAAAATCAATATTTTTAAAAGGCAACCTGGGCATGCAGATCTTGTAGATGATGACTGTAAATACTTCGATTCTCCAATCAACTCTTATTTTATTATGCTTGCAGTTAAACAATATGCATGTATGTTTGACTTTCAAGTCGTTTGTATTTACTTGAAACTAACCATGAAATATAGGGCAAGGAGAATTTGTGGTGACATTCCATTTTCAAGTTGGAGTAAAATGCATAAAATGAAATGCACTTTCTGTTGAGTTGGTAGATCACACCCACAAAACACAGATCATGCAAAGTAGGAGATTTTATGTTGAACCATTATTTCCAGATACAAATAAATGAACTTCATAAAATAGTATACACTTTCAATTGAGGAGGCAGTTCATGTGGAAATATAGGGCTAGAAGATATGTACGGCTGTCACCATCCTAATGACATATACTGATGTCACTGCTGTCATGATATGCTTATTGCTGATAAATTTTTTGGTCCTGCTATACTGCTGTCACTGTCTCAATTTTGATATTATGGATAGTTGAACTTGTAGAAAATTGAGTATCCATATATATATTCTGCCATTCCCCCATCGTCCCCAAAAAATGTCTCCTGGACTGCCATCCCCAAAAATACAACCCCTGCCTTCCCACCATCCCCTTCCCCAAAATGCCACGGAACATTGATATCTTTCGAAGCATTTAAAATTTTCTCTTGAATGACTGCCACATCGATTATTGGGCTCTAAAATATCATTGTAAATTGAGTTTGTTTCAACTCTAACAAAACTCCCAATTTAATTGTTTTAGTAAACCCAAATTCTAGTGCAGTGTCCTAAAATGGTAGGAATTTAGACATCACATAAGTGGGCTCTAAAATATCATTGTAAATTGGGTTTGTTTCAATTTCAGTGCAGTGTCCAATTCAATTGAATGATTGCCACATCGCATTAGTGGGCTCTAAAATATCATTGTAAATTGGGTTTGTTTCAACTCTAACAAGTCTCCCAGTTCAATTGTTTTAGTAAACCCAAATTCTAGTGCAGTGTCCTAAAATGGTAGGAATTTAGACATTGTTTTTAACCGATTCTCAAGATTTTTAGTGCTTTAAAATTGTATGTCACAGATGCATTGATTTTAGAGGTTTGAACTTTGAAGTGCCACTAATGCAGCTTACACTTCGGGAAAATCTCAAAACAAAATATCAAGCATCAGAAGCTAGAAGAGCTTTATATTTGAAAAATCCGAAAACACATCCCCTACCATCCTATCGTTCCTTCCCGAATGTCATGGAACACAAATATCTTTCAAACAATTCAAACATTTCTCTTAAACGTTTGCCACATTGCATGTCATGTGGTCTAAAATAGCCTTGTAAATTGGTTTCACAAGTCTCCCAATTTAATTGTTTCCATAAACCCAAATTCTACTTTAGTGTCCTAAAATGGTAGCAATTTACACAGCTTTTACCGGATTCAGAAGCGGTAGTGCTTCTAATGTTGTTTTGTTGCAGATGCACTAATCCCAATGGTTCAAAATGCTATTAATGTGACTTCACTTTGGGAAAATCTCAAAACTAAATATCATGCATCAAAAGCTAAGAGTGCTTTATATTTGAAAATTCTTTTTTTTCCACTAAGTTGTATGAAGGTGGCTCTATTTCTAACTATGTTTTGCATCTAGAGGTCCTCAATGATTAATTTGCAGACATTAAAAAGCCAATAGATGATCAGGATTTGATTGATTTGATCATGCGGAGTTTGGCATTGCCATGCAGAGTTTGGCATCCATGTACTTGATTGCAGAGACTCGAGAGCTTGATTTTGACAAGTTGTCAACAGTTATCTTAAAATAGGAATGAAGGCAAGAACAATCAAAAGCAGTAACTTCAAACACCACAAAGAGTGCATTCAATGCACAAATCAAAAGAAAAGGCATGTTAAATAAAGTAACTAGTTTATTAGATGAATCTTCAAAAGGCAATAATTCATCAAAGAGATCCTAATAGTAGGGTTACTATTGTAGAGAATTGGGATAATTCGAAAAAAAATTGTTAGAAGCAAAAAGATCTTGCAAGTGGCCAAAGGAGGTGACGATATGCAAACATTGTTGGAGGAGATGAAGGGGAAGCAACAAATGATTTTGCATTTGTGGCATCCCAAAACTATTCTATTGAGTCAACAATCTAATACTTCAACTTGACCATTTTGATGCTATACATGTCACAAAGATTGGTGGGCAGGTTTTGTTGAGGACAAGAGTAGTAGAGAATCTATTTTTTGGGTGATGGTTGGACTCATTTTGTTAGAGGGTGTGGGGATTTTAGGGTTGTGTTGAACAATGTTGTTAATTATAAATTTATGGATGTTCGATGTGTCCCTAACACGAACGAAAACCTACTTTCTTTTAGTGAGATTACTAAAAACTGTAGTATTTAAGTAAAGTTTCAAGGAAACAAATGTATCATAACTACTCCTCAAGATAACAAATTGATTGCAACATGAACAAAAACCGACTTTGTATTAATGATGTTACTAACAGCACAACTCATTGTGCAAAGTTTCAAGGAAACAAATGTATGGTAACAACTCTTCAAAGTGACTGCTATAGGTATGGGTGAAAAGGGGTTGTATAAGCTTGATCACCCAACAAAAAGGACACATGCACTTGCATCGGTTGAAAGTGCTAATGGACTTTGGCATGAGACGTATGATCACCTTAATTGTAGGTATTTGTTTGCACTCATTTAGACTAATCCTGTGGATGGACTTCCATCCATTCAAGAAAGTCAAAATGTATGTACAAGGTATCAATTGAGCAAAAGGCATGGCAAATCAAAGGAGATTTAGATTTACTACATACTCCAATTTTGGAGCCAAGATTATCTTGCTATTGGTTGATTTTTCTAGGAAAACATGGAATTATTTTCTAAAATATAAGTTTGGTTGTTTTTCTAACTCTATAATTTGGAAATCAATGATATAAGATTTCCACAAACCATAATTTTGTTCACTACTATTTTCGAATTCAATTGTGTTGAGTTTTTGCATCAACGTTTTATACAAGGTTATCAGGAGATGCGTATCCACCCCCCCTGGGACACATCTCAAGGACCAAGACACATCTCCGATACTAGGGATGTGCCTAGAGACGCCCCCGTTTGCAAGGGACACATGAAAACATCTCCCAGCGTCTCTTGAAGACTCTTGTGACAATTGAAATGTCTCCTACGTAAAAATGCACTGAAAACCTAGGTTTTAAAAAGTTAAAACTTTAAAGTTAAAAAGTAAAAACTTAAAAGCATCACGGGCCTTTCAAATGGTCAATATAGACTTCCACTCCAAGGAACTAGGAAGTATCACGGGCCTTCAACTAGGTGATATACTTATTGCAGCCACCATTTTTGTGGGAGACTAGGAGTGAATAGTTATCACAGCCGCCATTTCTATGGGAGTGTCACACAACAGCTAGGTACAGTCAGGTATATAACTGTTTTATATACACCAAATTTTGCTTGCTTTCTTATTTATAAAACTCTAAGGCTAGGATGATTGCAAAATTAAAATTTCTACATAGAACACTCCATCCTCAATAAAAACAATATTAAAGACATTCAAGGTATAAAAACCATTATAGAAACAGCAATTGCAATTGAAGCTAATAGCTATGTATTGAATGTCAAACCAATTTTTGCACAAGACAATATACTGTCTGCATTACACATATTCACATTCAATTATATCAATAATTATTTGTGTAACCAACACAAAGGAAACATAAAATGAGGCTACACCAAATCCATTATAGTTTTAAATATAATATTTAACAACAAAAGAGGCATCATACGTACATGCCAAATAGTACAATATTTTGCATTAAAGAGCCTTCTCCATAAGGAAAGGAAACATCTATCATCCATTTTATGGGTCCAAGGGCCAACTTGAAAGCAAAGGGCACACTACACCATTTGATAATATAACCTATGTTGGGTGCCGTCTAAATATCTTCCTAAAGTTAGTTGCAACTAGTCAAACTTTACTCTTTAATGAATTCCGTGAAAGAATCTTATATTTTAGTGGGATATGTTGCTAATTTTTTTTATTTTTTTGTGTAGATTGTCAAGTGGGGGAAAACAAGGCTTGTACCCATTGTGGAAGTATTGTGATCGTGTTCTGGGGCCGAAGGGTTTAGGTGGAACAGCCACAATCACATGTAAGTTTTGTCAAATGTCATGGCAAGATACTTAAACAAGGGTGAAGGCTCATTTCCTTCACATACCTAGAAAAGGTATTGATCCTTGTCCAAATGAGGTGCAACAATATGATGCTATGAGGGATCAAGAAAGGGCTAATGGGAAAGTTTATAATTTGAGCTCTAATGCTTCAACAATAGGGGCAACTACTGCAACTCAAAATCAAAATAGAGAAGCAAAGGTGGATGTGTCTTCTAGAGATGTACTAGCAGAATGTTCTCACAAGAGACCACAAATTGGTAGCTCAAACCTGAAATGTGCTAGCCAATTTTTTTTCAAATTTTAACACATTAATTTCACCCATTTACGTTATTGAAATCACAAACCAACTAAAGGGAACCCTTTCTCTTCTAATCAACCCAGATCCCAGTAGGGGCAAGGTGAGAGCATACTCGAAAGGGGATCGTTAGCACAAATCTGAAACTGTTGGAAAAGTACAAGGAAAGAAGATAACAATCAACTCAACCACTTATTCAGCGGGAGGACTAGAAAGAAAAGTACAATGCTGAAAGTAAATATGCAACTCGACCACTTATTCAGCGGGAGTGTGTTGACGGCTCAGCAGATCAGTAATAAGCAAATGCAATACAATATAGACTGAGCATGACCAGTCTCTTCCACAAGCGTGGGAAAGCAATGTAATAAGCAAGCTAATGAGATAGCTGACAATACTACTGTTCAGCTTTACAAAATGCTAGAACTCCTACCAATAACAAAGTTTTTCAAGAACTCAATGCTGCAATCATAGAATATGTCTCTCCTATCCTCAAATGACTCATCCACACTAAAATCCCAACTCCAAGGACAACTTCTACAATCTGATTTCTAACAGACCAACAACTAAAAGGCACAGACCAACAACTCATCAATCCACTAAAATGCAAAGAACTTGCTCAAAACTAACTCAAATGACACCAAACCAAAACCAAATGATCTCTAGCATGTAGGCACCCAAACCCCAAGCAACAAACTGCAACCAAAACTCATGATTTTTTTTTGCACGCATTCCAAAGCACCTCCAGCATGATACGGCCCCCAAGAAGGGCGATTTCTTCCTTAAAATTCACACACTTGATAATAAAATCCGAAAATCAACAGAGAGGGGCGCCTAGGTCTGCAAAACTCATTTGTCAAATACCTATAACCAAATAAAATTCAACCTAAGACTTATGAGCAAAAACAACAATCAACTATACTAAACTAGCAACTCCAAAAACTGATAAAAACTCAAGAAACTCAACTACAATGTGCTCAATCTGCTCTCAAGGATTAAGAACAATCAAATCTCAACTAGTTGCTATCTTTCAAGCAAGAAGTCAAGCCAAAGCTAGAAGGTATGCATTCCTCGAAGCAACTCACTAACCATTTCAGCAACATAACAATACAGTAGACATAAGATACCCCCAAGAGAGAGCAAAGCCTCTTATTTATAACTTTCTCCAACCTTGAATTCAAATTTCTTTTCCCTCCAATTAGGTTGCCCCCATGAGATTCACATTCAAATTCACTTTGACATTTGCATTTCATTTCAAACTTCATCCTCCTTCATAACTTGGCGTCCAAACATAAGAAAGATAAAATTTTATTTAAAATGCCAATAAAAGGAATGTTAGGCGTCCCAAATAATAAAGTGAAATGCTTTTTAAATATTTCTCCAAGTATGGTGTCTAAAATATTTAAGTGAGAAACCTTATAAAAAATGCTCTTTTTAATAAACCAACTTATCTCTCCATTTAGGCGTCCACCCAACCTTAGTAAAAATATTTCACTTAAATATTTTCATCAAATATCAAACTTGCCAAAATAATCACCTCAAATGCTGGAGACCAAATGAATATATTGCCCTACCCGAAATAGCCATAATACCAAGTTGTTGAAACACTGCCAAAATTAGCACCAAAGTTGGAGACCAAACTACTCAAATTGACCTGCCAAATATAGCCATTGAATTGAACTGTAGAAACCCTGCTAAAAATAGCACTGCTAAAAATATAACTTACTAAAAATAGCATACTGCTAAAAATAGTTAGTTGTTCCAAACTCATTTTAACCACAATCTGAGCACTCGTCGTACTTACTAAAAATAGTAAGTCCGGAAAAGTTCTTTGATTTTGTTGCATGTCACACCGTCGCGAAGCTCTCTGAAAACCCAAAAGGAATCCAAAATCTGAACTGTAAAACTTCAACATGCAACCACCGTAACTTACTAAAAATAGTATTTTCAGAAAAGGTTTTTGATTCAATTGCATATCATACCACTGCAAAGCTCTCTGAAAACCCAGAAAGAATCCTGCAACCAAACTGCAAAACTTCAACATGCAAACCCCTGAATCCTCAAAAGAAACCTCTAAGCAGTTGGAAACACAAATTTTGCCACTGACTAGCCTCCGGGCGTTCGGGGATAAGCTATCATTCACTGGAGAGTGCAGTGCTAAAAATGGGGACATTACAAAACCCCATTGGAAGATTATTTGATGTGCAAGGTCGAGAAACAGCTGATGCAATGATTGCATGCTTCTTTTATGCAAATGGAATACTATTTAATGTTGCTCGCTCACCTTTCTATGGAGAGATGGTCCAAGTTATCAATAATGGACCAATTGGGTATAAACCACATAGATATGAAAAGATTCACACTACTCTAATTGATAAAGAAAAAATTCAATTAGAGCAACAAACTACACCAATGAAAAGAATGTGGGCTACAAAAGGATGTAGTACTGTGATGGATGGGTGGATAGGTGTTAGAAATCGTCCACTACTTAATATCATGATAACATGCAACAAAGGGCCTTATTTTTTGAAGGCGATAGATTGTTCAAGGCAAGAAAAAAAATGCATAGTTTTTTCTTAACCAACTATGTAATGACATTGAGGAGGTGGGGCATCACATGTAGTCCAAACTGTTATAGATGTTGCTAATTTTGGCAGTATTTCAACAACTTATCGAGTTCGAAATAATAAACACTTCGGCGATTTAAATAAGACTGAAATAAAATTTTATAAAAATGTGGCGGTTTAGGTTTCCTTGCAACTTGAAGTATTAGCCAAATTTTGATTCCCAAACTATTAGCCAATTGGCGATGGCGAATATTAGCCACTCAAAACCACCGGTGGTGGATGTTGAGATGAAATTGTTCCAAGTAGGTTGACCACCTTTTATGTCTATCATTCCACAACTTCCCTTGTGTCTACAAAAATTGAAGAGGCTTATGGTCTGTGTATAATAGTCTCCTTTCCTAGAATATAATGCTTCTATTGTTTACAAGCTTGAGGAATGGCATACAAGTCATTGTCATAAGTAGGATATCTACACACAATATCAAAAAAGGTCTCACTATGGTAGGCATTTGGGTGCCCATGTTGCATGAATATTGCTCCAAGTGCATATTCATATGCAGTTGTCTCTATTTCAAATGACTGTTGTAAGTCTGGAAGGGCTAACACTAGTGTTGAACATAACCTTCTTTTCAATTCCATAAACACTCATTGTTGTGCATTTGTCCAACTATGCTTTTGCTCCTCCCTTGAATGACTTATTTAGGGGCCATGACAAATGTGAGAAACCAAAGCACAAACCTGAGATAGAAATTTGCCAATCCCAAAAAGTTGCAAAGCTTTGTGAGATTTTTGGGAGATGTTCGGTCTTTGATGACTTGTATCTTTTCAGGATCAACATGAACACCCTCATTGTCCATAATGTACCAGGGTACCCCAAGTACTGAATACTTTGCATGCCAAAATAACACTTTTCTCTATTAGCATAGAAGTTGTCTTGTTGCAGGGATGATGGCACTTATTCAACATGCTGCAAATGTTCATTCTAGGTTTTACTAAAAATGAGTATGTCATCCAAATAGACAACCAAAAGAATCAATTAAGGGCCTAAGTACATCATTCATCAATTGCATGAAAGTAACAAGAGCATTGGTTGGAACCAAAGGCACGACTAACCACTCAAATAAACCTTCTTTGGATTTGAAAGAAGTCTTCCACACATCTAATGGATTGATTAGTACTTGGTGGTACCCAAACTTCAAATCAATTTTAGTGAAGAAATTGGCCACTCTAAGCTGGTCCAACATATCAATTTGAGGGATTGGATACTATTCTTCATAGTGATTTTGTTTAATGCTTGATAATCAATGCAAAGTTGCCATGTTCTTTCTTGTTAGCAAGCACAATCAAGTTGCCACATGGTGAAGCACTTGGGCAAATATGTTTTCTTTGATGAGCACACAATTATACTAAGAGGTAGGGGGGTAGGGGTGAATTAGTATAATACAATCTATTACCTTTTAAAACTCAATCAACCACAAAAATAACAACCATGCAAGATCTAATAATTAAGAACACCAAATTTATTTGGAAACCCTTGTGGGAGAAAATCACGAAAAAATAATGCTATATATCAAACTTCCTACAATCTTTGTAGGCACCAACCTATAGGAGACACTAATCCCCTCTTATACAATTTGTTAGCACCAATCCCCACTTCTAGAATTTATAAGCACCAACCCACTAGAGACACCAATCCCCACTTGTAGAATTTGTAAGCACCAACCCACTAGAGGCACCAATCCCCACAATTGAGCACCAACTCAGCAAGAGATACCAATCTTAACAACAAAGTTCCACCTTTTGAATGTTGCTTCTTCAACGGATGATGGATATTATGATCTCCTTAATTTTTTAACTCCTATTTTATATCTGCATATATTTTCCTTCTCAAATCTCTATGCACTTTCTTCACAAATCTTTTTCCCACAAATCTGATCCAATCTCTTTCAAGTCTGCATATACCTCTTTCAAATCTTCCTTTGATGATCTCCCTTTTTATTCTCTTAGTCAATTATATCTGCACATATTTTTCATATATATATAATGCAGATATAGAAGAGAGGTTAATGCAAATATATGTATTCTTCATAAAGATCTACACATATTCCTTATATATATTTACATTAACCTCTCTTCTATATCTGCATTATATATATATGAATATGCAGATTTGTATCCTTCTTTTTATTACTAAACTTCTACACTTCAAATTCATTTCACTATCTTCTACTGAAATATACTCACTCAATTTTTTCTTGATTTTTAGTTAACATTTACAATGTAACCAAGATATAGAAGAGAGGTTAATGCATATATATATAAGGAATATGTGTAGATCTTTATGAAGAATACATATATGTGTAGATCTTTATGAAGAATACATGTATGTATTCTTCATAAAGATCTACACATATTCCTTATATATATTTGCATTAACCTCTCTTCTATATCTGCTTTATATATATATATGAATATGCAGATTTGTATCCTTCTTTTTATTACTAAACTTCTACACTTCAAATTCATTTCACTATCTTCTACTGAAATATACTCACTCAATTTTTTCTTGATTTTTAGTTAACATTTACAATGTAACCAAGCACCCGTTAAGGTTAGCATAACCCAAAACGTGCATGAAATAACTCTAACCAAGAATGCGCCCTAAAACCACTTAAGGAGGAGGGGCGGGCATATGGTCAAAGGATCCCTAGGATCTACTAAATCAACTATTATAAAGATTACACTGAATATGAGAGATTAAACTCGACACCAAGAATGTGCACTCAAGATCCTTTGACAGGCGAGGTGCTAACATATGGCAGAGTACTAATGCTGAATTGAAATGTAACAAAGGCGGAAAACCAGCCAAAGAGACTTTCCACACTACCACCAAACAGTGGGGGGAAAAGATTACAATTTAAAATACTTCTTCTGCAGCGGCAGGCATCCACTGAAGAGTGGAGATTTGCCACTTGAAAGTGGGTATGCAAGAGAGTTACAATTCAATTTATCCTCACTGGCGGTAGACCATCCAGGGGTGCTTGGTGTGAAACTAATTAAATAATGCAGCAATATTAAAAACTGAAACAATACTACTGTTAACAACTTAACAGTTTGTACAAATAAGAAGGCAGCAAATTACATTGTTTTCACCAATTTTCAAGCACCAAGTTATACATTGTTTCCATGTCAGAATATAATGAGAAAAGAAGAAGAAAGATGGAAACAGCAAATTATTTTATTTTATTTCAGCAAACTGTAATTCTGGAAATGTCAAATCAGCAACTACAACAAATTATCAAATGCTCATAACTCAATCGAATTACCTCCAAATTGCATGATTCCAAGTGCAATGATCAACTAGGAGATAGGCGCCCATGCTGAGATGAAGAAACAGCCTCAAAACACCATTAATTATTTAGGGCACAATTCCCAATGCAAGCTGAAATGTACGACCCTCCTTGACGGGTGATTTTGCTCATAAAAAATCCACACACCAAAATTAAATCTGCAAACTGGTAGAAATGGTCGCCCAGACCTTGAGAATGATTTGGCAAACTGCCCAGAACAAAACAAAATTCACTCACTAAGCTATAAGTAAATTCGACTTTCAGCGGTGTGCAAACAACTCCAAAATTGGTAAATCTCTCCAAAAATTCGTCTTTTATTTCTATCTGCTAGTATGATTGAGAAGCAGCAATAATTCAATTAGGTGTTATCTTGCAAACACGAAATTGAGAAAGGTACTAGGAGGTCAGCATTCCTTGAAGTACAAAATGAGAATTCATTTCGACAGCATAAGTTTAACATAACATGAGATAACCCAATGCTAGAGCAAAGCCACACTTTTAAAGAAAGAGGGATGACAGTTCAATTCCCTCAGATGGTACGCCAAAAGCCATCTCACATTTTTTTTACAAAAAAGATATAATTCCCTCAAAAAGGCATCCCACTTGAGACAAGGGAGAATTAATTAGAACATTTTAATTTCCTTCATGAGGCGCCACCCTTTAAGTCCCTCTTTAAACACAACTTAAAGTTAACACCTTAGGCCAAGGGGTCAACTGAAAATTAGAACAATTTGCCTTTTAATGAAGAATTTCATTAAAGTAATATTTTCAAAAGGCCAAGGCTTAATTTTGAATAACTACTCCAGTGGATATAATGAACTGAAGATTGATAAGTGCTAACTGCCAAAAATAGTATTTACTATAAATAGTAAATATTGAGGAAAGACCACAAAACCTCCAAAACTAGAACCCTTTGATTCACCCCAACGAGCCTACAGGATTCCAGAATAGGCTGTTGAGCCACTGACAGGATCACTTCCAAAAGGGGAACATTACAGTCTGCCCCCCTCGAGATTGCTTGTTCTCAAGCAATTGCAAAGCTGGATGCTGCAAAATTTGTTCACCTTCCCAAGTAGCATCTTCAATAGGGAAGTTTTTCCATCTTACCAAATACTCCTTGATTGTTCGCCTCCTCAAGGACCGCTCCCTACTGTCAAGAATCTCTTCCGGAAGCAACAGCGACTCCCCTACTTCATCTAAGGGCGATAATTTTGAAGTAGCCACCACATTGTGCCCAAGTGCCTTCTTGAGGCGAGACACATGAAAGACATTGTGAACTTTGTTGTCCGCTGGAAGTTCTAACTCATACACCATTTCACCAATCCTTTTGGTGACTTTAAACGAACCATAGAAATGTGGCTTCAGTTTTTCCGCACCACTCTTTTTGAGGGAAGACTGCCTGTAGGGTTGAAGTCTCAGATTGGCCATGTCTCTCACCTCAAAAGAACGTTCAACACGCTGTTGATCAGCGTATAACTTCTGCTCATTTTGAGCTTGCTGCAAATTTTCTTTCAGTGACTTCAAAATGTCTTGATTGTGCTGAAGAATATCTTTTGCCTGGAGAGCTCTACTATCATCAAACACAAAGTCTACAAAGTTAGGAGCATCATACCCATAAAGAGCCATAAAAGGAGACATCTTAATTTACATGTGATAAGAAGAGTTGTAACAAAACTCTCCCAAGTGAAGCCACTTAACCCAAGCCCTTTGCTGCCCTGAAACATAATTTTTGAGGTAGCCTTCTAGCCATTTGTTGACAATCTCAGATTGCCCATCCATTTGCGGGTGATAGCTAGTGCTTGGAGTGAGCACTGTACCACTCAACCTCAATATCTCTTGCCAAAACACACTTAGGAACTTGTTGTCCCTATCACTGACAATGGTCTTAGGCAAACCATGCAAACGGAAAACTTCTCTAAAGAACAACTCAGCTATTTGAGCTGCTGTAAATGAACTAGTGATAGCATAGAAATGAGCATATTTAATTAATCTATCCACCACAACATAAATACAATCATGGCCTTGCACCTTGGGTAAACCGGTGATGAAGTCCATAGCAATACTTTCCCACTTCTGATTTGGAATTGGCAATGGCTATAGTAAACCAAATGGAAAAGAATGTTCATTTTTATTCCTTTGACAGGTAGGACACTCTCTTATGTAGTTCATAACTTCTTCCTTCATCCCTTTCCAAGCAAACCTTTCTCTTATCTGCTTGTAAGTCTTGAACATGCCTTGATGACCAGCAAGAGGAACATCATGGAATGACTAAAAAATCTTCCTCTTAAGCTTGGATTCGAGTACCAAAAAGATTCTACCCTTATACATAATCAAACCATTAACCAAATTATACCTTTCATCAACCAAATGACCTTCTATAATGCTGGTTGTGAACTGATTTTTTGCATAATCAAAAGCAATCAACTCTTTCCAATCTGCTGAAAGCTCACAAAGTGACTGCAAATGAGGTCTTCTGGACAAAGCATCCGCAACTACATTGTTCTTCCCCTTAACATACTCGATATCGAAGTCATAGGCCTGAAGTTTGCTTACCCATTTTTGTTGCCTTTCATTCAAATCTTTTTGGCGCATGAAATGTTTAAGACTATTATGATCAGTCTTAACCACAAATTTCCTTCCCACCAAGTATTGGTGGAATTTGGAAAAAGCATGCATAATGGCAAGCATTTCTTTGTCATAAATCGAATATAACTTTTCTGCTCCTCTCAATTTATTGCTCTCGAAGACAATAGGGTGTTTGTCTTGCATGAGAACAGCTCCAACTCCTTCACCTGAAGTGTCACATTGCAATTCAAAAAGATTTTTGAAATCAAGCAAAGCCAATATTGGACATGAACTCATAATTTGTTTGAATTTATCAAACACTCCTTGTGTTTTATCTGTCCATAGGAAGGCTCCCTTTTTGGTGAGATCTATGAGAGGGGCTACCATATGAGAATACCCCTTAACAAACCTTCTATAAAACCCACACAAGCCCAAAAATCCCTTTAAGTCAATCACATTTTTTGGAGGTGGCCAATCAACAATGGCTCTAATCTTCTCAGGATCAACTTTGACCCCCTTAGAATTGATAATGTGGCCAAGATAGAGAAGCTCAGTCATCCCAAACTCACATTTGGATTTTTTAGCAAACATGCATTCAACCTCCAAAATGCTAAGCACTTCCTCCAAGTGCTGAAGGTGCTCCTCCCAAGACTAACTGAAAATGAGAATATCGTCAAAGAAGATAAGCACAAACTTCCTCAACTGCTGCCTGAAAGTCTTGTTCATACAAGATTGAAATGTTGTTGGAGCATTAGTCAAACCAAATGGCATGACAAGGAACTCAAAGTGTCCATAGTAGCATCCAAAAGTTGTTTTCTCAATATCCCCTTCGCTCATTCTGATTTGCTGGTAACCGGATCAAAGATCAATCTTCGAGAAGAACGTAGCCCCATGAAGCTCATCAATAAGCTCATCTATCCTAGGAATAGGATATCTATTCTTGATGGTCTTTTGATTCAATACACAATAATCAACACACATACACATTGTACCATCTTTCTTTTTGACCAATACTACTGCTGAAGCAAATGGGCTTTTGCTTGGTCTAATGAACCCTACCTCCAAAAGTTCCTTGACAATCTTTTTTATCTCATCTTTTTGCTTCTTTGGATAACGGTAAGGAGTAGTGATGACCAGCTTGGCACCCTCTTCTAGTTCAATCACATGTTCACACCCTCTTTCAGGTGGTCTTCTCGAGGGTAGGTCACCAAAAACCTTGCTCTTTTTAGAAAGAAGAGCTTGTATATCAGGCGAGTATTGTCTTTTCTCTACAACTGGATCAGCTGATATGATCATACACTCTGCTTCCCATTCAACTTGATCATGACGGATCAGCCTCTCCATTCTATTCAAGGACACAATTCAAGGACCTCCATTGGACATCCCTCTCAAAACAACCTTCTTCCCATCAGCTTGGAATTTCAATTCCATGGTTTGCAAATTCAAGGTGATCTCTCCAAGAGATCGCAGCAATTGTATTCCCAAAATAGCATCGGTATCACCAATGCCAACTACATAAAAGTCATCCTTCACCTCATAATTTCCCAATTGCATGGAAAGATTAGGAATTTTCCTTGTGCAAAATATGGTAAAGCAATCTGCTACCATTACCTTGAATCCTTCAAAATCTTCGATCTTCAATCCTCTTTTGGTAACTAGGCCTTCATCAATGAGATTATGAGTTGCTCCTGTATCAATTAGAGCAACAATCCTTTGAGAACTAACCACTCCACGAACTCGAAAGGATTCATTCTTTTGGAAACTAGACAGTTGGGCAAAAGCACTACCATCTCCAACTTTTGGTTCGTCTTCTGGAGCTTCTTCTCCTTCACTACTTGTTGTTTCATACTGCTGATCATACGGATCAGATTCCGATCCATAATCAAAATAGCCCTCCATTTGTTGAACTTTACCTTTCCCATAACAACGGTGACCTCTTGTCCAAGGTTCACAACCAGTATAGCAAACTCCTTTTCTAAGCTGATCACGGAGTTCATCAGATATCCTTTGTGGATACTTGTTGGGCTGACTTGGAGGGAACTTCTTCTTATCCTTTTTGAAAGGTTTGGACTGAAATTTTGGCCTTGGAGTAGCCAACTCCATGCTCCTTGCTTTCTTGATTGCTTCATCCAATGACGGTGGATCAAAGGTTTTGACCCATCCTTTCAAAGGCTCCATTAAACCTTCCGCAAATAAAACCACAAGTATTTTTTTAGTAATGTTAGGCACCATTACTGACAACCTTTGAAAATCAGCAACATAAGTGTCTAAAGATCCATGTTGTTTCAATTGTGCCAATTCTCGAAAACTCAGCTCAGGATCTTACGTATCAAATCTTTTAATCAATTTATTGGTAAACTCTTCATAGGTATGGATGAGATTATGGCCAAGAGTAACCAAACCGTGAGTCCACCATTCATGAGCCACTCCATCCAAGTGTAATGTGGCAAACTTAATTGCATCTTCCTCCGGCATTGGTCTAAGTGAAAGATAGTTATCCAATTTCTGCACCCACGCCCTGGCTGCACACTTATTACTTCCATCAAAGTGGTCCAAGGTAATCTTACCCAATGCTTGTTGAAAATTATTTATATGGTTCATTGGAGGACGATGTTCATTCCTTCCACCATTCCTTCTACTTCTTTGATTCATGAATTGATCAAAGGTCCATGCATCTCTCATATCAGGGGGTAAAGAGATGTACTCCATATATGCTTGTCTAGCATCATCAACAAAAGGTACCCCAACTACAGGTGGTTGTTCATCTCTCAGAGTGAATATAAGAAGAAGAGGTCTAGATGAAGATCCTCTTGTGATTGTGGCATGCTGTCCAACAGTTTTATCCCTTCCATTAACTACTGAAATATTATGACCATCAGGAACATAAGTTCCATTAACACCACTATTACTACTGTTTTCACCAACTTGATTTTGCTGGGGTTGAATAGGGTTCTGACTAGCTTGCTGATCCAATCTAGCTAGCAAACGTGCCATCATGTCTAACATGTTGTCAAACTTCTTTTCTATTTGGGCTTCTTTTTCTTCCATTGAAAGACGAGGTCCTTTGACATACTCTCAACTGTTTTACACATTTCTCTCAAGGCTTCTGACAAAGTATCTGCTTCTGGCACTAGCGGAAACTATAACTGAGATCTGGCCTGGTTTCTGATGAAGTATCTGGTTGCTCTGTCACTCATCTGTCAACTAATAGACTGAAAAACACAAGATGGCAGGAACTTCTGCTCGTATACCACTGAAATATACTCTCTCAATTTTTTTCTTGATTTTTAGTGAACATTTACAATGCAACCAAGCACCCGTTAAGGTTAGCATAACCCAAAACGTGCATGAAATAACTCTAACCAAGAATGCGCCCTAAAACCACTTAAGGAGGAGGGGCGGGCATATGGTCAGAGGATCCCTAAGATCTACTAAATCAACTATTATTAAGATTACACTAAATATGAGAGATTAAACTCGACACCAAGAATGTGCACTCAAGATTCTTTGACAGGCGAGGTGCTAACATATGGCGGAGTACTAATGCTGAATTGAAATGTAACAAAAGGCGGATAACCAGCCAAAGGGACTTTCCACGCTACCACCAAATAGTGGGGGGAAAAGATTACAATTTAAAATACTTCTTTTGTTGCGGCAGGCATCCACTGAAGATTGGGGATTCGCCACTTTAAAGTGGGTATGCAAGAGAGTTACAATTCAATTTATCCTCACTGGCGGTAGACCATCCAAGGGTGCTTAGTGTGAAACTAATTAAATAATGCAGCAATATTAAAAATTGAAACAGTACTACTATTAACAGTTTGTACAAACAAGAGGGTTGCAAATTACAATGTTTTCACCAATTTTCAAGCACCAAGTTATACATTGTTTCCATGTCAAAATATAATGAGAAAAGAAGAAAGATGGAAACAGCAAATGATTTAATTCTATTTTAGCAAACTGTAATTCTGGAAATGTCAAATCAACAACTACAGCAAATTATCAAATGCTCATAACTCAATCGAATTACCTCCAAATTGCATGATTCCAAGTGCAATGATCAACTAAGAGATAGGCGCCCTTGCTGAGATGAAGAAACAGCCTCAAAACACCATTAATTATTTATGGCACAATTCCCAATGCAAGCTGAAATGTACAGCCCTCCTTGACGAGCGATTTTGCTCATAAAAAATCCACACCAAAATTAAATCTACAAACTGGTAGAAATGGTCGCCCAGACCTTAGGAATGATTTGGCAAACTGCCCGGAACAAAACAAAATTCACTCACTCAACTATAAGTTAGTTCGACTTTCAGCGGTGTGCAAACAGCAACTGCAAAACTGGTAAATCTCTCCAAAAATTCACATCTTTTATTTCTATCTGCTAGTCTGATTGAGAAGCAACAATAATTCAATTAGGTGTTATCTTGCAAACATGAAATTGAGAAAGGTACCAGGAGGTCAGCATTCCTCAAAGTGCAAAATGAGAATTCATTTCGACAGCATAAGTTTAACATAACATGAGATAACCCAATGCTGGAGCAAAGCCACACTTTTAAAGAAAGAGGGATGACAGTTCAATTCCCTCAGATGGTACGCCAAAAGCCATCTCACATTTCTTTTTCAAAAAAAATATAATTCCCTAAAAAAGGCGTCCCACTTGAGACAAGGGAGAATTAATTAGAACATTTTAATTTCCTTCATGAGGCGCCACCCTTTAAGTCCCTCTTTAAACACAACTTAAAGTTAACACCTTAGGCCAAGGGGTCAACTGAAAATTAGAACAATTTGCCTTTTAATGAAGAATTTCATTACAGTAATATTTTCAAAAGGCCAAGGCTTAATTCTGAATAAGTGCTCCAGTGGACATGATGAACTGAAGACTAATAACTGCTAACTACCAAAAATAGTATTTACTATAAATAGTAAATATTGAGGAAAGACCACAAAACCTCCAAAACTGGAACCCTTTGATTCACCCCAACAAGCCTACAGGATTCCGGAATAGGCTGTTGAGCCACTGACAAGATCACTTCCAAAAGGGGAACATTACATCTACTTTCCACACAATTCTTTCTTTTATATCTTCATTATTCAAGTGAAAAGATACATCTCTTAATAAAGACACAATCTTTTACAAAGATATGACCATTTGTTAACAAACCTCCTTAACTCACATATCAATCACTACTTTATTATCATTATTTTTACCTTCTGAATCATTAACTTTTAAGCATAGTTACTCTTTTGAAATGACTCACCACCCTCTATTATCTTGATCACTGCCTCTTTAATTGATTAATTGTTGTCTTGTAATATTCATCGCTGCCTTTAACTTGTCCTTAAACACCTCCTTTTCACCAATATAATCGCTACTCTTGCCCATTAATAATAATCTTTGCTTTATATGAATCGTTGCTCTTAGAAAATATTAATCGCTACTTTTCTTATTGTTGTGACCTATTTCACACATCGCCCCATCGCAAATGGGGACCCCCAAGTTTTGGTTTCGCCCTCTGCGTTGCCAGTTTGGAGTTCAAAATTTGAGTTGTTTTTTAGAGTCACTCCGACCAAGTTGAGATTTTGAACCCATTTGTGTGCCTAAACGTCATGGAAGGGCTCGGAAGGTCTGGAAGACAAGGATCGCCTGTGCTTTCGGTCATTTCTGACACTTCCTATTTTTTAGGGATTCTGCTTTTTTTATTTTTTGCTTTTTTTTATTTTTGGCATTTTTAGGCCATTCTAGAGTTCCTATTTTTTAGGGATGCTTTTTGCTTTTTTCTATTTTTAGAAAGTTTATATTTTGGGATCCCACTAAACATGAAGTCAACACGCCTCCAAAAATCAACATGGAAATCAAGGTAAATGGTGAAAATTGCCAAAAGTGGCTAAGTCTGATGAAGTGCGTCCATGAGAAGGAATGGCAGGCCAAGCATGAAGTCTGCCCTTGCCTTTGGCAAACCAAAGGCAGGCACTGGCAAGCCAAGGTTGAAGTCCGCCATGGCACAAGAAGCCTCCAAGTCTGCCCGTGGCTTGATGAACTGTCAAGTCTGCCCTTGGAAGGAGAGAGGGTGAAGTCCGCCCATGGCTTGATGAAGGGTGAAGTCCGCCCTAGAAGAGAATGGCAAGGAGGGGGATCAAGTCCGCCCTTGGAAGGAGAGATGTCCAAGTCCGCCCTTGGCACAAGGAAGGGTCAAGTCCACCCTTGGAAAAGGGAAGGTCCAAGTCCGCCATGTCTTGGCAAGCCTCAAAGTCCACCCATGAGAGAAGTGGATGGAAAGACAAGCCTCCAAGTCCGCCCATGTCAGAGAGATGCCCAAGTCCGCCCTTGGACAAGTGAGAGGCCAAGTGCGCCCATGAAAAACAGAACATGAAGTCCGCCCAACTTTGGGAGAGGAATTTTTCTAAGGCATGGAAAAATAAAATATGCCTAGAAAGAGAAGAGGTCAAGCTAGCATAAAATCCACTCCTCAGCACGACGGAATAAAATTCGAAGGCACGGAAGGAAGAATGTCTAGAAAGGCGAACATGAAGTCCACCCAACTCAACATGAAATAAATTCCTAAGGCATGAATAAAAATTCAAAATGGCTGAGAAATCTCTCAGTCCGCCCAACCCAGAAGGAGAGAGAAAATGGAAAGTTTGACTAAGTATAGATGTCTAGAGAGGCCAGAAGTCCATCCGGGAAATTGAAAATTGGCAGAGAAGTCATTAAGCACATTTTGACCAGGCAGAAGATTAGAAAATAAAATATTTAGCCACAAACAAACAAATTTGGCCAAGTATCAATTTTAAACGGGTTGGAATTTTAACCAACACTTAGGGAGTTTTAATTAAAATATTCAAGGTCTGGAGAAAACGAGAAATTACTTGGATGAGTAATTAATTTGCCTTAGGAAAAATTGAATTTTGCTGCGATTC
The DNA here is from genome assembly GCA_007115665.2 of Sequoiadendron giganteum. Classification (NCBI taxonomy): domain Eukaryota; kingdom Viridiplantae; phylum Streptophyta; class Pinopsida; order Cupressales; family Cupressaceae; genus Sequoiadendron; species Sequoiadendron giganteum. The sequence goes on along the minus strand of CM021100.1, from coordinate 342,143,915 downwards.
GAGGATCAAACGGGTTGGAAAATTAATTTTAATGATTAATTTAATATTTTTCAACACTTAGGCAAATATTAAAAGAAATCTGAAGATTTCAGACAAATGTGGCGCCAAGAAGAAATTAGAAACTTGCCTCAATAATTGCGAAAAGATTTAGAAACTTGTTAATCGAGGAAGAGAAAACGTTTCTAAAATTGAGAGAAACTCAAGAAAAAGAAAGCAGTTACTAAGGAAAATCACACTTCTCAGCCATATAATGAGTTTCAGCAACTCATTTTTCACAAATTCGGTTGAGAAGAAGTTATCTCTCTCAAATCTGCAAGAAGTAATTTTTGAAGGAAGGAATAGTGAGAGTAACGTTACTTTGTGAATGTAAGAAGTAATTTTATGCGGAGAGACTTGATTTTTTTTGGAGAAATCAATTACTTCTTTGCTGAAAGTCACACTTCTCAGCAGATTGGCGCACTTCTTTGATCAAATTTTCAGAAATTTTAATTCGCTCGCAGCCAGAGGACATTCTCGGAGGTTTGGAAATTCATTGGTAACACTTTTCTACTCTTTTCTAAATCTTCTACTTTCATTCCGGCACGAGATTTATCCAGTACTCGGCAAATTTATTTACTTTTAGCTTGCTTTTTCACAGAAATTTATATTTTAAAGGCTGAAAGTGCGATTTTATCAAAGAACATCCCAGAATAATTTGATTCTTAAAGGTCTCGTACTAATGTTAAGTATTTTGTACTTGCAGGTTGATGACCACCCGGGGAGAGTCGTCAAGACAAGCACATATGAAATTTGCAAGTAAGGGGTTGCAGCCGGAATCCAAAATTAATTCAAAATGGAAGAATCTCACAGACACATCGATCTCAAGGATTTCAAAAGAAGAATGTACGGGCATGATGGATTATTGCTGACACCTATCGCCAGAAGGATGATGAGAAATGGAATTGTTCAAGCTGTCGGATTCCCACCTGCAGTTGAATGTGTTGAGTTGATATTAGAGTGTGCTCTTCACTATAACGCGCAAGACAGGCAAATTGTTGCACCTGACGGAAGGATACTGGCTCACCTTGGAGAGTTAGCCATATAGGAAGCCTTCGGCATCCCCACATACCACAAGACTGCTTACAAAACTAAGGAGGATGCGAAGAAGTTATATGATGAAAAGCTTGACCTCTGTGGCGCTAACATTAACAAGTCATGGCTGGAGAAACCAAGAGCGTCAGCCAAGAAGATGCCTAAGAAGTTGTTGCGCACAGACTTCAAAGAGGATTACGGAGATATCATTGTCCTACTAAACAGGATAGTTGGCAACCTTCAAGGCGCACCTTTTGAGACTTGGATGTACTATTTTATCGAGGACATCACAGAGGGGGTCAAAATGTTCAACTGGTCTTGCATGATAAGCAATAGTCTCCACGAGCAGCTGGTCAACCTTGAAAAGACCAAGACATTCTATATGAGCTCCTATGTCATCTACATGTTGGCTAGTATAGGTATGCAGGCTTGGTTTGCAAAGGCATAGTTGGCAATGGGGAGAATGAACTGAAGTCCTACGATTGCTAACTGCAGCTTCAGCTTAGTGAGAAGGCCCACTTCAAGCGGGCACATGACGCATTCCTCATGTACATAACCAAAATACTTCAAGGAGGAACGCACCAACGGCTAACTCACGAAGCTAAGAGTCTAATTGGCAAATACGGGTCTTGGCTCATCTAGTATCCGAGGTACACATATATCAGAATCCAGGGGTTCACTGGGAGTCCATACTGATTGCCAATCTTTCCTACGAACAAAATGGTCTTGCTTGAGGTGCTGCGACGGTTGGAGGAATATCAAAGCTTCCAAAGGAAAAAACAGAAGGCGGCAATCACCTTTCCCTTCTTTATAGGGAACATGCTGGAATCGCGTCCGTCAGCGCAGGCAGCTGAAAGTGCCAAGCTGGAAATACAATGGTACCCATTCGCCACTTATCCGTCTAGGGACAACTTCGACCCACATCATCATATTAAGACTGTGGATGGGAGAAGGTACAGACATAGGGTTGAATTGGAAGACTTTGGGGCAGACACTGCAAACGAATATGAGGTTAGACGAAGGTTGTGGTCCAGACTGCCAATTAGCTTGATTAGGGCAACTGAATTTTTTCGAGTCCCTAATCAACTTGAGGATGATGGGAAACAAGTATAGTCGTGCTTTGATGAAAGCCCGCCCTTGCCTGCTGTAATGTGGTCAGAGCCTGAACATGCTGACTTGAACACTTTAATGAGGCCAGTCACAAAGTAGACTCAATGGTGGGTTGATCAGCAAATCTAGGAGTTGAGGCGGATGAAGGTGACACTTACCTATGACAGGTTAAGCGAGGTGGAATCTTACTCTTCTAATGCGGAAGCATCTCAAGGAGTGGAGTTGATAGAGGCCACTACTTCAAGGAAAAGGAAAGAAATAGCTATGGACAGGGAGCCTGTTCAGAAACAGGCAAGGATAGGGCCTTCACACTCTGCCTCATCCAAAAATATCAACGAGATATTGGCCACCCTTGATGATTAGTTGGCCAACATTAGGAACCCTTCCCCGATTCCCAAGGACAATGTGGAGCCTCAGTTGGATGATGATGAACCTCCATCTCCCACAGGAACGGAAATACTAGGGTCAGATAATAAGATTGGCGCCCAGAATGATGACTTTCAGGAAGGAATGATCTCAGCCCTTCGAGGAATTTTGGATGCTCCAAGCGGAGAAAGTGTACCGGAAGAGGACGACACTGAACAGCTCACAATCTCGGACTGGTTGAAAGAGAGGATGAAAATACAGGTGCCAGTTGAAGAACAGGAAGAGGATGATGCTGCAGACTTCTTGGCCAGACTTGAAAAAGTTTCAGTCAAGAAGTCGGCCAAGAAGTTCTCAACCATATAAAGGGATGAAGTCGGGAACCGGACCGTATAGATTGCAATGCCGACAGTGGACAAGCTACGGGAAGACATAACCCCATATGAGTATGCTGTCATGACCATCGACTTGGGTCCAACCACAAAGGGCCAAGAAGTTGAAGATCTGGACAATTCAGTGTCCACCATCAAGTTGAGGTTAGCAAAAGAGGTGGCAAAGAGGAAGGACTGCCAACAGAGATTGAACGCCTAAAGGAGTACATACAGCATCTAATCAAGCCTCTTGATCAAGATCACAAGGCAGCTCCCCTTCTCCTGAACTCTTCACAAGAGGTAGCCAAGGACATAGAAGAAGATCGGGTCATGGCTAGAGAGGCTAAGGAATGGATAGTGGTCAAGGGCGCAGAAGCAGACACATTCCTGGAGAAGTTGACCCTGGTCTACGGTCAAGCCACTTCATTACTTTCCAGACTGGCCGCCTTGGTGAAAATATGGGATGGTCTTCCGGATATGCAAGAAAGGATAATTATATGCCTCAGGATTCTGAAAGGGGTCCTGAAGCAGGAACTGATCGACGGAGGCGTCATTGCAGCAAGCGCAGCTTACGATTTCCATACATGGTATTGGACTTTGACAGTACGGGGAGAAGTGTTGGAAAGAGTAAAGGTTGATGGACTCAGAGTGGAGGAGCAGATTAGAGAAATCCAAGGCAAAATCTTCAACATGGTTGCCGACATACTGGACAAGGAGGTCAAACGAGAGAACCATTTGCAGCTGGAAGCCTTGAAGAATAAAGTGCAGGAACGCTTCTTTGCTATCACCGGGCCTATCTTGAGGTAGAACTGGGTCAGAATGGCGAATTTCTTAGCCATCCAGGAGTCCTTTGAGAAGATCGAGATAGACTGGGAGGACATCTTTGTCAAGTGCACCGAAAGCATGGACGGATTGGAGTTTAGGATCGGAATACTCCCACAGATCACTATGGAAGAAGTTGCCTCTATCATGTCCAGATTCATCGAACACACGGCAACTCGGGAGGATGGGATGGACTTCCTTGAAAATAGCCCCAGGCGCCAACTCACTCTTGTCAACTCTTAGTTCATTGATGTTATTTTGGGAAACCCTAATTAGGGTTTATTTGTTTCAATCTTGGTCGTTGGCTCATTTCAATCTGGGCCACTCTTTTGTTTCTGAGAACTCTATATAAACTTGCGTACTCTCATTTTCAATTTGTGAAGTGAGTAGTATGAGATTGTTGCGATAAACTATTTCCGTTAATAAAAGCTCTAGTGCATGATTTGCTTAGAACCACTTTTGTTTTCAAATAGTGTGCAAGGTTTACATCTTCTCCTTCAACATTTAGAGTAAAATTAAACTAGTATTTTATTTGAATGTTTGTTAGTGAATGATAGATCTAATAGCAGTGGTTGATGAGATTAAAATCATACTTTTGTTAAATAGATGATTTGTATTCAGTGTGCAAAGTTAGCCTGAGCTATTAAGTTGTGGATGCTTAACTTCAGTTTGGATAATTATTAATTCAAAAATGAAAATCATTATCACCTCCGTTCAAGATTGCACCCGCTTTGCGTAGTTGTCTAAAGGAGGCGAAACAAAGTGTGGTTATTCCAATTTCATCTAGTCATTGGCGTCTCTTGATTTCTTAGGAGTAGCCTAGACTTCTAAACCCTTATCTTTTTGCATTTTTTTGGAAAATCTGAAGTACCCGATGGAAAGAGCCTTCAATGATAAAACTGTCTAAATCCTTAACTTGCAAATAAATTCTAACGTAAGTCCCTTTGTGATTACCAACAAATCGCAACGCCCACTGATCTTATCCACATGTCATGACCTGACTAAAGAAACCTTGGAGTTGTTGCACAATCTTCTTAGCATTCGTAGTAACTTTTCAAGAGAGGATAAAGTGTCCTTGGGCATTTTATTCTATGTTCGGTGGGTATTTAAAACGCACACCAACACTTATATACACTGTTCTTCGAATCGTTGCCTTTATTTTATTAGTCACTCCTTAATAAACATATTTGCTGCCTTTAATCTTTTCTTTATCACTGCTCATTAATATTTATTAATTACTTCATTTATCATATTATTTGCTACTATCAAAATGATGGTAATCACTGTCTTATTAGATAACAAACAAGATTATCAAACTTATACTCCATGTTTGAATGGATCAAATTAATTAAAATACTCTGCCAAATTTCATGGTAATCTCAGCCTCTTTTCTTTATCTTCTTATTTTGCTATCTTTCGGTGAGCCTTTGGTTCCCAAACCCATATATACATGTCAGCTTGATGACACACATAGAATATCTGCCTGCAACTAGAATGTATCTTCATATTTCTCTTTTGACATCAATTACAATTCTCATCCACATGCCTTTGACATCAATGACAATATTTCCAACACATTTTCCCTGGAACTAAGTCAATGGAATGCTTCTTTTTTTTTTTAAAGTTTTTTTAAATTTGAAGCAGTAATGGAATGCTTGACTTGACAATGCAATGGTACCCCTGCTGGTGAACTAAACACATTCCAATATCTGATCCATTTGTTTCTGCTGCTTTGTTGTGGTGGTTATTTTGGCATGTGCATTGAGTACAACTGATTTTGTATCCTCAAGTTGAATCATTAGCAATACAAAATCTCTAGTTTTAGCAATCAAACGCCTACACTATTTTTCACTAATTAAAGATGCAGATTTTGTGGGAGTCACCTCAGGCACATGATACTTCCATTCAGCCAGCTTGATAGTAACACTACGTGGTCTGGACTCATATACGCCATGACATTGATACATGTATGGTTGTCCCAAGAGCACATCACACATCCAATAGTGAAAGTTGCGAATACAACAGTCTACATCCTTACAAAAGTCCTTGTAAAACCTTGCAAAATGTTAGCAAGGAACCACAGTCAAACAGAAACCCTTCTCTAAGTGATTTATGAATTTTCAATTGTATTGCCTTTGCACATTCCTCAAGAAAAGAGAAATAATTTACAAGCAAAAAGAAAAAAAGTATATGTTTGTTGGCTACAATGAACAACCTAAAGCTTACAAACTACTAAACATCTCTACAACCAAAATTGTGGTTAATAAAGATGTTGTAGATAAGAAAATATCATTCTTTTGTGTTAATGGTAATTATACATATAGTAGAGTATGGGTGATTGTTTCTAATTTTGGACAAAGATCTAGCATTGAAATCAATCAAGAAACATCAAAGTAAAATTTCAAGTTGGTTATGTTTGAGTAAACAATGAGCTATCTCAATCTTCACAACAAGATCAGAAATCTAGTGAAAAAGGAAGTTATTCTTAGAATTTACAGCAAGATTAGGAGGGACAACAAAAGAGACTGAAATGGAACTATATCTTGATGAAGGATGTTCAAGAGGATGAATTGCCAAAGGCAATGAAAGGCTGATCCACACGATCAGGGAACATGAGAAAGGTGGTAAGCAAGTAAATATTGTTCCAACTTCTACTATTTCATAGACATTTGAACATAGCATATTTTAGGGGCCAAAGGAAATCTTGAATGGGAAGCTGCCATGAAGGTGGAATATAATGCCTTGACAAAAAACAAGACTTGAATGTTGTCAATATTGCTCCCAGGGATTATAGAAAAAAATAGAATGAATGAATGTAAGTTGAGATAAGCTCTCAATTAACACTAATTCACCACTAGTCAATGAATCAATATATCGACAATTAGTAGTTAGTTTGATTTATGTTTTGCAACAAGTTGTCAATTTATGTCTCAACCTCAAGAGGAACATTGGCAAGCTGCAAAGCGAGCCCTTTGCTATGTCAAAACATCCCTTGACTTTGCATTCTATATCAAAGCTTTTTGACTTCATGCTAGTAGGATATACTGATTCCAATTGGGCTAGATCAGTTGATGCAAGGAAGTCTATAACAAATTATGTCATCACTCTCAGTGTAGGAGTAATTGATGTCCTAGCAGAGCTTCAACATACAAGGTAGTCGTCAATATAGGCTGAGGCGATATGGTTACAAAGGATATTGGTCAGTCTTTAACTCGACCAAACAACAATGACGACAATTTTTTTGGCAAAAGGGGTATTATCAAAATGGTGAAGCAACCAGTCTACCATGCCATAACCAAGCATATTGAAGTTTGTCACCATTACATTCACCAATTGGATGATACAAAAGCCATTTGTCTTTATTATTATCCTACAACATAGCAAATTGCTTACATATTGTCCAAACCACTTGGTAAAGACAAGTTTCTCAAGTTTGGAGATAAGCTTAGGAATTTATCAGGTTGTCATTAAGACAAGGGTAGAGGAGGGGATGGGGATTATTAGATTAATAGAGTGTCATGTCCCCATTAAAATATTGTAGATATTATAAAATAAATTAAAAGAAATTAAAAAAAAGTTGGCCACCTCAACTTGGATAAGGCCAAAGGCAACCACCTCAAATAGGAAAGTTCTATTTTTTGTTTGTTTCCAAAAAACAAAAAATGAGTTGAGGAAGCCTCCACCCTAGGAATACATGACCCAATTTAAGCCACCAGTGGGCAACAAGAAAGGATTCAAATTATCATCTTTCTCTTGAAGCCTTGTTTGAGCACTTATTCACACAGTCCCAGGATGGAAACCCTGAGGATTGCTTGAGTTTCAAGGACAGAAACCATTGAACATCTCAAAAGGGAGACCAGGGATGAAAACCCTTAGCCTTCTAGTTGGTGGTTCCAGTTTGAGAATTGCATGGCCCAATTTAACAATTTCAATATAGTTCAGTTAGCAGTCAGCATCAGCATTTACCTAGTTCGAGCCTAGTATATCCAGAAAGCAATTAGTTTCAACACTTGCTTGAGCTTCAGCATAGCAGATCAGTTTACAACAGGACTCGTCACCTTCCAGTTCAAAGTTACAGCTAATAAAGGAATTCCTGGATGTGAAGGGTGAGACTGTACACTGCAGCCTATCAGCAGCACCTACAGGTTTCAGAATTCTTGTCATATGAAGGTTTTCATCAAGCTTCAACAGCAAGATTGTCCTAAACTTGCAGCCCCAGCTTAGTCTCAACAGTTCAACCTTTCATAAGACCAGCAGCAAATTTTGAGGCTGGATTATCATATTTAATTGATTAAGCTGTAACCTCATGGTGCTATTGAACTTGCAGCAAGTTTCCATTTTGTAATAGGAATAACCGAAAAAAACTTTCATAATAAAGTGTTGTTTCAGAATTCATTGTGTTGTTTTCAGAATTTGTTGAAGTTTTAATATTCAGTTGCAAATAAATTATCCAAAAATTATTGCTGTCATGACATATAGCTATGTTTGTAATAATGCCTGCAACGGTTTGATATTGTTAGCATTGTAGAGGTGTAGTTTTTGCTTGCACTAAAGATAGCACGCGGTTCTGAATAGGTTGTAGATTGTCGTAGACTTGTTCCTAGAAAAAAGGAAGTATCGTTGATTTGGCTTATATAAAAAGCCATCCTGCAGTGTAACAGCTACAGCTTGTTCAATAAAGCTAATAGAAACATATTCCCCCTACAAGATGAATATGAGAGCATTTTATGACAATGAGAACAGCTTGAGAATATCAATTAATTTCTAATTGATTGACAAGAGGCAACTCAGCCAAAGTTTGACTCCCCGTATTGTTCTTTCTCAGATACCTGATATCACATGAGGGGAGCATGAAAAGGAAGAATTTTTTGTCACTGACAACATTAATGCCTGAAAGTGGTACCATCTTGATTTTTTGGCACAAGAAAACTGAGTAAAGAAATGAGATGGAGGCACGGAAGCAACTCTCAAACAATGCTCAAAATAAACTCTCAATTAGACAAATCTCCAGCAACAGTTCTAGAATGAAATGGAAGGGAATTCCATGGTCCAAACTTAGGTAAGCTTCAAATATCCAATATCAGCAGGAATCAGACTCTACGCCAAACTAAGTTAAGCTTCAAAATATCCAACATCTGCAGGAATCAGACTCTACTGGTCCTTCAAACCATCGATCCCATATTGCGTTTGCTGGACCTTTGGTGCTGCAAACAAAGTAAAATAATTGCCAAATTTGTAAATCACAATTATTTTTGCAAGTGAGCTTCCAGTGAAAACAACTTTAGATTTCCTATTTCTTATGTAAGAGAACTGTTATATATAATGCCATAATACTCATGGAAATAGAAGCTCTTACATAGGAAGAAGAGGATCTGGTGTGCTCTCAATCATCTGAACCATTCTGCAAGAAAAAACCAAAAATTTATTATTCACTGATTTCACAGTGCAAATTGAAGAAAAAGATGTACGTCTGGAATCTGAATCAGAACTAGCACGTAGGTCATGAATCACATACTCCTTGCAAGGTGATGTAGCTTTATCTGTTTTATCCAGTTCTTCTAATTCTTCCTGCATGTGTAAAAAAATTAATGCTCAAGCCAGTTGAAAACATGAATCCAAAAGAACCAACTTTTAAACAATAAATTCTGCCAATAGTTTTTGGTTCTATATCTTGCAGCAAAACAGCATTCTTCCACTACTACAAGACCTAAATAATGTGTAGTTAGAAGCTGACCCTACACAAATTGATCACTTTGATTCTTTCACTTACTGCAGCATATTGTGTACACAAGCTTGAATATCTTGACTTGTACATTTGAAACTTTAAGTTCATAAATTATTAAATAGACAAATGTGTCCCTCAAACTTGACAACCAATCCCAATTATTTGCCCACAAATTCTTTGGTGGAAACAACACATGAGGAAAAAGAGACAGAAAACAAGACATTATATTGAAACATAAAGTTGACAAGCACATAAGTATTAACCGATGTGTCTATAAATTAAATTGACAATTTTATTTATAAGCCTAACATTTGGTCCCTAATCAAATTACGAAAAATTGCAACTAATCCCCATTAAAATCATGTTTGATGCAAATTTTGCAATAAGATACATGCATATGAAGAAAGATATGTGTTGCAGTTCATGACCGCTTGATCATATGATTATAGTAGCCATGAACTGTCTAACTATGATATTATGGGTACAGCTTTCTGTTTTTGCATGTACATTGAAAAGATTTTGTTGACATTAAGAACTAAAGATTGCTGAAGATATATTTTTTCACGTAACGAGGTAACCGTTTAAATTCAAAAGGGGAAAAGTGATTAAATTCACACATCAAATTTGGGCCAGGGTCCCTCATTGGCCGATTCTGCATCCTTCAAAAGAGGCTCTCAAAATATTTATTTCTCTTGACCTCTATCTCATTTGCATTTAGTGGAACTAGAACTGGAACTGGAATTCGACTTGATGAGACCATTTGGTTCACCCACACCACTGTCCATGCATAACACCCATGATAATTGTAAACTGTTCCCAATTTTCTAAAGGGCCATGTATGTATGTTGGGTATATACCCGACAAAAGTGAATAGGTATTGTGAGTATATGTATGGTCATTTGCCTTATTTGACCCAAACTGATTCCTCTTCAATGAATGAATGAAACTGTTAAGTATTTCAATTTCTCTCACAAACAGAAGAAATGAGTAGTTGTGGAAATAACCAATATAGCTAATATCTATGATTCAAGAGCATTCCCTACATGAAGCTGTAACCAGTTTATTGTATTATTTTTAGCACGCCTATCATATAGGACTTTCACTTTATTAAACATGGCATGTCAATGAAAAATTTGTAATAATTGTTTATTGATGATATGTGCATCTTCTCCGATGCCATGCATATTCTTCACCACTGCAAAGAATTCATTTTCATCAGTATCCCTGTTATTATCAAAGAGAGACTGTTTTTTTGTTAACAATATCATCTTACCATTGAAATCAATATAGTAGCAGTCATATAGATGGTCATGTTTCGCTCATTTCTGCAATATATCCTGGCCTTTATTAAGGTATATTTAAAAAATTTGAAGGATCTCTCCTAAGTCCTAAGTCTTATGTTTTGGTTCTCCCACATAAAGTCAATGCTTGCCTAAACTTTCCCCAAGCACGGCCTATCTACACCCACAAATCATCTCATAAATAGGCTCACAGAATCAACCAGAAAATTCACATCAACTTAGCATCTATCAACAATCTCACATAAATTACAAGTTACAACCTTAGTTGAAGATTGCTTCCAGGCTGCCCAAGCATTACAAACTACAATGGAAAATATTGCCCATTTGAGAGTCCAGACGCATGGAAAAAGATCAACAAATTTGAGGAATTTCCTCTTGGCAAATCTCCAATAAATGGCTTGTGACTGGTGATGAGTACCTATGAAGATATATTTTTTCCTTTCATTTTCAATCAGCTTAATGATACAGTCAGATTTACCAATATTTTCAAACACTTTATTCAATGCATGCACACAGCACGGTATGCAAAATATATCCTTGCATTTTTGGAATAATGAACAAACTAGTTTCTTTGCTTAATTGACACTGCGTATATAATATCTTGGACAATATTTGATACCTTCACCTCCTCAATGGCAATAAATTGTTTTCCTCTAATAACTACATGTTCCCTTGCCACAAAGACTAAACTGTCCTTAACAAATGAGGATCGGCTTTAGAAGTTACTACTGCATTCAAAGTGAACAGTTTTGTGTAGTAATCCAATCATCCATCACAATACTACACCCACCACAGACCCCTGTCAACTTGACAGTGCCAGTTCATTCTCCAGGTGTGCCTTCTCCTTGTCAAAGAAGGCAATATGAAGATTCTCAAAAACTGTTGGTTTAGACTATGTAGACAAGAGGTTCATTGTTAATGGTAGAAACCATATCCTAATACTGAGGAAAGTGAGCCACACTATGGGAACAAGATTGTTTGTAGAACATTGTCCAAAGACAAAGGATGATAAAGAGCATGTGTAATGTTCCATATGCTAATGTTGTCAGAACCCTAACATATGCAATGGTTTATACAAGACCAAATATTGCCCAAGTAGTGAGAGTCTAAACATATCTAAGTCCAAAATAAGTGAAAAAACATTTAACTATCATGAAAAGGAACTTCAGATACCTTTTTGGCACTTCAAAGTATTCTATTTGCTGCTACCAAGGATGACTTAATTGAGCAAGGAGCTGAATATAGAAGGCTTTGTTGATTTAGATTGGGCTAGTGATACTAACAACAAAGGATCCACTAGTGGTTGTGTTTAACCTCCTCGGTGATGCAATTAGTTGGATGAGTAAGAGGCAAGCTATGGTTGCTCTTTCTATGCAAGATGGTACACAACAGCTACTCAAGCTTGTAAAGAGATCATATGGCTTCAAAAGGATGTCATTGATGTTGGCTTGAGAGAAGGAATAGCACAAATTGACTGTGATAGTCAATATGACATTTGCTTGGCCAAGAACCTTATGTTTCTTGCACGGATAAAGAACATTGAAATGTAGTAGTATTCTTTTCGTGACATGGTGGAGGATTAAAGGATTATATTTGAGAAAGCAAAATAAATGGTATAGATCAGCTATGGGTAGCTATTAGACTTTTTTGTTTGTTGTTTACCTATGTTTTTGCAATGTATACATACAAGTGAGAGAATGTTTGGATATTTAATTAGGTGTATTGTACAACTTAAAAGCCATGTAATATTTTAATATTTATACTGTATTGTGATTTTGGGCCCCTCATGGATGGGATGCCACATGAAACAGCTCACCACTTAGAATGTTGGGTATGACATCTAAGTTACTTTGTATGAGCATGATGAAGGGAGTTGCAAGTAGACATGTGAGAGAATTTACGAAAAAAAAGGAGTTACATGTAAGTTAGAATGATTCTTGGAATTTTAGGAATCATAACTTGAACCCCCAACTTGGGTGTTGAGTCTATTGACAAGTGGATATTTCCTCTTGAAGCTCCTTAGTCTATGTATTAAGTGTTGACATTAAAAAAAATCTGGGAGAAGATTTTGGGTAGTGTTGTGACCTTTTCACACATCACCCCATTCAAATGGGGACCCCCTATTTTTGCTCCTTCTAGTCTTTTGGCTTTGGTTTTGCGTCTCTCTCTCTCTCTGATCTTTTTATCCCTCCGAGGATGTCCCATCGTTTGACCTAAGTTGGAAATTTTGGCTAAGCCTGTGAAATTAGGGTTTTTATTCTTCAGGCTTGTTTGAGGTCAAATAGAATTGTCAAAGGGAAATATGAGCTTAATACTGTGATCACAACGCTTCAAGCAAGGTCCCACTAATTTTCACTGAGTTCTGACAACTTACTATTTTTAGTTAGTACTCAATTTGGAATCTTTTTATCAGGATTTTTTGAATTCAGACTGTTCCATCACATGCAGGTAACTTCAAGGTACTTGCACGCAAAATTTGAGCAAAATTGGACAACTTGCTATTTTTAGCAGTTCAAGCTTCAAGAGCCATTTTCAGGGTGCACATGTATGATTTTTCAATGCATGTCTGGAGAATGTTTTTGGGTATTTCAAGACCTTCGCGATGATATAACATGCAATCCAGGATGATGACTTTCAGCAATTCAACCTTCAAAGGCTCTTTTTAGGGTTTGCATGCAAAGTTTTTCAACGCATGTCAGGATATTCCTTATGGGTTTTTCAAGAGCTTCGTAGTGATGTGACATGCAAGCAGAGGAGATCATGTTTCAGAAACTTACTATTTTTAGCCAGTGCACGCATGCAAACCAATTTTTTGGGTTTTTTTGGGTTTTTTGAGATCCCTCAGGCAATGTGAAATGCAAACTCATCCGATAGATGATTGATCACTTTTCGAGCACTTACTATAAATAGCAGGTTCACTCTAGTAGCCACCCAACACTTCAGTATCACAAACAGAGCAGCATGCAACAAAAATCGAGTCAAATGGAGACCGTTCAGGGCACATGCAAGTTAGATTAGGGTTTCCTACTTTGGTGCCTAAAAAGAATGGTAAAAAGCTAGAATTTCGAAAAACGAAGATATCCCATCACGATCAACATCCTTCAGGCAATCTACTAGTAAAATTTGGGCATAATTCGGGCACTTACTATTTATAGTAAGTCGCCTCCAGAACACGGCTATAAATAGCAAGTCAACACGAGGGGCAGGTGTAAACAGGTTCACCAAGCAACGAGGACCACATGGTGAAAATTTCAAGTCAAACAGAGTTGTAGAAGTCAGAAAATCAGAGACTTGCTAAAAGTAGAAGGTGATGACAGGCTGAAGGGATCAAAATTTTCTAAGTATAAAATCAAAGCTTCACCATCAAAAGGCGCCCTCAAGGAAAATGAAAGCATGCCTGCCTAAATGCGCCCAAGGTTGAGGTGATGGCATAGAAAATTTAAGTGAAGAAAATAAAAGTAGCACATGTGAAATGCGCCCACCTTGGAGTGAGGGAGTTGAAAATCTTCTAAGGCATTGAAAACAAAAGCTCCCCTAGCTAAATGCGCCTTCAAGGCAAGCAAGAAGGTTAGAAAATTTCTAAGTCATAAAATAAAAGTTGAGGGTATAAAATGCGCCCAAGAGGAAGTTGTTTGCAAGAAAAGTTTCTAAGTGTTGAAACAAAAGCTCCACCTCTCAAATGCGCCCTCAAGTGGAGTGAAGACCCCCCTAAATGCGGCCAAGCTTATATGGTGGCATCAAAATAATTCTAAGGCAACGAAATGAAAGCTCAGCCTAGAAAATGCGCCCTCAAAGAAGGTGATGGTGTAGGAAAATCTCTTAGTGTCAAAACGAAAGCAGCCCATGCTAAATGCGCCCATCTTGAGGTGAGGATGTTTTAAAAGTTTTCTAAGGCAAAAAAAATGAAAGTACATGGGGTCAAAGGCACCCAAGGGAGATGATGATGCCTTGAAAAATTCCTAAGGTGTTGGAAAATGCTAAGGCATTGGAAAATAGAAGCTAGAGGTGCTAAATGCACCCACCTTGAAGAAGCAAACCTCACTAAGCAAAATGCGCCCTAAGCAAGTGGAATAAGGTAAAGAAATTTCAAGTAAGAAAAATAAAAGCACACCCCCTAAAATGCGCCCTTGAAGAGGTTGAGGAGCTTAAGAATTTTCTAAGTCAAAAATGAAAGTATGCCCCCTCAAATGTGCCCCCAAGGAGGATGAGGGAGGCCTAAAAACACCTAAGGCACAAAATGGAAGCTCCCCATGCAAAATGCGCCCCAGAATGAAAGCACCAAGACTCAAATGCGCCCAAGGAGAAAAGCGCATAAGGCATGGGAAAATGTAAGTGGAAGGGATGAAAGGCACCCACAAAACAGAAGCTCTACCTCATTTGCGCCCTTGGTAGGATAGAAACTTGAAAAAGTTTCTAAGTGTTGAAACTTGAAGCTCCCCATGTAAAATGCGCCCAAGTCAAGTTGAGAGGGCATGATAATATGCTAAGGCATAAAACGAAAGTCAATGGGGTAAAATGTGCCCATCTCAAGCAAGGAAAAACGCCTAAGTATGAAAGCAAAGCACAAAGGGTTAAATGCGCCCAAGAAGATACATGGTGTGGAAAAGTTTCTAAGTGTCAAAATAAAAGTAGCCTATCTAAAATGCGCCCAGCTTGTGTGATGACTTAAAAAAACGCCCAAGGCAAGTAAATGGAAGCCCATGGGGTAAAATGCGCCCAAGCATGAAGGGGGTCAAAGGAAGCAAAATACTAAGTGTTGAGATTTTTTCTAAAGCGAAATGAAAGAAGCAAGTCTAAAATGCGCCCCCCAAGGATGGGAGAATCAAGATAAAAGTTTCTAAGCCTTTGAAAGTGAAAACTTGGCCTAGCAAATGCACCTATGATGAAGAGGAGTTGAAGATTATTTTTCTAAGGCATGCGAAATAGAACCCCACTAGGTCATATGTGCCCAAGATGAGTAAAGATGGGAAAATACTCTAAGGCGTGGGAAGTAAAAGGAACCCTATAAAGTGCACCCAAGCTGGGTAATGAAGGGGAGAATTTTCTAAGGCTAGCAGAACAGAACCTCACTATGCAAAATACGCCCAAGGAAAGAGATGTTAGAAATTTTCCTAAGTGGGACAAAGCTTCACTAGATAAAATACGCCCTTGGCATGGAAAATTAGATGGAGGAATTTAAAAAATTTCCTAAGGCATGGAATGAGAACCCAAGGCAGTGAAGTATTTCAAAAGGGGAGAATCAACGTTGATGAATATTTTTCCATGGGTCAAGCAAAAAAATTAAATGAACCCCTTTAAAATGCACCCATGACTTAACAAAGTTGAGAATCATTTTCCTAAGGGAAAATTTTATTTTTCGAAGGGGAATTATTTTCCAAGATGCCTAGATTATTTTTCTGAAGGAGATTAAATTTCAAGAATCGAATTTGTTGAAGTTGCTGAAAGATTGTTGGAGATTTTTATTTCTCAAAGTTGCTGAGAGTTAGAAGGCTGTGAATTTCGAAATTCTATGCTGGAGAGCTGAGTTTTATTTTCTAAGTGCTGAGAGTTGAATTCTTGAAGTTGCTGGAGTTTTTCTTTTCGAAGTGCTGAAAGTTAGGTGTTGAGAAGTTGAAGATAAGTTTCGAAATACTCTGCTACAGTGATTAATATTCTTCTAGCTGCTGAAAGTTGAAAGCTGAAAGTCAACAAGCTGAAGTAAAAGTTCGAAATTTTATGCTGGAGAAGTTGATTGCTTGCTGAAAATTGCCATTTAGCATGAATTTCTTTCGAAGTGCTAGAAGTGACATTGCTGAAAGTTCCTTTTAAGCTCGGAGGATTTAAGAGTTTGAGGTTTGGAGTTAGAAAGTTTATGCTGAGAGATTTTTACTTTCAAAGCTAACTCCATATTGCAGCCATCTCGAGGATTATTTTATTTTTCTAAAATCTGCAGTCTAACTTATTCTATTTTATTTTGCAGATGGCTGAAGCAAGAGGAAATGTTGCAGAAACAAGCAAAGTTGCAGGCAGAGCTGCAATTATTGAGGCAGGCAAGGCGAGTGCATCTCGACAAGCAATGATCAAAAAGCTCGCCAAGCCATTTCTTCCGATGTCCATGTTCACTTCAAAGTTGGCGGGATTAAATGACACCAACCTTGGTTCATTTAATCTGGGTGCACTCAAAGCGAGAATGTACGGGCTGGGAGGTCATCAACCATCAGTCACAGCGCACAATATAATGAAAAGTGGGATCTACGCAATTGTTGGTTTTCCGCCAGCAATACAGTGTCCGGAATTGATTATGGAGTATGTGAATTGCTACAAACCGGAACAAAGAACTATTGTCTCTCCAAATGGCAAATTGTTTGCCAACTTCATGCCGGAAAGAGTTGATAGAATGTATTCCTCCTCCTTCGAAAGATGTGCTGGTGTCATCAATTCAGTCTGGATGCAGAGGCCAAAACCTCCCTGCACCAAGCTCTCGAAGCAGATAATTGTTGAAGATGTGAAACAGGAATATTGTGACCTGATAATGATGCTCAGTCGGGTGAACGGAAGTCCACAAGCATACAACTTCAAGCCTTGGATGTTTTATTACATCGGGATCATTTTGGAGGGAAAAGAATGTGTTGATTGGGCCAGAATGATCAGAAACAACATAGATGAGCAGTTCAGGAGCCTAAGGAGAACAAAGACCTTTTACATAAGCTCGTACGTGATGTACATGCTGGCTCAAATGACCAAGTACCGAGGGATAACGTACAAGGAGCCAATCGAGTGTGGCCCTGAACAGTTCAAGATCCACGAAGCTTGCCCTCAACTACATTTAACCAACACTGCCAGTTACAAGTGGGTGAATGATGCATTCACGATGCATATTGCAAGGACCCTTCAACAAAGAACGCAACAGAGGATTTCAAAAGAAGCACATGCATTGATTGAAGAATATGGATATTGGCTCATCCAACTTCCAAAATTTACATACATTAGGCTGCAGGGGTTCACCTCATACCCATACCGGCTACCAAGGTACCCCACCGACTGAATAGTAATGTTAGAAGTATCTAGGCAACTTATTGCCTATGATAAAATTCAGAAGAAGAAGAGGAAGAAGGGACTGGACTTCCCTATTGCCATGGGGAATTCCAGTGAAGAAGAGGATGAAGTTTGCTTAAATCATGAACTCCATCCCTTGAAATGCTCCCTAGGAAGGATAAAGTGGCCTAGAAATATTCTAAGGGTTAAAAATGGATGCTTGACAGGTGAAATGCGCCCATGGAGGAAATGAGGTTTGAAAATGTTCTAAGTCACAAAAGCAAAAGCACAAAGGGTCATACGCGCCCAAGGTATGAAGATGCATGGCTTGAAGAAATTCTAAGTGGTGAAAATAAAACTAGACACACCCATATGCGCCTAAGGTAAGACAAGATGGATGAAATTTTCTAAGGCACAAAAAAGAAGGCAGAAGGGGTCAAGTGCACCTAAACTCAAGATGAGATGAATTTTGTCTAAGGCATGAAGAATTTGAGGATGAAATGAAGCCCAAGCATCAAGCGTTCAATGCGTCCTCAAGGTGAAATATTTTCTAAGGCACAAGGTGGTAGATGCACCCTTGAAGAAGACCTTATGAAGTAAATACAGTGCGCCCATGATGAAAGTTATGCTAGAGAAAAATGATGAATTTTATCAAATCCAAAGATCAACCAATCAGACTATGGAAATTGGGTAAGTAAAGAGATTTTATATTATAAAGCGTTTTGATGCTCTTCTCTTTATTTGTTTTGCAGGATGAACGTCAAACCAAAGAATGGTGATTTAAGGTGATAGGACAAGCACTCCGGGATAACATTACAACTCTGGAAGAGGGAAAAGCTACATATTTGAAACTCCTCCATGATGTCTCGTTTGCAGGAAGAAGATGTTGGAAGAAACGGCTAAGTGTTGGGATCTCTCCACAAAGACCTAATATGCACCCAACTCAAGAAGGCACACGACAAGGTAGAGATGAAAAAGTTAGATGAAAAGCTTCCCAAGGCAAAGGGGGAAATGGCAAGGATATTTGTCTAAGGCATTAAGAACGTGATGCGAAAGAGGCTAAATGTGCCCAAGGCAGTGGGCTGGAGAAGTATGAAAATTACAAGGAAGAAGTGCGTCCAGGAATTAAACAACCCCTTCAAAGTGCACCCATGAGTTAAAATGCGCCTAGAGTGTGAGATGACATAAAATCTTTTCTAAGTGAAATAAAATCTCACTAGATCAAATATGCCTTCAAAGATGAATGAGTTTGAAAAAATTCAAAGGCGTGGAAATAGGAATCAAAGGTGGAAATATTTTCAAAGGGTGAATTAAAAGTTAATAAACATTTCCAATGGGTCAAGAAAAAAAAATTAAATCAACCCCTTTCAAGTGCACCCATGAATAAATAAAGTTAGGAATTATTTTCCTAAGGGAATTTGAATAAATTTTCGAAGGGAAGTATATTCTAAAAAGACATTTGATTATTTCCTAAGGGGAATGAATTTCGAAGTATGATCTAGCTGGTAACTTTGATCAACGTGATGAAATCTTTTGAAGAAGATTAAAATTGTCTAAGGCAAATGTCATGGAAATGGAATTTTAAATGAGGGAGATTTTAATGGGTTGGAATGGAATTCTAAGTGTTGGATTTAACTGAAGTCAAAGTGGAAATTTCGAAGTAAATCAAAATGATTCCCTTACGAGTGATTTAATTAACTGGCAGTTAGGAGGAAAAAATTCAAATTTTGCATGGGAAGGAATCTTCAATATGGGAAAATGTTATGACGGTTGGCTGACAACTCGCCCACCACTTCGCCAAAATTAGAAGATTTCTAAGTAGTGGGAGTGGAGAATTAATGAAGTTGCTAAAATTGACTCCCGCACAAATTGGCAAGATTCTCTAGCACAATTATTTAAGCAACGAAGTTTCTCACTTCTTCTCACCATTTGCACGTGCGAATTTCTACTGTGTAAGAAGAATTTTCTTGAGAAGTTAAGAGCTTGCTGAAGTGAGAGAGAGAAAATTCCTAAAGTTGCTGAAGGTATCAAGCTGGTGATATTTTTCTAAGTGCTGAAAGTATCCAGCTGAACTAATATTTTTCTAAGTGTTGGGAATCGAAGTGTTGGAGTAATATTTTTCTAAGTGTTGAAAGTATCCAGCTGGTGCGAATTTCTCTTGAGTGTCGGAAGTCACATTGCTGAAATTGTCAAGCTCAAGGAATTTAAAAGTTTGAGGTTTGGAGTTAGAAAATTTTATGTTGAATGATATTACTTTCGAATCTAACTCCATATTGCAGCCATCTCGAGGAGATTTTATTTTTCTAAAGTCTAACGTCTATCTTTTATTTTGCAGATGGCTAAAGGAAGAAAAGGAGATGCTGTCGGAACAAGCAAGGCTGCAAATGCTGAAGCAAGCAAGGCAAGCACGTCTCAGCAGGCAATGATAAAGAAGCTCGCCAAGCCATTCCTTCCTGAATCGAAATTCACTTCAAAGCTAGCAGGGTTGAATGATACCAACCTTGGTTCATTTAATCTCGGAGCACTCAAAGGAAAGATGTACGGGCTGGGAGGCCATCCACCATCAGTCACGGTACACCAAATAATGAAGAGTGGGATTTACACAGCTGCTAGTTTTCCACCAGCAATTCAATGTCCAGAATTGATCATGGAGTGCGCAAATTGTTACAAGCCTGAACGAAGGACTATTGTTTCTCCAAATGGCAAGTTGTTTGCCAACTTCACACCCAATGCTATTGGAGAAGCGTTTGGGATCCCCACTTCTGAGAGGATGATATATAAAGTGAAAGATAGAGCTGATAGAATGTATGCCTCCACCTTTGAGAGGTGCGTTGGTATTATTAATACAGTTTGGATGCAAAAGGCCAGACCTACTCGCACCAAGCTTCCAAAACAAATTATTGTTGATGAGGTGAAGCAAGAGTACTGTGATCTTATAATGATGCTTAGCCGGGTGAACGGAAATCCACAAGCATTCCTCTTCGAGCCTTGGATGTTTTATTACATCGGGATCATAATGGAAGGGAAGGAGTGTGTTGATTGGGCCAGAATGATAAGTGACAACATAGATGAGCAGCTCATGAGCTTGAGGAGAACGGAGACATTCTACATGAGCTTGTACGTGGTGTACATGTTGGCTCGAATGACCAAGTACAGAGGAATAACCTACAAGCAGCCAATTGGGTGTGGCCCTGAACAATTCAAGATCTACGAGGCTTGTCCACAGCTGCACTTGACTAGCACCTCCAACTACAAATGGGTGAATGATGCCTTCACCATACATATTGTGAGGACTCTTCAGCGGAGGACTCAACAAAGGATATCAAAGGAAGCGTAGGCATTAATTGAAGAATACGGATATTGGCTCATCCAATTTCCGAAGTTTACATATATTAGGTTGCAGGGGTTCACCTCATACCCATACAGATTGCCGAGGTACCCCACTGATCGAATGGTAATGTTAGAAGTATCTAGGCAGCTCATTGCCTATGATAAAATTTAGAAGAAGAAGAAAGGAGGATTGGACTTCCTAATCATTATGGAAAATTCAAGTGAAGTTTGTCCTTCCTTGCAGGCAGCCAGAGAAGCTGAGGACGAGCTGTAGTTCTTTCACCTTACATACCGCACTAGCAAACAGGATTTCGTCCCTTACAACAATATTCGAATGATACAAAGAGTGGAATACAAGCACAAGGCTCATATCGAGGACTTTTGGGCTAGTGCAATTGATGAGGCCGAAATCAAGAGGAGAATGTTCACCAGGCTACCCTTGAAGTTAATTAGAGAATGTGAAGTCATTCCAATTCTGGATCAAGTAGACGAGGATGTCGACGTCATACAGCCTAACTATGAGTTGGTAAGAACACGTCGGTTACACCACCAAATTGGTCGGAACCGGAAATCACGAACTTGGACATGTTAAGCATACCAGTGTTAACTTTCACGAGGAGCTAGGTTGAGAGGCATGTGAGTCAGCATAAAGTAAGTCGATTGCTCTTACTTATAATCTCATGGGCGATCAAAGGCCGCTGTCAACAAGGAAAGGAAAACAGATTGCCCAAGTTGTTGAACCACGAAGAGAAGTATTGGCCCAGCCAATGCCTTAGAGGGTAGAGCAAGCATCGTCCGCACGATCACAGACTCGATCTTCGAGTTTGAGGGAGCTTCCACTGTTTGGAAGCCAGAAAAGTAAATCCAACGAAGAGAAAGAGTTTGAGGAGGTAAACCAACCACCACTCAGGGAATCAGACAGCTTAAGTGTCAACACACCCAAAGGGGAAAGCCAGCAGAAAGAAGAAGAGGAAACGGCAATTGATAATCGTTTCCAATAGATGATCGACATGGCACTAGAAGAAGAAGAAAATACCACAGGGCAAGAGGCTCGAGGTTCAGGAGAAGGTATTCATCAAATGGAGGTGGACAAGCCTCAACAAAGTATTGTTAGGGAGGAGGTAGGCGAGGAGGCAGCCGAGGAGCAGCCCCTTATTATTTGCAATCCACAGCAGGATGTGCCTAATTGGCTCGCGGAGAGAATGAGGAAGGATCCTGAGGATGATACGGACCCAACAATTGAGATGGAGGAATTCCTCAATAGGATTAGCGCACCACCAGAGAAGAAGAGGGCTAGGAAGTTCTCCAAAATTTCGACAGATGAATCCGGCTCTCGCACACTTCAGGTTGTTGTTCTAAGGGAGGAATGTGATCGAGACGAGGAAAGACTAGAGAATTATGTGATCACCACTATTGAGTTGGGTCACCCCACAGGAGCCCAGATAATTGAGGAGTGTGATAAATCCTACCAAGCTTTGAAGAACAAATTGCTCCATACAGAAGGAAAGTACAAAAGATTGAAAAAGGAGCATAAAACATTGATCGGATATGTGCAGAACCTTGCGCGTCCAGATGGGCAAGAGAATCCGGCAGTTGAACTCCCAACAGAACTCCCGAGGGAGTCAGTTAGTGGCTTGGAGGATTTGAAGAAGATGGCATTGGAAGCAAACAAATGGGTTGGCTGTGTTCACACTTAAACATAAAATTTCATGGAGGACCTCACTCATTCTTATCGGCAAGCTTCTGACATGCGTGCATGGATATCGTTGATGAGGCCTGGGGCAAGACCCACATCCATCAGACTAAGACTATTCTTCGTCTGGAGGCTTTGATGCATATGCCCTTACAAGTGTTGGTGGATGGAGGCGTGATACAAGAAGGTGACAGATATGACTTCACTAGTTGGTATTCTTCAGTAGTCATAGGCCGTGGTTTCCTTGATGCAGCACAGGCAGATTCGGCTAGAGTCAGGAAGGCTATAGGCAATATTCTAAATGGGGTCCTAAACACACTGGAGGCTATATTTGCTAGGAGACTGACTCCAAAGGAGATGAATACAGATGGTTTAAAGAACAGGTTGGGCACCTTCTTCTCGGTTGTAAGATCGTTCGTTCAGGATGATTTTGAAAATATTTCAGCCTTCTCCAGCATTATTCAGAACACCTGGGATACCTTAGTCACTTGGAGAAAGTCTTATACTCAACACGGGCAAACAGTCACAATACTTGAGTTTCAGCTCAACCACATCCCACCTATTTCAGTTCAAGAGGTTGAGGCAGTGTTGGCCCGATTGATCGAGTTTTTCGTCAGAGATAAGGACAACGGAAACACCTTGCTGGATGATGATCTTTTAGAAGATGGTGATGCGCATCAATTGCTCATTATGGTTCCTACAGAGGAGTGGAGAATCTTTTGTTCATTTATTACCCCACTCCTCTCTGTGGAGGTTTTTAGGGCAAAGCCTTGATTAGGGCATATGTGGCTCAATCTGAGCCCTCCATTGTAATTGAATTTGAGTTGTCTGTTGGACTGAGTTAACTATAAATGGGGCATCCCCCCTCATTTGTAATTCATTAGATTAAGAAATCAGAGAGTAGAGAGGATAGAAGTTAGAATAGAGGAGAATAGCATAGAAGTTAGCATAGCATAGATTGAGGAGGAAAGGAATTTTTCCATTTGAAGGCTTTGTAAGGAGTTGTTGTGAACACTATCATAATATAAAGAGTTCTCATTGCTTGGTGATTCCATCTTTTGTTGTGAATAGCTAGCAAGGCTTCTTCGTCTTTCCAATTCACTTAGCATTTTAAAGTAGATTAAAGTAAAGTAGATTTCATTTCATGCAAGTAGTTGGTAGTTGTGGAATGTGTTGTCTAATTTGAGCAAGCTTTGTTATCCATACCACCAGTGGGCTCACTGACGGTGGGTTCGCATTGTGTGGTAACTGAAACACTTTGAACTTAATTTCAATTACGGTTCATGTGTTGGTATGCGTCGTTGTGACAGTATCTACATGTTGAGCCATGCTTTGAACATCTCTCACTATCCCTTGAAGATTGCACCGGCTCTGTAGAGGTTGTCTGAAGTGAGGCAAAGCAGAACTTAGTTTGAGCTTGCAAGAATTGGTCTCTGCATCCCGCATTCATAGTAGACAATAGAACCTCCCATCCCTATCCTTTTAATTTCAGTATTTTTTCGGTTAGCTTAGAAAACCTGAGCATCATCGATAAATCATTTGTGTCCTACAAGTTCTTCTCTTTTGATCGAACAATTGTGTAAGTCCCCTTGAAATAACCAGCATATCACATCAAGCCAACTGAGACTATCCACTGCATGAAGGAACCTTGGAGTTGAATGCATGATATTTTTGGCAATCTTAGCATCCAGAATACTTTGTTCAAGAGAGGATAGAGTATCCGTTGGGAAACTTTATTTTGTGTCGGTGCGGTCATAAAACACCTGTCAACAGGTACCCCTACTCATCCTACAGCTGCGAGCAAAGAACAAGACAAATATGATGGTAGTAATCTAGAGGCGGTTATGCTTCTCAAGTTATCAATCACCGATGAGATGCTACCAAGAATACTATCTAGTAAGACTATTGCAGAGATTTGGTAAGATTGTTGTGGAGATCTGGAAACACTTGACGGATCTTCATGAAACCTCAAACAAGGGTAGGGCTTTCTTCCTTAAGAATATGTTGTTCTCCATTATGATGGATGACAAGATGTCTTTGAAAGATCACCTAATGAAGATCAAAGACATTTGCGATCAACTGGAGGCCATTGGTTGCGAGATGGAAGAGGAGGATATGGTGACGCTGGAAAGCTTGCCACGATCCTACGAGCACTTCATGAAAACTCTCAACATTACCTCTACCAATGTTGACCTTAAGCTTGATGAGTTGCACAACAAGCTCTTGTAGCAAGATAGGTGGAAGAAGTGGCTTGGGAGCAATAGCGAGTCTCCCAATATTGAACAAGCATTTACTACCAAAGACAATGGCAAAGGCAAGTCCACTCAGCAAAAAGGACAAGGCAAATCGGAGGATAGCTCCAAGAAGTCTTTCACATGCCATTAATGTGATAAGATTGGTCATATGCAGAAGCACTGCAGGTAGTTGGCTGATCAAAAGTCCAACCAAGAAGGGTCTCAAAAGAAGGCCCATGTTGCAAAGCATACTGAGCAGAAGGAGTATGCCTTTTATAAATTCATGGCCAAAAGACCAGTAAATCATGGGTAGACATGTAGTTAGTTCTAAGTTAGTAGAATGACCATTAAGGGAGGGTATTAAAGTATTATTGTAATATTTAATGGTCATCTTAGTTGTTAGTTAGTTAGTTTATTTTCAATTAACTTAGTTTGCTTCAGTTAGTTTTTAGTAACTTTTTGTGTAGTGTTTTAGTAAGCGATTGTTTCTTTTAGAAACATCGTCTTGTAATTTATTATATAAGGAGCATTCGTCTCCTTTGTTTAATAGATCAAGCAATTACCATTTCATGCAGTAGGATTCCCGGATTCCACTTTGCAACTGTCTTTCCGGAAAAAGGGACATGACATTGGACATTTATAAAATGTTTGCAAACTAGCCAAAGGCCTGGGTACATTTTTGAGGTGTCCACCTATCCTTGAACTATTTCGGGGATGAGATGCCAAGAAAAGACAAGGGAATGCATCTCATGTAAGATATAGTTTTTTGACATTTTTATTTTCATTTCTTCCTATTTTCAAGTTTAAGGTTATTTTTATTTTATTTTAGAAGTTCAAAATTAAATTCTTTAATGTTCTTTTCCCATTATACTAAAATTTTAAATTAAATAACAGATTGAACTTCTATGTACCCTCTATTTCTACACCTCAAGCAATATGAAGTAAGAAAAACAAAAAGGAAAATCAGAAATCTTTTAGTTTTTTGCTCTTTTATTTAAACTGACATAAATACCAACTATTAAAAAGAAATTATAATGCTAAATGGGTCCTCTACTTCTTCATTTTGTGCAATATGAAGTAAGAGAAATAGAAGGTAAATCCTTCTCTTTATACAACTTGTGGATTTTTATTTTTTCAGTTACAACCAATTATTTTTTAACGTTTGGTTCCATTGGCTAATCTTAAAATGTCTTAGACTCTCATAAGTCTTAAGATCATTAAAATTAAAAAAAGGATTGCAGTTTTTGAGTATCCTCTGCTTTTACACTTAATGCAAACTTGAGTAAGAAAAACAAAAAGAGATATTTATTTGAACTTTGTTGAAAGACTAGTTAGTTTTTAGTTACATAATAAATTGGGCAAATCAAACAAACAACAATTACAACTTTTGTGTCTCTTTTTCTTTTGCAATTTGTGCAATCTGAAGCAAGAATAAAAAAGCATTTTTTTTGTTTGAAAATGTGTGTTTTTTCAGTTGCAATGGGCTAATCAAACAAACAAGAAATAAGAATTGCAACTTTTGTATATCCTCCACTTCTATACTTTGTGCAACTTATAGTTGAAAAAAACATAAGATAAATCCTCAAGTATTGAGTCCTTGCTTTGTGTAGTGAAGTTTAACAATAAGTTTAATTTTCGCAGTGTTATTATGAGTTCCTATAATGTAACTGACAGTGAGGAGCTTGGGAATCCAAAAAATGGCAATATAGATGGGGTAGGGGAAAAGGGGAGCAATCATAGTAGTTTAGATAGGAGTATTGTGAACTTCAATTGCCTTTCCAAGCTATTGAAAGTTTCTGCCTCGGGTCCATTCAACAAGAAAGCCCCTTTATAGTAATTTCCTACAAGATTAGATTCCAACAAAGCTAATAATTCAGCTAAGACACGCCTACGGAAATGTTGTGTTTTTGGCCTTGAATACCCTGACAACATCACAAGAGTGAATGTATATATCCTTCAAATCACTTGCAAAGGGGTTGTGGTATGTGGTCAACACTCACCTCAACAAAGGGTTGAGATAATGAAACTATATAGCTATGACATCCCCATACCTCCTACTACCTTGACACCAACACCTTTTCATAATACTACTATTCCTAGACAACCACAAGTTCTTCTTTTTGCATAGGGTTCAATAGACCCGAAGGAGAAACCTAAAGCCACAAGTTCAGCTTAAACTCCCGACTTGGCAGTTAAGTTGTTGATCTACAAGCCAAAGATGAGGCAAATGATGCCATTGGAAAATTTTTCTTTGCCAATAGCATTTCACTCAATGTTTCCCATGCTACTATTTTAAGGAGGCCACATCTAAGGTTGCAATAGCAAGTATTTTGTATGTGCCAATAGGAGAGATCAATTGAAGACTACTAGCTTCAATAAAAACTATTTCAAGATATACGTATTGTTGACGTGTTTTTTATGACAACACCAACACAGAATAAAATGTCCAACGGTCACTCTATTCCCTCTTGATCAAAGTATTCCGCATGCTAAGATTGCGTGAAAGTTCATGCGTTCAACTCCAAGGTTCCTTTTATCGCGAATAGACTCAGTTGGTTGATGTGAATATGCTGGGTATTCCAAGGGGACTTACGTGAGTTGCTCATTCAGAAGAAAGGATCTTCAAATTTCGGGAGATTTGTTGATGATGCTCGAGTTCTTAAACTAATCGGATAATGCTGAATGTAAAAGGATATAAGGATTAGAGATGCTACCATCTACTCCTAAAGGGTGGAGGACAAGGATCGACTTAAACAATCTTCAAACCAAACTTTGCTTCGTCTCCCTTTGGACAACTCTGACAAAGTTGGTGCAATCTTCAAAGGATGGGTAAGATATTCAAATCGTGATTCAACATGTGCACTCTGTCACAACGATGCAAATGGACACACAAATCACGACCGAAGTTAGGTACTGATATTCCAGTTGACCACACAGGGTGGACTTACCATCAGCAAGCCCGCTAGTGGTATGGATGAAAGAAGATATGCTCAAACCAAAGCGCCACACTCCACAATTAACAACTACTTGCATAAAATAAAGTCTACTTTATTCTATCAATTTGAATTGGAAAGACGAAAAGGCCTTGCTAGCTATTCACAACAAAAGATAGAACCACC
This sequence comes from Sequoiadendron giganteum, assembly GCA_007115665.2. NCBI lineage: Eukaryota > Viridiplantae > Streptophyta > Pinopsida > Cupressales > Cupressaceae > Sequoiadendron > Sequoiadendron giganteum. The sequence continues at coordinate 342,115,762 of CM021100.1, read as the reverse complement.
ATGCAATGAAACTCTTTATATTATGAAAAGTGTTCATAACAACCGTTTACAAAACTTTCAAAGGGAAAGTTTTCTTTCCTTTCCAAACTAAGCTATCTTTCTATCTATTCTAACTTTTGTCCTCTCTACTCTCAATCTGATATCTACTAAGTTACAAATGAAGGGGGGATGCCCCTTTTATAATAAGCCCATCTCAGTGGACGGTTCAGATCCAATTACAATGAAGGGCTCAGATTGAGCCACGCATGCCCTAATTAGGATTTTTGCCCTAAAAAACGCCACAGAGAGGAGTGGGGCAATGAATGCACAGAATATTCTCCACTCCTCTGCAGGAACCATTATCTGCCATTAATGCCCATTATCTTCTTCTAGAAGATTCTCGTCCGGAAACACGTTCCCACTGTTCTGCCTACCAATTTTGTTGCGCTAGGAGGAGGGTAAAAGAGTCCCTAAGATTGTCTCCAGAGTTCGTCTGCTCAGTCGTTTCAATTCCTGAATGTATTTGTAACTTTCATATTTCTTTAGCTCACTGCCTTGGGCGCACTTAGCTTCTTTTGCATCACGTCCTTAATGCCTTAGCCAAATTTTCACTGCCATTTCTTCTTTCCAAAGTTGCAACGTTGTCCAGCTTCATCAAATCCTCATGCCTTGGCTTCAGCGTTCATCGTGCAAAACAAAAGAAGAGCATCAGAACACATTATAATCTAAATTCATTTTACTTACCTTATTCCCACGTTCTGACTTCCAAGGTCTACTTAATGTCTGATAAAATTCATCATTTTCTAACAAACTTTTATCATGGGCCCATTGTGCCAGGGCGCATGCCATCCTGTTGTTTTCATCCTCCTGCCTTAGCAATTTCATTCACTTGCCTGGCCCACCTTCTTTTAGGAGCTTGGTGACTTAGATAAAATTCCACTCGTCTTGAGCTTGAATGCACTTGACCCACTCTGCTTTCCTTTTCCATGCCTTAGAAAATTTATCCCTCAAAGCCTTAGGAAATTTGTTAAACGGGTGCCAAGCCGAAATCTTTGCCAAAACAACACAAGCAGGGTGTGGAAGAACCTCAAATCATCTCCCAGTGAGAAATATCCAATACCTAGAAGAAATTTCCCCTCAGAAATCATAATTTCCATGTCTATCCAGACGAAGGGGTATGTTTAATTTTTATTATTTTTGAAAAATAATAAAAATTACTAAGGTTTATTCCACTTTCATTCTGGAGGAATTCCACGCCTGTAATCTCCATTTTTCCTGCCTTAGTATTTGTCCTTGATTTTCCTGACAAACTTCCTTGTTGTCCCCGGCGCATTTCATGTGTCATGAGGTAGTTTCCAACTTTATCTCTACCTTAGGCGTATTTTCTTTTGCCTTGCAAAATGCCTTAGACAAATTTTAATTTCAAATCACCCATGAAGGGCATTTCACCCCATGCATTTATTTTCACTTTATTCTTCCACGCCTAGGCTTCCTTGTCATATATCTCCCTTGGGCGCATATTCATGTGCCTATTTCAACTCTTCATGCCTTAGCATTTTTCTCTTCTTGGCATCATCTCTTCTAGGCTTGGGCATATTTTACCTAGGGAGCCTTTTACTTCCTACGCCTTAGGACATCTCCAGCCTAACCTCCCTATGACGGGCGCATTTGAGGGGTCCTCAAGAAATTTCAATGTCTTAGAAACATTTTTAACATCCTCCCTCTTGTTGGGCGCATTTCACCTAGTGTGGAGGGAATCTTATCAACTTGGCGCATATGGCATAGGGAGAAGGAAATTTCCACGCCTTGGAAACTTCTTGCCATGCCTTCTCTTCTTTGGGCGCATTTCACCTATGTAGGAGGAACTTTTATACTTAGAAACTTTTCTCTCACTCCCCTCTTTGCTTACTTCATGACTTGGGCGCATTTAGGGTATGCAGCTGCAATTTTGTGACTTAGGAAAATTTCTAAGTCCCCTCCTTCTTGAGGGGCATTTGAAGTAGGGAGGAGGAAATTTTATTGCCTTAGATTTTTCTTTCACTCCCCTTATAGCTTTGGGCGCATTTTAGAGGTCCTACTTCCATTTTTGCCTTAGAAAATTTTGAAGTCACCTCTCCTCCTTTTGGGCGCATTTTGAACATGTCGCTTCCATTTTTGACTTGGAAGTTTTCTCTTCTTAGCTGGGCGCCTTCAAGGGTATGAGCCTCTGTTTTGCCACACTTAGCAAAATCTTCATGCCTCTGCCTTCACATTCTATTTTTTGTAAGTCCTTGCTTTTCCGACTTCCACAGCTCCGTTTGTCATGAAACTTTCACCATATGATCCTTGTAGTTTGATGAACCTGTCTTGCCTGTCCCATGCTCTGACCTGCCATTTATAGCCACCTGCTATTTATAGTAAGTTCCAAAGTTGCCTGACTTCTGTAGCTCTGTTTGACTTGAAACTTGCTATGCCTGATCCTGATAACTTGAGTGCCCTGCTCATACCTACCTCGGGTGCAGACCTACTATTTATAGCCATGCCCTGACTTACTAAAAATAGTAAGTTCTCCGATTTCGCTCAAATTTTGCCAGCAGGTACCTTGAAGTGTGTTGATGTTGGTGAGGTACTTCGTTTTGACAACTTTTGGATTTCACCCCCTATAAAAGTGGAAACCCTAATTTGACTTGCATGTATCCCGAACGGTCTCCGTTTGACTTCGTTCCTTCTGCATGTCGTTCTGCTTGCTGAACTGGAGTGTTAGGCGGCTGCCAGAGTGTACCTACCGAAAATAGAAACTGTCTGAAAAGTGACTCATCCACTGCCGGATGATTTTGCATGTCATATTGCCTGTGGGATCTCAAGAAACCCAGAAAAACCCAGAAAACTGGTCTGCATGCATGCACTGGCTAAAAATAGTAAGTCCTCGAAAACTGACTCATTCCGTTTGCATGTCATATCATTGCGAAGCTCTCGCAAAACCCATATGGAATATCCGGACATGCGTCGAAAAATACTGCATGCAAACCCTAAAAATAGCCTCGGAAGGCTGAACTCTGAAAGTCACCATCTCAATTTGCATGTTACACCATCGCGAAGGTCTTGAAAAACCCAGATCAATTCCCCTGTCATTCATTGGAGAATTGTATTTTTAAGCCCTGAAAACTGCCTCCGAAGCTGGAACTGCTAAAAATAGAATGTTGTCTGAATCTGCTCCAATTTTGTGTGCACGTACTTTGAAGTTCTCTGGATGTGCTGGAGCAATTGGAATTCCAAAATCTTGAGGAAAAGACCCCAAATTAGGTACTTACTAAAAATAGTAAGTTGTCAGATCTTAATGAAAATCTGATGGGAATCTGCTAGAGGCCCTCTGACTGCCCGGCTGCACTAAGTTGTCCATTTATCGACTTGATTTAATCTCAATCCAGCCTGTAGAACAAAACCCTAATTTCACAGATTCATTGCAGTCTTAGCCAAAATTTCAAATTAGGTCAAATACAGAAACATCCCCAGAAGAACAGAGAAATCAGAGAGAGAGAGAGAGACGCAAAACAAAAGCCAAAAGACCAAAATGGAGCAAAAATTGGGGGGGGGTCCCCATTTGAATGGGGCGATGTGTGAAAAAGGTCACAACACGTATTAAGGAAATGAAGGCCATTGGTTTTGTTGGCATTACAATTCGCACCTCTGGAGTGAGTATTGGCAACGCACAACTATGCACAGTATTAACTGCTCTTCAAAGTAGGAGGGGAAGCTCCCTCTTTTGCTGATATGCGTGAAAAAGGTAAAGTATTCTAAATTCCTATCTTTTTGACTTAGTTGATAGAGGCACAAGTTTAAGAAACCAAATACATTGCAGCTAAGGTTTTTCTCTGGTTTTGCAGATCTTAACTACAACTAGGCTAACGCTAAAACTATCCTATCTCATCTAGATAAACAAAGCAAGAGGAATTAGGAGCAGGGAATGGTATACGATAAACCCTATATAGGGATTCCCAAGGAGGTAAAATACTCTATCCGAGGTGTAGGCTGAAATAAAAGTTATTGGAGACAACATCAAATGGTAAACTAGTTCTCAGGATTCCCAAGGATGTAAAATACTCTATCCGAGGTGTAGGCTAAAAACAAGATTACTATAAACGACATCAAACGATAATCTCTATCTCTAAATTCCCAAGGAGGTAAAATACTCTATCCAAGGTGTAGATATGAGAGAAAGATTATTAGAAACAAATAAATCTGGGACAGTAAATTGCATGAAGGAACTAACGCACAATAAACAATCAATCCAGCTTTATATTAACCAAGTGAACCAATATAGGATAGCAATATTGCATAGCAAGGTGGGCACAGCAATTTGTTATCACAGCAAAAGTTGAAATACAATGAGCAAGGTGCTCTTATTTATAGAACCTCAAAGGAGTAGGGAACCCTAAAATCTCCTTGAGTTAACAACAGTCTTGCAAGCATGTAAGAGTTTATTCTTAAGTCTAAATGTATGCAACCTAACAATTAACTGGAAAAACAACATATTTTAACTGGTTCTGAACTACACCAAATGAACGTTGCAACATGCAAGTCCTTATTGAAATGAGAGTCAATTGATAACTAATATCAGTTAACTAAATCCTAACTAAAAGTCCGACCTCCTCCAAAGATATACCCAAGGATGAGATAAACATGCATGAAATCAGCAATCAAAACTCAAAAGTGATGTTGATTTGACTGCTGTTTATGACTCTATCCTCAGGAACACTATGGGATTCAACTGTCTGTCTACTCCAAGCCATCCTGAGCAATCATTTTCTTCAAGAACTCATTAATTGTATCATCTTCAGGCACTTTGATGCTATCCAAAATGATAGACTATCTGCTCAATGCCTTCTCTCCATCCTTGATCATTTTCTGACACTCTTTGACCTCCTTAGCTACCTTGTCGAACCTCGTTGACATCACCGAGAAATGATTCAACTTGGACGCCACAAGATCACCGAGATTAGAAGAGAGATGCTTGCCCTACTTTCAGTTGTCAAGGAAAGAAAAATGCAAAGGGAGAGGGCAAAAAGAGCCATAGCTAGTGGACATGCCCGTGGTCAGACTCAGGAGCACGAGGCCAAGCACATGGAGATAGAGTCAAATGAGGAGGTAGATATTGGCATTGTAGGCTCCCTTCATGGTCTAGAGATTCGCACTCATGGCACAGCCACAGCCACACCATCCTCTAGGCCCCCCATTTCCTCTAGTTCGAGTAGATTGCCAGTGCCACCACCAGCATCATCTTCATGCAACCCACAGTTTTTTTGTGCCGCGAAACACACCAATAGCACAGATGTCATTGGAGGCTACAAGGTGGAACAAGGAGACTCGTCAACATGCCACCATGGCATGTGCAGACTTTTGGTATTTCAATAACACACCATTCAATGTGGTAAGTAGTCCCTATTGGCACAATATGGTCACCGCATTGACAGTTGCGGGAAAAGGCTACAAGCCACCTTCTCGCAAAGATTTGAGTGGGAGGTAAGTCAACTTAAATTTTATGCTAAGTTTGTGTTATTTAATTTAAATTAATTTATTATTTATGTTGAATTCAAGCTATTTTTTGTTTAAAACTTACAATTTTGTACTTATTTAATTATTTTACTTTGTACTTGCAGGTTGCTCACAAATGCAACCGAAAGGGCAATGCATGTGGTGGAAGAACAAAAAAATATATGGAAGAAATATGGCTGCTCCATTCTTTCCGATGGGTGGACAGATAGGAGAAACCGCACCATCCTTAAATTTTTGGTTGCTTCCAAAGGTGAAGTTGTGTTTTGGAAATCGATGGATGCTTCCAACAAGATAAAAATTGCAAATACGTAGTGTAAATTGTTGGAAGAAGTTGTGATGGAGGTGGGGATTGCTAATGTGGTGCAAGTCATCACAGATAATGCAGCAGTGTATGTGGCAGCTGGGAGAATGCTTGAGATTAGACATCCATCACTCTTTTGGTCACCTTGTGCAGCCCATTGCCTTGACCTTCTTTTGGAGGACATAGGCAAACTTGTTTGGGTGGCACCGATTGTAGATGATGCAAGGAGCATCACAGAATATATCTACAATCACCCTTGGGTTCTTAATTTGATGAGAAAGCATACGCGAGGGAAGGAGTTGGTGAGATCGAGCCACAAGGTTTGTACCTATTTTCCTAACATTCCAAAGCATTTTGGATTCTTTGGGCTCTTTAAAACAAATGTTCATGAGTCGAGCATGGAATGACTCCTCATATTCAAAGAAGCCCGAAGGAGATAGAGTTACTGCAATAGTCTTTGACCCCTTGTTTGCACAAAAAGCCACAGAGATCGTGAAGGTAACTTCAAAACTTTGATTTTAATTTTAAACTCAAGTTGAATATATATATATATATATATATATATATATATATATTCAACTTTAAGCCTTTCATTATAAATTTCTAACTTTGATCTTTTTGTATTTTTAATCTAGGTGTCAGAGCCCTTGGTTAGAGTACTCCGCTTGGTAGATGGGGATCAAAACCCAATGGATACATTTATGAGGCCATGGATAAGGGCAAGGAGGCTATCAAAAGTTATTACATGGGCGACACCCTCAAATTTGATCCCATATAGGAGATTGTTGATAGGAGGTGGAACAATCAACTCCACCAAACCATCCATGCAGCAAGGTACTTCCTCAACCCTTCTTATAGCTTCTCAAAGAGCTTCTTTGATCCTAATGGAGAGGTTATAAAGGGGCTCATAACATGCATTCAAAGGATGGAATCTAAGGTTGCAGTGAGAGACCTCATAGTCAGCGAGTTGGATATCTACAGGGAAGCAAGGGGTAATCTCTTTTCTTCAGAGTTAGCTATTAGAAGAAGAACCACTCAGCCACCAGGTATAAAATTGGTAGTCTTTAACTTTTAAGTTTATTTCACATGCATCTTATAATTTGATAAAATGTGTTCTGACTTTTGAGACTTTGACTTTGTTTTCTAACTCTTCAATATTTATTTATTTTGCAGAGGTTTGGTGGAAAATTTGGGGTGGAAATACCCCACATCTACAAAAAATTGCCCTCTGCATACTATGTCAACCTTGTAGTGCATCCAGTTGTGAGCGCAATTGGAGCTTGTTCGAGGCCATTCACACGAAGAAGAGGAACAAGTTAGCACAAAAACACCTCAATGACCTTGTCTTTGTGCAATACAACCTTTGGTTGTGCAAAAAGAGAGTAGAAGAAAAATCACTGGATCCTATTGATTTAGATGAGATAGATCCTTACAGTGATTGGACAGTGCAAGATGAGCAGCCTCCATTGTTTAGCGTGGACAAGATCCTTGACTTCGAGAGACAGGCAATGGAGGATGTGGGTTCATCAGGAGATGTAGGGTTGGAGGACTTTCCTAAGGATGTGGATGAGATTCAGCCACAGCCTTCCATGCCAACCAAGGAGCCAGCAACAGTAGCACACGCGGCACGCCTAGAGGACCCACTCCTTCCCTAGCTGTTGCTAGACTAGGGAAGAGGTAAGTCTAGCATGTTGTATTTAGTTACTATTTAGTATTTGCTTCTAGTTCTAGTTTTACTGTTTTCATGTATCAAACTTTCAAACTTTTAGCCATCGGGAGTCCACATGAGAAAGCAATTTTGTAATCAATTTACATCAAAGTCAATCAAAATTAATAGAAAACACTTGTGTACTCATTTATGGATTCATTGGATTCATCTTGAAATTGAATTTTGCAAAATAAATGTGTTTCTAATGAAATTTAGTCAATTTTTTAAGTTCCAAGTTTTTTGCCGAGCTTTTAAAAACTCTCCAATTTTTGGCTTGGCGAGTTTTTTCCTGGGGCAAGTCTTCCAACTATGCCCTATATAATCAATTGCCTTCAGAAAGTATGGGCCCTCTATACATGTAACCATGATATTTATGAGGGGACGATGGCTAATGTCCGTCCACCCATCCATGGCTATATTGCATCCAGTCTTCACCCAACATTCCTTTGTTTTCTCCATCAATACATTGATCTTGGAATAGTTCTTATCCAAGATCATGGTCCTCAATTTTGTCTCACCTAGTGGCACATATGATGGTCCTCCCCTTACTACCACTGAAATCATCCATGAAATGGGATGCCATTGGCAAAGAAGAACTTGTCGATGGCATCATCTATCTCATCCTTTAATTGCACATTGAACAAATCAGCTATGGGGTTACTTTGCAATTTGTGTTTTCCCTTACCCTCTCCTACATGGGCACTGGAAGAACCTGGCATCAATCCTACTCTCGTTTGCAAAGTATGACAAGAACTTTGTGGTTGATTCTACTAAACATGTACCCTATGAGACAAAGTAGTAGGCATAGGTGTTGTTGCACTGTCATCAAGAAAACCTCATAACTTATTTATCTCTATATTTGAGGTTTGTCAATTTCGCCAAAAGAGAACATGTATCCACACCCTTTCCTCAAATTAAAAAAAGGTGTGCATTAACTCTAGTAATGTTGCCATACCATTCTAGATAACAAAAGTGGCACTTCCACTTCCTTATGCCACCAAATGTCCCTAGCCTGCCTCATAATTTTGTTGCAAATTGTCTAAGAGGAGACTTACAATCAAAAGGACCCTGGCATACTTTGTCAATAATGCGAAGGGGCACTCTATACTACTTGTTGCACTTGCCATGGAACTAGTTTGGGCTCTAGGCTCAGCCCCAAGTCACCCCCCTCAGCCTCAAGTTCATATTCAAATTCAGTTTCACTATAAACCTTTACCTCATCGTCACTCATGTCATGAGAGCTCATTGTGATACTACCATTAACAATGTAAATTCTATAAGTGCCTAGTTTCAGCCTAGTTTAGCAAATTTGAAAATAAAATTTCGATTTTGATGTTGATGTTGAATCTTGATGACAAAATGAAAAATAAACAATGAACATTGAAATGAATCTATGAATATGCATTTGCAATTCTATAAACATGGTTGCAAATGCATATTCATAGATTCATTTCAAAGTTCATTGTTCATTTTTCACTTTGTCATCAAAATTCAACATCAAATTAGATTTTGAAAATGAAACTTATAAAAAAAACAAAAAAAAAATGAAAAAAAGTCAAAGAAACCTACCTTGTGCTTGAAAAATCCCTCCAAGTTGATGTAGAATCCTCCAAGTCGCCTCCTCTTCTTACATTGTGCTTGAAAAATCCCTCCAAGTTGATGTAGAATCCTCCAAGCATCCTCCTCTTCTTGCTCCTTCTCACCCCTCTTGCACTTGCAACACCTCAATCTCACTCCACTCATTTTTTTTTCTCCTCTTCACCTAGCTATTGGAAAACTTAGAAAACCAAATGTGAGGAAAAAAATAGGATTTGGGAGCGTTTTGTAAAGTTTTGAGGGCATGGAGGGGGCCCACTTGCCATTAGGGCTTGGCCCTAGGCACGAGAATCAAGAAAAAAAGATTTTAAAAAAACTTGCATTTTTTGATGCCCAAGCCGGGAAACGCCTAGATGTCCTCGAGACGTTTGAGGGACGACTAGGCGTCCCCAACATCTCCCTGACATTTCCTACGAACTTACGGCGGTAGGGCTACGACGAGGGAATGTCCCTAACCTGTCCCCACGTCTCAAAAACAGGAAAAAAACGGGTGGGACGTGTCCCCATGGTATACTGATTACCAAGTATTGCCCTAAAGGACCCTATAACCATATTAGTACTTTTTGGGTACTAATATTGGTTTGGCTAGTGGGTATTGTTGGTGTGTGTTTTGAATACGCCACCATACACAAAATAAAATGCCCAAGGACACTTTATCCTCTCTTGAAAAGTAATTGTAAATACCTAGAAGATAATACAATAACTCCAATGTTTCTTTTGGCCAGGTTATGACATATGGACAAGGTCAGTGGGCGTTGTGATTTGCTGGTAATCACAAGGGGACTTACATAAAATTCATTCCTCGAGTTGAGGACTTAAGACAGTTTTATCATTGAAGCTCTTTTTGATGGGTGTTTCAGTTTCTCCAAAAAAAGGGCAAAAGGATAAGGGTTTAGAAATCTAAACTACGCCTAAGAACTCAAGAGACGGCAGTGACGAGATAAGATAGGATAACCACACTTTGTTTCGCCTCCCTTTGGACAACTACGCAAAGCAGGTGCAATCTTCAACGGAAGTGATAATAATTTTCATGTTTGAATTGATTAAAACAAACAGAAGTTCAGCATCCACAATTTAATGGCTCAGACTAACTTTGCACATCGAATACAAATCATCCATTCGACAAAAGTATGAGCTAAATCTTATCTACCTCTGCTATCAAATCTATCATCCACTTAACAAACATATAAATGAAATGCTAATCTAATTCTACTCTAAGTGTTGAAGGAGAAATATTAAACCTTGCACACTATTTGAAAACAAAAGTGATTCTAAGCAAATCATGCACTAGAGCTTTTATTGACGGAAATAGTCTTGTCGCAACAATATTATACTACTCACTTCACAAATTGTAAATGAGAGCATCAAGTTTATATGGAGTTCATGAATTTGAATAAACGGCTCAGATTAAAAATGAGCCAACGGCCAAAATCAAAACAAATAAACCCTAATTAGGGTTTCCCAAAATGACTTCAGTAAACAGAGAGTTGACAGGGTGATGTGGCGCTTTGGAGCTATTTTCAAGGAATTACATCCCGATCTTCCCGCGTTGCCGTGTGTTCAATGAATCTGGACACGATCAAGGCAACTTCATCCATGGTGACCTGAGGAAGCATTCCGATCCTGAATTCCAGTCCGTCCACACTCTCGACGCATCTGGCAAAGGTATCCTCCCACTCTGGCTTGGTCTTCTCAAAAGACTCTCGGATGCTTAAGAAGTTCGCCAATTTGGCCCAATCTTGCTTCAAAATAGGTCCTGTGATGGCAAAGATGCCTTCTTGGACCTTCCCTTTCAAAACCTCTAACTGCGGGTCATTCTCTCGTAGAGCCTCCTTATCCAGGATATCGGCAATCATGTTGAGAAGTTTGGCCTGAACTTCTTTGACCTGTTCTTCCAATCTGATACCATCAACCTTCACCCTCTCCAAGAATTCGCCTCGTGTCGTCAAGGCCCAATACCAGGTGTGGAAGTCATAGGCTGCTCCTGCTGCGATAACACCTCCGTCTATAAACTCCTGCTTAGGAACTCCTTTCAGAATCCTAAGGCAAGGGATTATCCTATCTTGCACATCCGGAAGGTTATCCCACACTTTTGCCAAAGTGGCTAGCCTAGAAAGTAGGGCAGTGGCCTGACCATAAACCAGAGTCAACCTCTCTACGAATGCCTCAGCTTCAGTCCCCTTTGCTGCTATCCATTCTCTGGCTTCCCGAACAGTGACCATATTTTCTTCTATCTCTTTAATGGCCCCCTGTGAAGAGTTCGGAAGTAGAGGAGTTGCCGTGTTGTCTTGATCAAGCGGCTTGATCAAGTGCTGGATATACTCCTTTAGGCGCTCAATTTCTAACTGGCACTCTTTCCTCTTGGCTACCTCCTTTGCCAACCTTGACTTGATAGTGGACACAGAATTGTCCAAGTCTTCAATTTCTTGGCCCTTCGTGGTTGGGCCCAAGTCAATGGTTGTGATGGCATAATCTTGTGGAGCCATGTCATCCTGTGGCCTGTCCATTGTAGGTACTGCGATCTACACTATCCTGTTGCCGGCTCCATCTCTTTGTATGCTCGAGAATTTCTTTGTTGGCTTCTTAACTGCAGTCTGCGTAAGTCTGGCCAAGAAGTCAGCAGTATCATCCTCTTCTGGCTCCTCCACTGGCGCTTGTACTTTCAGCCTCTCCCTTAGCCAATCCGGGATCGTCGGCTGCTCTATGCCTTCATCCTCAGGCCTGTCTTCTCTGTTAGGAACGTCCAGAATTCCCCTAAGGGCTGAAATCATTCCTTCCTGGAAACCCTCATTTTGGGTGTCCACATTTTCATCATCGGACTCCAATATTTCTGTGCCCGTGGGAGATGGTGGCGCATCTTCATCCGGCTGAGGCTCCATATTGTTTTCCGGAATCGGGGAAGGATCCCTAATGTCAGCCAGTGAAGCATCTACAGTAGCCAGCATCTCCTCAATATTCCTAGATGCGGCCGAGTGGGAAGGCTTTACCTTAGCCTCCTTTTGAACTAGCTCCTTGCCTGCAGCTATCTCCTTCCTTTTCTTGGAAGTGGTGGCCTCTATCATCTCTACGCCCTGGGATGCGTCCGCATTGGAAGAATAGGATTCCGCCTCACTCAACATATCATAAGTTAAGGTTATCCTTTTTCGCCGGAGTTCCTGAATCTGTTGATCAACCCACCACTGTGTATACTTGACGACTGGTCTCATCAAAGTATTCAAATCGGCGCGCTCGGGTTCTGACCATCTGACCACCGGCAAAGGCAAGCTCTCATCAAGGTGCGACTGTACCTGTTGTCCATCTTCCTCTAACTGATCCGGCACTCGACAAAGTTTTGTTGCTCTGATCAAACTAACTGGCAGTCTGGACCACATCTTTCGCCTAACTTCAAACTCGTCCGCAGCATTTGCCCAGAAATCTTCCAGTTCGACCCTATGCTTGTACCTCCTTCCATCCACCGTCTTGATATGGTGATGCGGGTTGAAGTGGCTCCTAGATGGGTAGGTAGCAAAAGGATAATGCTGAATCTCGAGCCTGGCACTATCCGCTGCCTGTGATGATGGGCAAGACTCCAGCAATTTCCCTATAAAGAAGGGAAAGGTTACTGCCGCCTTTTGCTTTGTCCGTTGGAGACCTTGAAATTCTTCTAGCTGCCTTAGTACTTCCAACAGGACCATCTTGTTAGTTGGGAAAATGGGCAAACGATATGGGCTCCCAATGAATCCCTGGATTCTGATGTACGTATATCGGGGATACTGGATAAACCATGACCCATATTTGCCAACCAGCTTCTTGGCCTCAAGAGTCAACCGTTGATGCGTCCCTCCTTGGAGTATTCTTGTGATATACATGAGGAAGGCGTCATGAGCTCGCCGGAAGTGCGCCTTTTCTTTCAACTGCAATTGTGGATAGCAGTTGTATGCCTTCAGCTCATTTGATCCACCGCCGACCGTGCCCTTGCATATCAAGCCTGCATACTTGTAAGTCCTAGCCAACATGTAGATGACATAAGAACTCATATAAAACATTTTAGTTTTCTCTAAGTTGACAAGCTGCTCATGGAGGTTGTTGCTAATCATTCGTGACCAGTTAAACATCTTTACGCCCTCTGTGATGTCCTTAATAAAATAGTACATCCATGGCTCAAATGGCGCCCCCAAAGGACTGCCTGCTATTCTGTTCAACAAGATAATGATGTCTCCGTAGTCCTCCTTGAAGTCCGTACGCATCAACTTCTTGGGCATTTTCTTGACCGACGGCCTAGGCTTGTCCAGCCATGACTTGTTGATATTCGCGGCACAAAGGTCAGGCTGCTCATCATACAATCTCTGGGCGTCTTCCTTAGTCTTGTAGGTAGTCTTAGGATACTTAGGAATGCCGAAGGCTTCTTGTATGGCCACCTCTCCCAGATGCGCCAATATTCTCCCATCAGGTGCCACAATTTGTCTTAACTCAGCATTATAATGCAGCGCACACTCCACCATTAATTCAGCACACTCCAGTGCAGGCGGAAATCCGGCAGCTTGGAAAATATCATTTCTCACCATCCTCCTGGCGGCAAGCGTTGGCAAAGGTCCATTATGCCCATATATTCTCTTCTTAAATTCTTCGAGGTCAATGTGGCCAAGGTTGGTGTCCGAGACGTCTTTCCATTTGGATTTAATTCTAGTCTCTGGCTGCGATCCTTTGCTTGCAAACTTCATCTGTGCTTTCCTGGATGTTTCTCCTTGATCGACTATCAACCTGCAAGTACAAAATGCTTAACATTAATATAAAAACTTTTAAAATCAAATTACTCCGAGTGTAGTTTGGACAAAATCGCACTTTTCAGCTTATTGAATTGAAATTTCTGTCAAAAAGCAAGCTGAAAGTAATAAATTCGCCTATCTATGAATGAAATTCGTGCTGGAAATGAAGTAGAAGATAGGAATGAGGTGTAAACATATTGCCGATTAACTTCCAAACCTCAAAGATCATGTTCTGGCTGCAAATGAATTTAAAAATTCAGAAAATCTGCCAGAAGAAGTGCGCCAAAGCTAGGAAGTGGGATTTTCAGCCAAGAAATGACTTATTTCTTCCTAAAAATCACGCCTGTCAACAAGAAATTGCTACCTCGATTCTCACAACAACGTTACTTGCACTAAATTTTCCTTCGCAAACGATTCCTAGAAGATTCGAGAAAGATAGCCTCTTCTCAGCGGAAATTGTGAAGAAATGAGTTGCTGAAACTCATTTTATGGCTGAGAAGTGCGATTTTCCTCAAGGAATTGCTTTCTTTTCTCTGATTTTCTTCCAATTTTTAGAAATGTTTTTCTTCTCAAATCGGCAAGTTTCTAATTTCACTTTCAGTTGTCGAAGCAAGTTTCTAATTTTCATCTCTATGCCACCTCTGTTTGAGATTTTTGAATTTCTCGAAAGATTGCCTAAGTGTTGGAGAAAATATCAAAAGATATTAAATTAATTGTTTAAAATTAACTTTCCAACGTATTTTAAATCTTCAAATCATGGCAAAGTTAAATTCATCTAAGGCAGAATAATTTAATCTTCCGACTAATCTCCAGACTTTGAACTTTTTAATTAAAATTCCCTAAGTGTCAAGAAATAATTAAAATATTAAATTCCAACCCGATTAAAACTGATACATGGCTAAATTTGTTTGTTCGTGGCTAAATATTCATTTTTCAATTGTCTACCTAGCCAAAATGTGCTCAACGATTTGTCTACCAATTTCCAACTCTTCGGGTGGACTTCTGACCTTTCCGGACGTTTTACTTAGCCAAATAATTCATTTTCTCTCTCCTTCTGGGTTGGGCGAACTTGGAGATTTCTCTGCCATTTTGCCATTTTTTATTCATGCCTTAGGAATTTTTCCAAGCTGAGAGGGGCAGACTTCATGGTTTGCCTTGCCTTGCATTCTTCATTTCTTGCCAAAGAATTTCATTTCGTCTTGCCGAGGAGTAATTTTCATGCCGTCCTAACCTCTTCTCTCTCTAGACATTTCTTCATTTTCATGCCTTAGAAAAATTTATCTTCTAAAGTTGGGCAAATTTCTCATAATTCCTTGCCAATGGCGTGTTTTATCTTATATTTGTCTAGGGCGGACTTCACCCTTCTCTTGCCATGGCGAGTTTTGGTCTTGCCTTGTCCAATGGCCAACGTTACTTGTAATTTCACCATTTAATTCAATTAATAGCGAATTTTCTATGTAATTTCACCCCTTCCAAACACCTTGGAGCGGACCCCTTCATAATTTTACCCTTCTCCACACTTCTTGGGGCGGACTTCTCATATCTCATGCCATTTTCCATATGGCGGACTTCATAAGTTGTTTGCCATTTTCCTCTAGGCTGGGTAGACTTCACATTTTCCATGCCACTTGACTTATGGCGGACTTCATCATGCCTTAGCCACTTCCTATCTTGCTGGGCGGACTTGGAGACCTTCATGCCATTTGACTTTCTTGGGCGGACTTTGACCTTCTTGTGCCAAGGGCGGACTTGGCTTCTCCTTTGCCATGGGCGGACTTTAGCTTCCTTGTGCCATTCGTCTCTTCCAAACATCTTGGGTGGACTTCATGCTCTTCATGCCAAGGGCGGACTTGGCATCCTTCTTGCCTATGGGCGGACTTTGCTCTCTTTGTGCCATGGCGGACTTTGGGCCTAGCTTGCCAGTGCCTACCTTTGGCATGCCAAAGGTAGGGCGGACTTCCTATACTTCATGCCACTTCTTCCTTGAGGGCGCCATCTTCATACATAGCCATTTTTCAAATTTTTTTGCTATTTTACCTTGATTCTATTGACATCTGGAGGTGTGCTGATTTCTTGCCTGATGGAATCCAAAAATAGAAACTTTCTAAAAATAGAAAAAGCAAAAAGCATCCCTAAAAAATAGGAACTCCAGAATGGCCTAAAAATGCCGAAAATCAAAAAGCAAAAAAGCAAAATCCCTAAAAAATAGGAAGTGTTAGAATTGACCGAAAGCAATGGCGTTCCTCGTCTACTGGGTCTTCTGAGCGTTTCCATGACGTTTAAGCATTCAAATGGGTTCAAAATCACAACTTAGCCAGACTGACTCTCAAGAAGTTATTCAAATTCAGGACTCTCAAAGACGTTGCGAAGAGGACAGAACCAAACTTGGGGGTCCCCATTTGCAATGGGGCGATGTGTGAAATAGGTCACAACAGGTACCTACTCCCACCGTTTTCTATTATTCTCACTACCATGACTATCATAATTAAGGAAATAGTAATTAGAAAGCAATGCTATCCACTTATGACATTCATAATAAAAATAAACAAAATGATGACTATTAAAAACAAAATTAAAAAAGTGAGAGGATGGGCGGGCGCCACTCCACTCCACAAAAGCACGTGTGGAGTGGCCACTTCAATGGAATTGAGGTGGGCAATATTGATGACATGGATGACAAGGTGGCAATTAAATTTTGGTGCTTTCCTTGGGGTGGTGTCATCATTATTTCGAGTCGGCATTGGAAGGGGCACATCAATCAACACCTGAAGATGGCATATCAACACACGTTATACACCGAGCATGATGTTCGAGTAATTCATTGAAGAGAATGGAGTTAAATTCTCAAGGCAGCTCTTCGTTGACACTTTGGCATTACAACCAGTGAAGGCAAGCGTTGGCATTTTCATTTGGAGATGAGTAGATTCATCTTGCTGGTCTTGACAAAGGAATTAGACACAGGCGGTATGGACACACCAGTGCTTCTGCGAAGCTCAAAGAGGCAAATGGCCTTTGAAGGCCTAATGACTACTCTCCGATTGAGTCGAATAATTCGCCACCCAGATTATCTTACCTTCACAGCAGTGAAATGCATCATTGGCATAGGCTTTTATGGCGGGTGTTGAGGGATATCGACTAGACTCTAATATTTCCTCCCGCGTCTTGGCTGGTTTGTTGGATGTGGGGGTATCCAAGGCGGATGTGAGGGTGATCATGAAGCGGTTGTTTAGGAAGGACATACTGGTAGGTCTGGAGAAGACTCTAGTCGCGGCCTTGCTGGGCAAGGGCATTCCACGCCCTCAAGATCTTGTATTGTTGGAAGACCTAGATGCATTGGTAAGATACTTCCCATTCCTTTTGGACATTAGTGGAATGGAATTGGTTGAGCATTGTCGTTTAGCTGCAACTGGGGCCGATTTCCTCAAAAAGAAATACCGTTTGGCGACAGTTTCCAACTCGGCCTGGAAGCGTGAATTTTGTGTGTTTGCTCAACAAAATGTATGGTAAGGTATGGTCCTAGGTGGTGGGTGTTGGGTAGGGTTTGTGTCTCAGTTTAGCGTATAGATACTTGTTCACTGATAAATATTTTAGTATATGGAAAGGTGGAATAGTTCCAACAGTGGTTTGAATGGTCTTGACCTTGCGTGGTCCTTTTGAAATTTTGGGAAGGTCTGTAATGGGGTCCTCATTAGGGTCTGTAATGGCGAAATGGTAGCTGTAATGGTAGTCCTAACCACAGTCTGGGGCTCGAACATGTATACTTGCTTTTTGATATCAATACAAATTCTTATCAAAACAAAAAACAAAAAATAAAATTTTAAAAAATCAATAAAACATGACCAAAATTTCGGTAGCCCTATTGTCTGGTTCCAATGAACCACTTGCTTATTAGGATGCTCTTGATGAAAAGCAATTTGACAATTTGTTGTTGTGGCTCTTCAATTTCACTATTGTTGTACCCAAAATAAAAAAATTGCTTCATTAAGGTATTTTGGTAAAAATGATCAAAATCTTGTAAAACTGTTGTCAAAAGTCAAAAAAGGTCAAAATGTTAAAAATAGCAATTTTCTATTTTTAGAAATTTCAAAAAAAATAAACAAACCATAGGGTTTTTTTGGGTTTGTTGTCAAGAAGATGCTCGTGAAATTTTTCAAAAAATAAAAAATTAGGGTTTTAGGCCTTATTTTTAGGAAAAAAACCCTAAAAATAGAATCTTTGCAGAAATGGCTAAAATTGATTTTGATTGGTTGATTTCACATCACAATCTCACTGGTCTAGTCAAAAAGTCAGTTTTTCTCTGGTGGTTCTATTTCGCTTTTTCAAAAGAAAAGTTAGGACCTCCAAGGTTATTAATGGAGGAAGGCCAGATACCAGGTGTCAGAATCTAAGCCTCAAATGCTACACAGATCAATCCACAATGAAAGATGCTCGAAAAATGGTGAACAGAGGAGGGGGTTTTGAAAAGTTGAAAATTGCAAAAAATAAACTAAGTCTAGAAAGGTTGGACGCCTTATTTCAAGGGACGTGCCTGGTAGTCAATGCCTTAGCCAATTTTTCAGTTTTCGCAGATCACGCACACGCAACGATGAACCCAGTCAACACATCTACAGTGGCGACCGATGCAGTCAACAAACACATGAGCAATTGGTGTTGCTGTTGCATGCGGACGACGAGCGTGGTCGGCGAACGGTGAACAGCAAGCAAACGGAAGTTGAAAATCTTGAAAAAATGGTTTAAGTCTGGCAAAGAAAAGTGCCTCTATAAGCCAAGGGCGCCCAAAGATTCAGGCAGTCAAAAATCATTTGCAGGGTTTTCCACTTCCAAGAGCTCCATCTCAGATTCAATCTAGCTCCGCAGCAAATCCATCAGCTAGCTTAGAGGACCTGTCAAACACCGGCAATCGAAAATCGAACAAACACCAAAAAGACTAAGGAGAATTTAAAAAACGTCAAGTTTCTTAAGGAAAGGCGCCTCTACTAGCCAAGGGTGCATAGGGTTTTGAGCCCTCAAAAACAACTCTTAGGGTTTGCAAAACGAGTCATCCTCTTCAAAATTCTACAGGCTTTCCAATGAGTCCAGCATCCAATTCATGGGATTTGTAAAACACCCGAAAACGAAGATCACACAGGAAATGTTGAAAGTCAAAGAAAATCAAGAAACTCATAAATGGCTAAGTCCAGAGCAAAAAAGTGCCCCTGTTAGCCAAGGGTGCCCAACTGTTTCAGCCATCAAATGCAGTGTTCAAGTTTCACAACTCCCAAGAAGTCCTCAGATTTGATCAAGCTTCGCGACGAGTCCGTGAGCAAGTTCATCGAAACAGTCAAGTGACCAGAATTGCGGATCAAACTAGAGTGCTTTTGTCAAGAAGACAAAGTGAAAATTATACCTTCTGCACACATGGGCACCCCAGTCAAACAAGGGCGCCCAAGAATTTGAGCCCTCTAAAATAGTTTTTAGAGTTTGCAAAACCAGACATCTTTTTTGGAATTCTTCAAGCTTTCCATTGAATATCTCAGCCTGATCACGAGATCCATCAGTCACCGGCAATTGCAAATTGAAGCACGGGAGGCAAATTGGAGAAGTTGAAAATCACTAAAAATTGGTTGTCTGGAGCACAAAAGTGCCCCTGCTAGCCAGGGGTGCCCAAGATTTCAAGCCATCAAAACCACTTTTTAGGGTTTGAAGCTTCCAAGACGATCTTCTCTGATTCAATCTTGCTCTTCAACAAATCCGTCAACTAGACCAGAGGATCTATCAGACGTTCGGAATCGAAGATCAAACGAAGGCGTTTCATCAAGGAAAAGTTGAAAATCTTGAAAAATGTTCTAACACTGCAAAATTGGATGCCTTATCTCAAGGAGCCATCCAAGTCAACTTGAGTTAGAAATTTTTGAAAGATGTCTTCATGCTTTGACCGCCCTATTTTCTAGTGATTCTTCGAGTTGATAGATATTTTCACATGATGACTCCTAAATTTAGGGTTTTCACAAGTAACTACTTTCACCTCCATCTTTACTTTAGAAGCATTTGGGCATCTATCCTTCATTATTTTGCAAGTTAGCTTCAACGAGCAAACATAGAATTTTCTTCTCAACAGCATTTGGAGGATCAAACGAAGGACGTTTTCAGAGTTCTTCATAGATTCGAGTTCAAGTTGCACAGAAGATCACTTTTCCATTAACCATTTTTCCAAGGCATCGTTTTTCAAAACCAGAAGGTCATCGGTTTCAGCTTTCATCGATCTGGGTCAACTTCTTTTTCATTCTTCTTCAAAGATTGAAAACATTTTCGTTGCTTCTTCAGCTTCCACTTTTCTAGGGTTTCTTGCATGTTCAAGAAAAATCAGTTTTTTGAGAAATCTAACAATCTGGGTTTATTCAGCACAAAATTGGCCACAAAACCCATACCTCATATTTCTTTCAAAAATTTGCCTCTGCTACTTCTACTTTTCCAAAACTCTATCTTTTTCAAGAAAAACTTGGTTTTTCGAAAATTGGACGATCTGGGTCTATTCGGGAAAACATTCTCTACAAAACCCATGTCTCAGATTTTTCTCCAAAAATCTGCCCTTTTTATGAAGAAGATTCAGCAAAGCTATTTTTAGTTTTTTGTGCAAAACTTGTCTAAACATATCCGTGGTCACAGTCAAGCTTCACGGTTTCATCATGCAATGCTCTTCAATTGAGAAAAATCAAGAAAAGTGTCAAAAGCATAAAGTTTGTAATGTCCCCCCGTTTTAGCTGACATTGTTTGTTGAGGAGTGAGCCTATCTTTTTGACCCTCATAGGCTGACAGTTATGGACAGAGGGTCCTTTGTGGCAGTTACTCGGTGGTTGGAGACAATACCTCACTTTTTGATTCAGGTTTGGACCTTTGCAAATGCTCACAAATTGATATTTAGACACTATTTATGGTAAGTCAGGTCATCAAGGATTACTATTTTTGGCAGGGCACCTGGCTCAGTTGGTTTCTCATTTTCGACCCAGTTTGGCAGTTTGTTGAGCAAACAGAGAATAATGGAGCATTTAATAATAATTAAATGATTATTATGACTTATGTTATAAAGTCATTCTAAGTGAAATATTAAAGTTGTTAATTAATTAAATGGTTTATTATAAAGTATTTAATGACTTTATAATAAAGAGGGTGAAATGTTTATTTAAGTGTGTATTTATTACTCATTAAAGTGGACGCCATTTATTAATTAAAGAGCCTAAGTCAAAAGAGGTGAATTTAATATCATTTAATTGTTTTTTTGAGAGGGTCGACCCTATTGGGAGAATATATAATTCATCAAAAACAAATCGAACTCATGATTGATGATTATTCAAATTTGTCTTTTCTCTCTGAGAACATTTGGAGTTTGGAGAAACAAGGGTTTTTGCAATCAGATTTTGGAGAACGACAACTCTTCAGAATCAGGCATACTAAGGCTGTGAAAGATCAGTTGAAGCTTGTCTACAAAGTGGCTACATTCAGAAGTCATACCAGAGCTTATTGAGAAGTTTACTTTAGGGGTTTGGATCGATTTCATCCAGAGGAGGAATTGCTTTCAGTGGTTATTCATATCATTCACCTGGCATCTTATTCTCAGTCGTACGGTTGCATTTATTGCTGGTTATTGGGCTGTACCAACTGCTGCAAGGCCGTACTTTTCACAACAGGCAAATTGCCTTGCCTTTTTGTCACCAGCCTTCATCATTAGTGGCGCCTAGGTGAAGGAAGATTGTCTCATGCGAAATCCGGAGGGAGAAACCCTTCTATCATGCTGGCCGTACAAATTCACCATGGCTGCAATTAAAACCAGGTTCATAGATTCAAATAATCAGCTGCTTTTTTATACGCATGTATGCCTTTTTACATTGTAAACATTTATTGGATAATAGAAAGGCGTTTGCAGCTCATTGGTATCAAGCATGCATTGATGTTAGCATATTTATTATATTTTCATTATTTGGCATCATTTTATTTTAAAAATCTATAGAAACATTTATATGCAAAAATCATTGGAAAACCACAAACCCTCAAACTCAGCATAACTTCACCATTCAGCATAAATTGGGGTTGAGAGACACCAAGTCTCTTACAAAGTTGCAAAAGAAACAAAGGTCAGCACTCCAGTTACAGAGCCGCCAAAATTACCAATCAGTGAACTGCCAGTTAAAGCATGCAGATATTTCCAAGAATATAACTCAAGTGATGACAACAGTTAAACTCGAGGCCTTTTCCGAGTTTAACTGACCATCCTCTTTTAATGCATGTCTATTCTTTGGAGTTACCTACTGTATAGTTGGATCTTTCTATAGTGTTAGATCAATTAACTAATATTGTCATTCCAGTTAATTGTTAGTTTACTTTTGTTTAGCCTTAGAAATAAATCTTGCAGATTGGCAAGACTGATAGTTAGAACAAGGAGATTTTAGGGTTCCCTACTCCTTTGTTTTGTGTATAAATAAGAGCAGCCTTTCTCATTATTTTCTTAACAAAACATTGAGCCTTAGTGCCTGCTTCTTTGTTATTCAATATATGTTCACTTTGTCCAATGTAATTTGGTTTGATCGTGAATTGTAAGCTTGTCTTCTTGCTACAATCTGCTGTCCCAAACGTGTAATTGTTGTTGGAAACCTTTGAGGAAATAAATCTTACACTTTCCTTGCTTTGATCCAAAGTCTCAAAATCGTTCAGTGAATATTGTTTTATGTTCAACTTGTATAATATTTATTTCAGACTACACCTCAAAAGTACAATGAGTCTTTAAAGGTATTTTGAAAGCGAGTTTATTGTTTCATGTTTTGCTTTCATAATCTTTATTTCAGCTTTCATCCAAAAGTATAATGAGTCTTCGGGTGTGTTCTGGAAATAGGTTTGTTTAAGCTTTGTGTTAATCAACTATTTCCTATTTACTTCTAAATTCTCTTGCTCTGAATTTACTCGAGAAGATAGAAGCGTCATTAGTTTAGGCCTAGTTGTAGTTGAAGTTACGAAACTAGAGAAAACCTCAGCTACGATGGAAAGAGTTTTATAACCTTGTGCTCTCCGCTGGGATAAAAAGATAGGCAATTGGTTTACTTTTTCTTTTTAAGCATAAATCAGCAAAGAGGGAGCTTCCCCTCCTAATTCCAAGAGCAATCTAACTCTGCATAGCTGTCCGTTTCCAATACGCACTCCAGAGGTGCGAATTGAAACGCCGACAACTATGAAAATTGTATAATTTCTTTTCTGAAAAGGTGATATATCATATGTCACGAATCATTTGATTTTTTAAATTATCTGCTTTTGTTTAGTTTTTCATAGAACATTTATAATAATTAACAACATAAAAACAATGCAAATAAAGAGTTGCTACTCCTATTGTTTAGTTCTAATGAACCAATTGCTGATTTGGATACTCTCAACGAAGATCAATATGACAATTTATTCACACAATTCTTGCATTTGACTAATTAACACTGAAAATACTCCTTTTTCACATGGATAATACAACCTGATGTGGTATATGTCATAACTCATTTCATATTTTGAATTATCATTTGTGTATTGTTATATTTTTGTTAATTTTTAATTTTTTACATATAACATTGATATTATGCAATGTACCACGAGGATGCATCCCCCCCATTATTTCCCCATTTTTCGAGATGGGACGTCCTCAAGATGTGGGGATAGATCGAGGACGTCCTTGAGAAGTGGGGACAGGTCGAGGACGTCCCCTTGTTGTACCCCCACCGTTGCTGGTTCGTCAGAAACGTCGAAAGATACCAGGGGCGCCGAGAGGTCTCTGAGACGTCTCAAGGACGTCCAGGCATTTCCCAACCTCAGTGTCCAAAAAAGCAAGTTTTTTTAAATCTTTTTTTGTTGATTCTTGTGCCTAGGGGCAAGCCCTAATAGCAAGTGAGCCCCCTCCATGCCCTCTAAGCTTTACAAAACGCTTCCAAATCCTCATGTTTTCTTCACATTTGGTTTTCAAAGTTTTCCAATAGCTAGGTGAAGAGGAGAGAAAAGAGTAAGTGAGATTGAGGTGTTGCAAGTGCAAGAGGGCTAAGGAGGAGCAAGAAAAAGATGAGGATGTATGTGCTAGGAATTGCAGGCAGATTACTACCAATTTAAATATAGATAACAGAAATTAAAACACAGATAAATAACAGCGAGAGACAACACAAGATTTTAAGTGGTTCACCCAAATTTGAGCTACGTCCACAAGCCATAGTCCAATATATTATTTAATATCCAGCAAATGATACTTGCATTAACTTGCAGCAATCGTTTTAAGCAACAATATCCACTGCTCCATTTTTACCCGCGCACAGTGCTACGTGCGCCTAAAGCTTCAACCTACGAATGACAATCACTACCCACACACTATTCCATGCGACCTGTAGCTTCATAGTGCACACCACACGACATGCAACCTCAATCCCGCGTAGCAAAAGGCAAACAACACCCAACCATGACTATTCCATGCCATGACAATTCGAATTCCCACATGCAGAAAAAAACTATTTAACTTTTGGACATTATTTACAACTATTTCCAACCGTTCTTTAACTGTATTTCAAATACAAATTGGCAGAAAATTTCCTTTAACAAAATACATGGATTTTTGCTTCGAGGGTGTTGCCCCAAGACCCCCACCGTGGGCTCCGCCCCGAGCCCCTACCAAGGGGATAATACCCCCCAGACCCCACAAGAGGACCTCTGACCCCCTTGCATTCCCCTAATAATTGATTTGGGGGGAAAATGCGCAGACAAAAGTGGGGAAACTTTAACCTCCGAGTCTGATTGGGCTCCACATAACAACAACCTGGAGAATTCTACATCAACTTGGAGGGATTTTTCAAGCACAAGGTAGGTTTCTATGATTGTTTTTTCAATTTATTTATTTTTTGTAAGTTTCATTTTCAGAATCTAATTTGATGTTGAATCTTGATGACTAAATGAAAAATGAACAATGAACATTGAAATGAATCTATGAATATGCATTTGCAGCCATGTTTATGGAATTAAAGCTGCAAATGCATATTCACAAATTCATTTCAATGTTCATTATTCATTTTTCATTTAGTCATCAAGATCAGTGTTACAAGACTCGCCCAAACTCGGCGAGTACTCGCGAGTCCCGAGGCGGGTGACCCTAAACGAGTCCTAGAGACTCGGCTGCCGAGTACTCGCCGAGACTCGCCGGACTCGCCGGACTCGGCAGACTCGCCGAACTCGCCGAGTCTCGTGCCCCAAACTCGGCCATTTTGATTAAATTTTTTTTTTTAAAATTGCATTCTTTTTTTCTCAAATTTTTTAAATAAATGGTGTGCGCCATGAAGGTTTGTGTGGTTTTGAAGGTCTTCATTTGGGCTTGGTGGCGGGGGCTCCGCCCCTCGACCCCCCTGTATCGCGACAGGGAGCGCGCCCAGGGCGCTGCCCCGGGACCCTGCGAGGGGCGCTGCCCCTCGACCCCGCTGCAAGGGGCGCTGCCCCTTGACCCCGTTGGGGCGTTTCCCCCAAACCCTCATCAAACTATAGGTCTAAGCATGTTATAGGCCAATGATGAATCATGATCATAAAAACCTACAAAATACATATCCCCTGTTGCAAATCTTTGCATCTTTCACAGTCAAAGCCATAATCAAGGATTATCTTGTTTCAAAATTCATACATTAGACAACAAAACATGCAGTCTTGAAGGCTTCAATAAAATTTTAATAATAAAATCCTCACTTGAATATACACACCAATCATTGAGACACAAGCAAATATCATGGCTACATCATCATCTAGGACCTAACTTAGACACTAGCGCATGACTTGTCGTGATATTGGGATGAGTAATGCAAGCTCTTCTGAGCCATAGACTTATTTTTTAGTTTTGATATTTGTTTTGATGCCATGGATTTCATATTCCATGAGTTTTGTATACATTTGACAATATTTATATATCTGAATGTGTTATTTCCTTCAGCTAAAATTTGCATTTATACTTATGTGATCGATATATGTTTGTGTATAAAATCATAGTAGTTTCTATTTCATGATGTTATTGTGTATTTGAGGTTTATTCACTGAAGGGTGCATGAAACAAGCTTTAAATCCTTAAAAATCTCTAAATTTCAAGGGTTTTTCTATTTGCCGAGTCTTGGGCGAGTCTAGGCTCCGAGTCCGAGTCCGAGTCAAAAATCGGCTTGCCGAGTCTGAGGCGAGTCCAAGTCTTGTAACTATGATCAAGATTCAACATCAAAATTTAAATTTTATTTTCAAATTTGTTAAACTAGGCTGAAACTAGGCACTTATGGAATTTATATTGTTTATTGCAGTGTCACAATAAGCTCTCATGCCATGAGTGAGGATAAGGTAGAGGTTCATAGTGAAACTGAATCTGAATATGAACCTAAGGTTGAGGGGGGTGACCATGGGGCTGAGCCTGAAGCCCAAACTAGTTCCATGGCAAGTGCAGCAAGTAGTATAGAGTGCCCCTCCGCATTACTAGCAAAGTATGCTAGGGGTCCTTTTGATCGTAGACCTCCTCTCAGACAGTTTGCAACGAAATTACCAAGTGAGCCAAGGACAAGTGGTGGCATATGGAAGTGGAAGTGCCACTTTGTGATCTAGAATGGTATGGCAACATTACTAGAGTTAGCACACCTTTTTATTCGAGCAAAAGGTGTGGATACTTTTTTTTTTTTTTTATGAAACCGGCAAACCTCAAATACAGAGTTGAGATAAATAAGCTATGGGGTGTTCCTGATGACAGTGCAGCTACACCTATGCCTACTACTTCGTCTCATAGGGCATGTTCAACAAAGCTAGCCACAAAGTTCTAGTCATACTTTATAAACGAGAGGAGTAATGCCAAGTTCTTCCAGTGCCCATGCGAGAGAGGGTAAGGGGAAACATTGTTTGCAAAGTAGCCCATAACTAATTTGTTCAATGTGCATCTGAAGGATGAGATAGATGATGTAATTGGCAAGTTCTTTGCCAATGGCATCCCATTTCATGTAGCTCAATCTCCTTATTATAGGGAGATGATGTCAATGGTAGCAAGGGGAGTACCATCATATGTACCACCAAGTGAGACAATATTGAGGACCACGATCTTGGATAAGAACTATTCCAAGATCAATGTGTTGATGGAGAAAATGAAGGAATGTTGAGTGAAGACTGGATGCAATATAGTCATGGATAGGTGGACGGGCATTAGCCATCGTTCACTCATCAATATCATGGTTACATGTACAGAGGGCCCATACTTTTTGAAGGCAATTGATTGTACAAGGCATCAAAAAAATGTTGATTTTCAATTTCAGGTCCTCAAGGAGGCTATTGAGGAGGTTGGGCTACAAAATGTAGTCCAAGCAGTGATAGATGCATCACATGTGTGCAAAGTTGTAGGGAAACTTGTTGAGGTAGCTTACAGACATATTTGGTGGACTCCGTGTTGTGTGCATGCCATGATCAAAGCACTCAAGGACAAGGAGAAGATTGAGTGGATCAAAGCAGTGGTCAGTGATGCTAAAGATGTGCATATGTTTATCTACAACCACTACACTTCACATGGACTATTCAAGAGCTTCTCTACGAAGGAGTTCTCGAAACCTACTGAGACTAGATATGCATCCTATTTCATTCTCTTGGAGAGAATGATTGAGTTGCAAGAGTCATTGTAACTTATGGTTATGACAACAAATTGGAATTGATGGGTCGAGACCAAGACAAAGTAGGGGAGGAGGGTGAAGGATAAAATGAAGAGTGATGTGTTTTGGAGTGACGTAGAATCTATAGTCTCCATCATTGCTCCAATTTTCTAGGTCATCATATGGGGATGTAGATGCACCTAACCTTGGAGAGGTGTATGAGTGCATTGATTCTATGCTTGACCAGATGAGGGCTACCGTGCGAGAGAAGGACCCCACATTAGCATTCTACAATGAGCACATTAAGCCAATCATTCATTGGAGATGGGAGAAGCTCAACACTCCCTTGCACATGGCTACCTATGTTTGAGTCCTAAGTGGTACAAGACTAGGCTTGGTAGAGGTATGCTGATACAGGATGCTAATGCAGGGTTCTTTAGGGCTATTGAGACGATGTATGATCCTAAAGATGCTAGCACAATTCGCATTAAGTGGAACAAATTTACCACTCTTAAGGGTTATTTTGATGCGGCCAAGATGGATTTGGCAACTATGGCATAGGAGGACCCAATTTTGTGGTGGAATTGCCATGGATCGGAATCTTTGACTACCACTCTAGCCATTTGATTGCTATCTCATGTTTCTAGTTCTTCGACTGTTGAGAGGAATTGGTGTACCTATAGCTTCATCCACTCTCTTAAGAGGAACAAACTTACCTCTAGGAGAGCTAAGAAGCGTGTGGTTGTACATAGTGCTTTGTTTGACTACAAAACACTTGTTTACAAAGAGAGTCCAGCAGCACGATGGGATGTAGAGCCAAAAGAGCCAACACAGATTGATGAGGATGCTACGACTTCAGATGTAGGGTTGGTTGGTATTAGTTTGGCGGAGCTTGACCATGAGGAGTCCAATAGTTCCAGTGAAGACGAGTTTGGGGATGATTAGAGGCCTCCTTTCACTACATTTTGACATTTTGTACTTATTTTGATATCATGCTACTTATTGTAATCATCTTTATGATATTTTGGATATAATAGAAATCTCCAATTTGACATTTTCATTTGTCAAATTTTAATATTCATTTAGTATTCAAGTATTTTAAATTTTAGTATTTAGTATTTGCAATTTTAGTATTTAGTATTTAGTATTTGCAATTTTGCTATTTTACTAATTTGCCAAAGTTTCATTTGAAATGTAATTCTTATACATCTTTTTATAATTAATTTTTCAAGTACTATATGTATATCAGCACCGCCCTGCTTGCCCCCTGGTCACTGTCCCACCGCCGTTCCCAAACTTTGGCCCTTGGTCCACCTATCCCCACATTCCCCCATCAAGAAACTCCATGGAACATTGATATTATGGTTAATTTTGTTTATTTGTCTGCATTTTTTATATCTTTTTATAGACATACCTGAGCCATACTACACCCCAAGGTCCTAAAAAATGGTGAACCCCCAAACCCGAGCCCATACCAATCACTTAGATAAATAATCTGTTGTAGCAAAAGATAATTTTCTTATTGAAATGTGGGAAAAGGATTGAACTGTCATGAGCTGCCTTTGAATCAGCAATTATTTTGACAAATTTTTCGATATTGTGCTACCAACAGAAGAAATTTGATCATTCTAATGCAACGGCCATAGCAAGAAAAAAAATACGAATCAGAAAGTCCACAAAATTGACCAAATGAAAATTTAATTTTAAAAATTAAGGCTTGGCAATACTCCATATCTGCCGGATGTAATACCATACAACGGAAATGTTAGAAAACTAATTGTACTTCTATATATAAGGTTCAGCTTGGTTCAATAATTTCACTTCCCAAGTAAATATTCAAATCCGCAAAATGCTGAATAGTCAATAAAAACAAGACATGACTGATAAGCAAATTTAATTTACAGCATAAAAGCAAATATAGACATTTTTTGTCCCAACATAGCACTGAAACCAAGGCTAGCTAGAAATTACGAGAGCACCCAAAATAGTGATAAGTCATAGTACACAGAATAAAGTGAAGCAAGGTGGTCAATTGCTTCAGTGGGATTTAAGAAGCTAACTTCTAATGGTGAATTCCATGGCAATCTAAGTCTACCTGGGCCAGGTGCTTAATCAAACATTCTCCAGGTTCTTTTCTGAGTGCCTTATCCATTAACCTTGGTATTGTTTCTAGCAATACGGCTGAAGCTATTAGAAATTTAGAGCCATGGAGAATCTCAAACTTTAAATATTGATTGTGGAAGTTGATTCACAAATGGAGGCTACATGAATTGGCAATCCAATTCATTTCTTAGAGAGGGCAGGGCAACAATTGCGAATTTTAAGAATGTGCACTGGCTTCTTTGCTATCGAGAGGGCAGTAAGGCAGTAAACTACTTAGCATTTAGCAAGCCCTGGATAAGATCATCTAGGATTAAGAATTGCACTCTCTCAATCATCTTGAAAGGGCCTCCAGGACATCATCATAGGGAAAACTTCCCCCAAGATCCTTCCTCACATCCCCCATTAAGGCAAGATCATATCTTCAAATAGAAGTGCCCAACTTAATATCTTAAGATTTTATGCTTCTCTCCATGTAGTAGCAACCTCTTTTACATACACCAACCACTGCAATCATTTATTGCTCGCAGTGGTCTTCATCGTGCTGAAGGCTCTCCTAATGCTTGATTTAATGCAAGATGCTGTCCCAATTCATTGTGTTTCTCTTCCACCATCTCTCTTTTCGCTGTCAGTTCTATTTACCATCCATATTGATTGAAGTAATTCTGCTACATCAACAGTATTTATACATGGCTTCCAATTATCCCCAGCAGCTTTGTTGAAGTTATCAGAAGGAGTTTTTGCAGATTAGTCGTGTGGAGAGGCATTTGAACTCCTTAACTATGTTCTGCTGAATGTACAGGATGTAGGTGCTAAATATATGGTAGTTTTGAGGGTTATACGCCTGAGCAAAAGGTAAAGATGAATCTTTTAGAGGAAAATTTAGAGGCTTGGAAGCAATAAATAAATAAGTTCTTTGATTATTTGCATCCCTTAAAGGTTATCTCTGATGGCTTTCTAGGAAGGTCATCCCAGATTGCTTCTTGAATCATATCAAAGGCGATTGCCCCATCCCCAGGCCACATGAATTATGCATCATCCTCCTAGCAGGTGGAATCCTCTGAGGCACTCTCCCCCTCTCTGGTGCTGCATAAGCAAAGAGGTGAGTGCCTATTATAATACCTCTCCAGAAAGTTCACAAAGAGTCGGTGCTGCAGGAAATGACACTCCCGCTTCAGCAGAGGAGCTCTTTGGTATGGTAAGAAGGGTGTAGGCCTGGATATTGCAGAGTTTGGCAGGGGATCTGTGGGTTGTTGTTGCTCCTAGGGATTTCTTTGTCTCTCGGTTTCTTTGTTTTATGTTTCTGGGTTGCCAGGAGGTCTGCCTAGCCTTACAAAATCTTTTCTTTTAATGGACAGTTACCTCAATACATTGATCACATAGTTATCAGTTTTTTATTTTTTGTCATGCCATACAATGCTGAACCTTGGTGACCCTAGTTCAAATAGATGGTGTTTTATGATTATTTCTGAGGTTTTCTCATGTGTTTTCTTTGGGCAGGGCCCCAATTGACCAACCCCCATTAATTTAAACAAATAAAAATCACAGTTCAGAGAAGGAATATCCTAACTGGAATTGACTTAGGTTTCATTCAATGTCCCACAAAGGTAAAATCTCTTGAAAAGTGACAATAATGTCCCACACTCCTGCCAACCAAGGCCATATGCAGGAATCCCAATGAGACTCTGGATACTACAGTACAAGTTCAAAATGAAAACACACAAAAATGACCATGATTAAAGAATTTCAAAGAACTGCGGTTATATCAGATAAGTCCTTCAAATTTTCATTTTTCTGCTTCTGATTAAAAGTGGCAAAGATCAGTTTGATAACTTATAAAGTCAAAAAAAGTCAAAAATCCTCTCAAGGAGGACTGGCATACAACATGAAGATACAAAAGCTAGTTCACATTACAATTACTAACTTAACAACAAGAACAATTACTTCTGGCCCAAATTTAACAATTATTTAACCAAAATTGATAACAAGGCTGGTTTTGTAGTTGGCAGACAACATTTTCTAAGTGGTCCAATAGGAATTACTAAATTTTATGCACAAAATGAAACTAGTGGTTAGCATGCACTGTTTTTTGACCTGTGATTATGAGCCCTCAATATAAAGCAAGGCAAATTTTGGATTATCTACTCAATAAATCCCCATTACTGATCAATTGTCATGAGTTTAGTAACTCTCCAGAAGGGTCGACTGGTTTAGTAACTAGCTTACTTACATATATACAAGTAACTAGCTTAACTGTATATATATATATACAGCTAGAGAAGTATGGAATGATGGTTTAGAAGGCAGCAATTTCCATTTTGCAACCACACATGCTCAAGTTAATTCACAAGAGTATCATGTTCCTTCCATGTATAGCCTGACACAGTAAAAAAAGCTAAGCCATATAACCCAACCAATGGCTAACATTCAAGGAATGGTGACAATAAAGTCATTTCACATGCAGTCACATGGTTCTTTTTTTGTTATATTTATATATTTTAACTTATAGACTCTTGTTTCTTTTTAAAAGTTTGAACTCACTTTTGTCTTCCTACTATTGGTGGGTGATGTACTTTAGAGTCCCATTGAGCTACTTTTGCCATAAGGCCATTAATATAATTTATTTTTACTTTACAATACTACATAGACCTCTGGGCTTAATGTCAAATAAAGTTGATCTGTGGTTACTTTTGTCACTCATCGTGTGATTGAAATCCCATAGTTTGGCATGCTTTCTCAAACGAAACTGCATAGTCCATAATGCCATAAAGATATATCTATTAAGTATAATATATAAATATATAAGTACACAATTATCCGTCTTGTTTCACTACTTACCCACACAATGCATCTGACCTACTGTGAAATAGGGTCATGATCTAACCCTTGGCATATGCACCTTAAGAGATCATGAGTTTGATTTCCAAAAGAGAAACCAGACTTGCATTGGGAAAGCCCTAGCCAGTGAATAAGTTGAGCTGGCAAGTTGGTTAGGTACTAGCCATGCTCAATTGTGTAGGCAAAATAATTTTGTGGGTCCACACTCTACAGACATGAGATAATTTCACTTTTACTCTCTGAAAGGTTCAGGTGAATTCTCTGGCATTAGATGCAATAGTTGAGTCATCACAGTCAACTGCACAAAGCAACATAGACCCACGGCCCAATGCCAAAAAGGTTGAACTGATAGTTCTCTTGTTAACTCAACGTGTGAATGAATTCCCATTGATTTAAATTTTTTTCTCAAAATAAACTACATAGCTTGTCACACCACACGAGACAAATATGCCGGATAATATATATAACTGGACGATAATCCATCTCATTGTGCTACTTCCGCACAAAATGCATCAGACCTACAATGAAACAGGGCCATGATCTAGTGCTTAGCACATGCACCATGGTTCGTGTGATTCATACCATAGAAGATGATTAATCTGCTCTAATGACAATTGATACTCCTCAATTGGGTAGGGAGAACAATCTTGGTGGGTCTACAGAGGTGAATCTCTCAGGCTTTTGCTGTTTGTAAGACTTGGT
Organism: Sequoiadendron giganteum; assembly: GCA_007115665.2. NCBI lineage: Eukaryota > Viridiplantae > Streptophyta > Pinopsida > Cupressales > Cupressaceae > Sequoiadendron > Sequoiadendron giganteum. Next base: position 342,082,639 of record CM021100.1, on the reverse strand, counting down.
TGATTCCTCTAGAATTAGATGGCATATTTCCAGTAAGGATTATCCAAAGCCATGCATTAAACAAGGGTATTCTGATAAACCTGGGACAGGATTTGAGCCCTGCACCTCACCAGCTCAAAAAAACTACAATACCACTTAGGTGGTAACAAGTTCAATATCACTGACACAAACCATACACAAACCATCAACGAAAAGGATTGATACACTTTCATCGTTCAAAAACAGCAGTATCCATCATACTGGTTAACCTGAATTAGATAAATTCTGAAACCCACTTGCATGGCCAGAAAAGTAACCTCCAATTCTAGCCAAAACCATAAATTCAGCACCTATTTAACTGATAAAATCCTAACGCCTTTCCATAAAACTCAAGCAAAAACTAAAATGAGGTAAAACTAAGCTTTAAACTGACCTCCAGGTACCGAATCTCCTGATTCAATCTGTTCAGTTCTACTTGCTTGCGATGCTTCCCACGTCCATCTGCTTCTGTAGATGGCGGTTTCGAATCCTGTTCCTGACCATTCTGAGACTCTGTACTCACAGACTGAGCTCTTTCCTCCTCCATGTAAATCAACAAATGCTAACCCAAAATGAAGAAAAATCAAATGGGTATATTCTCATATGTTGTTTGCGATAAGTCCCAGTAAATCTTTTGCAATCGAACTATGTCAATTCCATTTTAGTCTTCTCTCTATACCAATAAATAGCTGCGGAGATTGATTTGCAGGCTGATCTAAAGCCCTGAAAAATGGCAGCACACTAGTATAACAACGAAAACAATTGGCTACAAAAATGGCAGAAAAAGTGCTCAGGTTGATGTTGAGCTAGAAATCATGATCTTCTTCCCATAAGAGAATCTATCAGCAGATATTTTTACCAGAGACACTTTATTTCTGAGAAATGAAGAATAATTGAAGTCCATTTTGTTGCCCGTTACGTAAGAAAGCGCTCTGCCTTGGTTTCTGTTTTTTTTAACAGTATTTTCATTACCTACTTTTTCTCAGGGTCTTTTCACTCCCTTGTTTTTTATTTGCTTTAATGGATTTAACTGTTACAAATCTGAAACCCACCATGTCCAGCGGCATTGAGTTAAGGCGGCTGTGCTGCTTTTTGTTTTATGACAATTTGTTTAAAGCGTTAGGCTTTCATTGTCCACAAGCTTGGTATAATTCATTAATTTTTCATTAATTTTGAATTTATTTTCATGGGATTTGTTTTAAGTAGGTTTTAGTCATTTCAATTAGACAGTCGGTGATGAATAGTCGTCGGTTATCATTAGTATATATTTTTTGTTGTTTTTTCGATTATATTTTTATGTTAAAGTCAACTATTTTTATTTAAATATTATTTTTAAAAGAATAAATATATATACTTGGTCTATTTTTTAATAATTATCATAAGTTGTTTTTTAGATTTTTACTAAAAAAATGAATATATATACTTGGTATATTTTTTAATAATTATCATAAGTTGTTTTTTAGATTTTTAAAAATGTTATCAATTGTGGACAAAATATTATATTGCAATGAAATTGTTTTTAATTTATTAATGTCAAAAGGCATTTTACAATGACTTGAAATAATGGAGTGTAGTGACATTTGTATTAACAAAAACTTTTATCTTTTATCTTAAATTTGACATAAAAATAAACATATAAACATAATATTTTGAAAATAAAAAATGTTAAATAAATAAAATAACTTGTAAGTAAATAAAATAGCTCTAAATAAATATATATTTAAAATATCTCTATTACTAATTAGTGATTTATAATTATGATTAGATAGTTTAAAAGAAATATCTCTATTACTAATTAGTGATTTATAATTATGATTAGATAGTTTAAAAGAAGAGAGTTATATTGAGTGTGATTTTTTAACTTTTAATCAATTGTTATAATAAAAATTATATATTTTTTAAAATTTAATGATTTTTGATAGATTAGTTTAGATTTATGCTTACTTGTTATGTTATAATATATTTTAAAAAGAGCAAAGATGCTCATATCTAATAAATAAATTTATTATATTATATGATCAAAATAGTATTAAATTAAAAATTTGTTCAATTTCATTTCTACTTATAATTTTTTAAAATTAATATAATTTAATAATATTTTTACATGTTTTTTTTAAATCATAGAAATGATGATAGTTATTTTTATTGTTAAATTTAGGGTTGTAAGGTCCTCATTATAAACACTTTTTATATAATGTGATACCAAAAGTCAAAACTTGTTGGACATCTATAGTGTCATCCATCTACAATAAAAGCAACCTATGTCACCATAACACTTCAGAGTAAAAATCTACAAACCTAATCATGCCAAGCAACAAGTTATACTATTGAACATCGTTTACCTATGCTAGTCCAAGCCTTGACAAAAATAGAAATATTGAAACTAAACACCTTCATCAGCCCAAAAGGAAATTTGGTTACAAAATAGTTGGAGCCTTTCCTAGCTTATGACTACTAGAAGAAGGCAGGTCCTAACACACTTATTTTCTCAAGGACAATAACCTTCCTCTCGCATTTCATATTTTGCCTAAAAATTCCCTACATAACTAAAGTACACCCAAAGTTATAGGTATAGCATTTATTTTTAATGAGCCAAGATTTATAAGATAAAGAAGGCAACACAAAAATATTAGAGACCCACAACCCCTTGTGGATTACATGCAAATTATCCACACATAATTCTAATTTCTTACAATAAACTCCCATATCCTTTTTTTGTTCAAAAACTACTTCAATTTCCTAGTGTATCCATAGCCTAAAAAAATCACCTAGGCTAATTACAAGAGTTTCATCTTGTTGCATGTTCTCCTCCTCATCTAAGTTGTCTCCAACTAGTAGATATTGCACTTCTAGAAGCACTATTTAGATTAATCAATCCAAAATGGAGGTCTACAATCTATGACTAAAGTTTTTCCATAAAAACTACTACAATGGTGGTCTAGGACCTAAAGGCCCTTGTATTTGCAATTCCTTCTTGCCCCAAAAATCCTCTTAAAAAATACAAAGTGGCAGGCATTCTCTTCTATTTAAAATCACTTTATCATGCAAATAATGTTTCTCCTTTCCATCGTGCTACTACATTTTCAAAGTGCCCCTAAAACCATGTATAGAAAAATCATTTGTCAAGGGAGTGGAAAGTAACCTCTAGGAAATTTGTAAATAGTGATGCCAACTTCATCTTACCAATTCTTAATTAAAACTCTTTACACACACAAAAATAGGAATAAATGTTAATGTTTTCTAAATAATCATCCACATATGGGCTTAGTCACTGCCACACATCCTCTACAACATACTATCTTAGGGAAACGAAGAAAAGGATTTATGATTTGATACTTTCCTCATGGGTGAAAGGAAGCAAGGTATGTGGAAACACTTACTAAGCTAATGTTAAAGGAGAGTGTTGCAAAAATTCAAGATATTTACAATTAGAGAATAGAGAAACACATATAAGTAATAACCACAACATGAGGGTTTGTGTAGGAAAAATATTTGAGAGATAAATCCCACACTCCAAAAGTAGAACCACTTATACTATTTAGCAACAACCATAGTTACATTACAATCAAAGTTATGTATCTTATCGACTATCATCAACATACAATTCTAGAATGTTTCTAGCAATATAACTATACATACTTGAACTATATTGCTAAGCATTGATAAATAGGCAAGGTTCAAATTGATTATCATTAATTGTTTAGGAAAATCATTTGTAAAGCCATAAGAGGTATGGCACCTAAAAGCATTGGTCCAAAATCCAATACCCTTCTTTGCCATTGATATTCCTAGCTTTTTTTAGCATATTCCTTACACTTTAATATTTGTCATAATCTATCATATTTGGCCAACCAAACTTGGGTGCCCCAATTTATCTCTATTCAACCTATTCAAAGATGATCCATGATAAGTGTCCAAGCTTATTATTATAATGTTGGTCATATTCCAATGTAGCCTCCCTCTTACATACTCTTGCACATCATAAGAATATATCGTATGTAACTCTTGTCATATTGACCTTAAATATAGGTCACATTATGCTAGCATATGGCCAAAAGATGCCACCTCAACTTGGGGTGCATACCTCCTTACGTGAGAACAAAATTCACTAAATATGAATTCCATGTCACCTCCAAATGGCATAGTAGTTCTCCCAGATGAAGAAAAAATACATAAACAATGAAATAATGAATGCATTCAAAACTATTAAAATTGAAAATTAGGAATGCAAGGTTGAGACACATTTTTCCAACAATAGATTTAAGGAAAAACATTCACAAAGTAACTTACTTTACAAGGTGGGAAAATCTAAACACGAGGACTACAAAATCTAATTTGCAAGATGCTAGTGCTCTTATAAGTTAACTTAAAATCAAGTGGGCCCTATAATCACATCATAAGCTATTTAGACCAATCAACAAGAGTGTGTACAACCTCGTATACTCTTTAATCTCTCCAAGGCTTTGAAGGGTTTTTCCCTTCATATCTTTCAAAATACCAAAATGATAAAACACACAACAAACAAAGATTGAACCTTATGATATTAAATGATCTCAATATTTGTCAGTAATAATTTCCATGCTAATATTTATTATTCTATTAAACTAAAAATCTTTAAATAGATTATAACTTTACAACTAACAAATAATTTTAAAAATATATAATTTTTATAATGAGATTAGTGTATTGATTATTTATTTCCTTTACAAAGATTTGTTGTGTTATAACAATATAATTTATAGATACCAGATATATTATTGGATTTAAAGTGTGATCAATCACTATTTAGGATTGATGGATTTTTCCTTTGGAGACAAAGTCAAAATTATAAACCTAATGCAAACAAGACATAAATCCTTATTGTTTAAATGGCTTAAATATAATTCGCTAGATTTCCTTTAAGAGATTACAATCTTAGCAAAAAAAAGACAAACCAAGTTTTGCATACAAATCCTTATAAATCCATTAATAATCCACAACATCCCATGTATCAATCCAAAAGGATTTTGTATCTATTTTGATAGACAACCAATCAATCACGACATCAACAAAAAATTGCTCTCATAGATATGTAGATTTATTGAAACATTATGCTAGTAATGAAGAACTAAGTGAAAAACAATTATCATATATTGGTTTCAAAATATCGTTAACAATCTTTGTTTAAAACATAATACTTCATATAAAAGTCATATTATACTCAACTCCCCAAACTTTAACTCTAGAGTGAACAACACTACAAAAATTAAGATAGAAAAAAGATAAAAACTAAGCAAAGAAGATATCTCTTACTTATAGTAAGAGGACAATGTTCATCTCACTCTAACGATTAACACTTGTCCTATTCATATTACATCTCTATTTCTTGTAACAAAAATGATTACAACAATTACAACAACAAAAATATTACATTTTCTCAGGTCAAGGGGTGATTTGCAAATGGTGGCAAATTTTATTATAATTTTTTCTTAGTTTTTTCTACATAATGTTGAGTGAGGTATGCTTAATACTTCTTGACTACACTAACCTTGGTGAATCTCTTCATGGCATCTATTTGATCTCTTGTCATGTAAGATGGGAGATTTTCTCAATGATATATATTTATATATTCTTAAAAATATTTTTGAGAGACATGCCATCCACTTGCAACTCACTTAGGTTCTTCCTAATCTCTTTAATGTCTCTCTTGATCTTTTTAAGATCAAATTCCTTAATGTTAGAACAACTATGGTCCATTTGTGCTTTGAAATCTTGGCAAAGAAGCTTTAAGGGAATTATTAGAGACCATGCACAATACTTCCAAATGTAACTCAAATCACTTTCAACTTGAATAGATGAGTTTAAGAGAAGGCCCTACCTTTTAGAACCTTGATGTATATCACATTAAACATATTTTGATGTCACCTATTTTATTTTCACTAAAAAATTGAATATATCTAATATTGCATCAAAAAGTACTTGAACCGCTATAACTACTTGGATTCACATAATAATTCCTAACTTCTTTCTTATATGATAGGAAATCACAAGTTATCCATACAGGAATAAATAAATAATATATTTTTTCAAGTGTATATATTAATTCCAATGAATCCACTTCTAATCACTTGGAAGGTAAACATAACAATTATATATGCAAATTGGAATATAACTTTCCCATCTAATATCTAATATCACTCCACTTTCCTTGATAAATTTATTTATTTTTCTTAATATTAATGTTTTATCAAGTACTTTATTAAACTTGGCAATATTTAGTTGATCATCCTAAAAAAGAGGGTGTACAAAGATAGATAGTAGAGACTTGAAATAATATTTCCATAACATTAATTACTTAAGAGCTCTCATTCATCCCTAATCTCTTGTCACTTGAATTTAACTAAGCCTTGGAACTCATGCCTAATGTATGCCTCAACCACCTCCCTTTTTTCTCAATGAATAAATTAGTATCAAATAAATTTTCACACCTTCATGTGTTTTCATGGGCTTAAGGAAATCCATAGGCTTTGTATATTTTGTTTTAATGAATATTTATCTATTAGGTACAATTAAGGAAGTCATTTGTTTCTTACCCCCACATATCATCCTTGTTTTTTATGAAGCTCATTGACTGCTTTATTGGTTTTATAAAAAAAATATTTAAGTAATCACATGATCTAGCAATCAAATGGATTATATGCTAATATATTTCATGAATTGTTTCTTTCAATTTTGACCTGATGACCTTCTTTTCTATTTGAGTGTTTTGCAATGAAATCTGGATAGTTCATTTACTCTCTTCCCTGATTTTTGTCTTCCCTCAATAAGGGTTGTCAATTGAGGCATATGAATTGACCAAAGAACCCTTGACATGGAAATATACAACTACTACTTTATCTTGTCATGGTTTTCTCTGATATTAACTCACTCCTCAACTTCAATTTCTCACTTTCTATTATGTTGAAATCCTCTTTCAATTTCATGGTGGTGGGTTGGTGCAATTGAGTAATGTGAACTACTAAAGCTATTACATTTATTTTTGATACACCACCAAACCTTGTAATCATTAATTGCATTACTATTTGTTGAGGAACATAATAAATAAGAGGCTTGTTGTCTGTAGTGGATGTTGGAGTAATTCAGATAATCACTTGATAATTAATTAATTATTAAGTCTCTTATTACTTTATTCACTTAAGCTAAACTTATGAGTGTTTTTTTATTAATTAGATTGGGCTAAATATAGGTCAAGTTGTCTCTTTGCATGAGATTAAGACTTTTTTCACAATCTAATGTAATCCTCGTCGAGGGTTTGCTTTTTCATGCTTTTATAAGCATGCATATTCATTGTAGTCATTAAAAAATATCCATTCAATTCAAATACAATTGTAGGTTAATCTCAATATTAGATGTTTGTGTGATACTTGTGTGGATTCAAACTTTTCTCTCTTGGTTGCATAGAAAATCAACTTTGATCTCTCGTTTGTGATAGGCATTTTGGTTGCAGAGATTTCTAGGAACTGTGGGGTTCACTATCAACTCTAACATGGTATCAAAGCACCAGATATGTGACTTCTTATCCAAATTTTGAGAGATTCGACCTTGAGGGAAGAATTAGCTCATCATGAGGCAAAACTAGCATCATCATTGAGTCCAGAACGAACAAAAAAAACAAAGATCGACTGTTCAAACATCCAAATTGAAAAGTTGCAAAAAAAGAAAAAAAAAATTAAGGGCACCTAAATCTAGGCACAAATTTTCCTAGATCTACAATCAGTGCCCTCATCAGGATCAGGTACAACAATTGGTTTTTAATCTTTTTTTCTAGAAATTTTCAAAAAAAAATCTCTCCAATTTTGCTTTTCAATACAAAAAATATAAAAAAAATAAAAAATAAAGAAAAAATAAAAAAACAAAATAATATTTTAAAATTAAAAAAAAATAAAGGCCAAAATGTTTGCGTAGGTAGCCTCTTTTACTAGGCAATGGGCCCGACTCGACACCCAACAAGTCTGCTGGCGACCTTTTAAAATTGGTGTTGACCTTTCCCAGCCTTGAAAGCCCTCGACCGCTCATGATGACTGTGAAATTTATCGATGCATTATATTCATCCTTTTTTGGCAAACACCAACAAAATCTCCAAAGAATACTCTAGGTCCTTCAACATAATTTCGACCAACATCAAACAAGAATATTTCGGCAATCAAAATTTCAGGTTAACCAACAATTTTTCTTAACAAATCAAATATTCCTCTATTGATGTTAGTGTGATGTCATATGTACAGACAGTCATATGACCACTCCTTGCCCCCTCCTACCCCCATTTGGCCTAAAAGAGCATTTTTTTCTTTTCGCCATAACTTGGGCATACGGTGTCAAAATCAGGCTTCCAAACAAGATATTGTTTTTTTTTTTAAAAGGAGGGGTTAAAATTTATTCAAGCAAGGAGAAATACAAAGAAGGGGTATCAAACGGCCCTATCAAGATCCACTAAGTGATCCAACTGTTGAGACAAACCTATAGGTAATTGGTCTGTCTCACTAATATTCCAATTTTGTATCTGGTCAGAAGCCCATTTGGCCAGACAATCTACCACACCATTCCACTCCCTAGGGATGTGAGTAAAAGTAACAAACTCCAAAGAGTCACACAAATGAAGAATCTAGTTAACCACAAACTAACATCCTAAGAGTATTGTCGGGTTAGAAAATGCACCACCACCTGTGAGTCTGATTCATAGATGAGACGTCTCCAGCCAAGAGCACAAGAATGCTCGACAACATACAAAATAGCTAAAGCCTCCATCAAATTATTGGTATGATGACCTTTGAACACCGAAAAAAAGAAATGAACAATCCCCATGCTATCTCTTCCCACACCACCAATGCCAATAGGACCAGGGTTACCACTCAAAGACCCGTCCGTATTGATTTTCAGACTGCCTGGCGGAGGAGGACTCCACCTCCCCACCTTGTTGATCTTCCAAAGAGGGTGTCTGCATCTCTTCCTCATGAGCTTTCTGCATGGAGGCGAGAGATGGAGCCTGGTAAAACAATTAGCATCAGCAAGAACCACGGCCTCTGAAAGGTCACACTTTGCCGAAATTATTTCCCCCAAAGAGTGAAGAATCTTCCACCATAGATGTTGGGACTCCAAAAACACGTCTTGAAAGATCCAATGATTCCTCTCCAATCAGATATGCCAAAGAATAAAGGAAGGACCAAGCACCCAAGCAACTTGAAGAAAGGAGGTTTTGACAGGGGCCTTGCTCCACCTATCAAAAAACTCAACCAAAGAGGTAGCATGCCAACAATCTTGATTCCACACCTCCCACCACAAATGCCAAATATGTCTAGAAAAGGAAAATTGGAAGAAGAGATGAGAGACACTCTCTTCGCTCGCACGACATAACACACCGAATGAGGGGCCCTGAAAACCCTGCTTGCATAAATTATCCCAAGTAAGACACCTATTGTGTGCCACCAACCATAAGAAAAAATTGCATTTGGGCCAAGAGAATTTGTACCAGACATGCTTCCATAGGGAAACCTAACTATCCTCGAAATTCCGACCCACCAACTCACCATACCCAGCAGAAACGGAAAACTTTCCAGAAAAATCACTACTAGCCCAAGCCAAAACATCATTCCCATCCAAGGTAGTGTAGTCACGAGACTCCAAAATGTGAGCCAAATCAGCCCTAGCTTCCGTAGAACCTCCAGGAGGCCACTTAGAAGGAAGTTTCCATCGAAACCGGACAACCCGCCCACCATAGAGAGAAATCTTATAATGACCAACAGTGTCCCAACCAGCAGCAGTAAAAATATCACAAAGGGGATGAAGGTGAGGATGAGAAGAGAGGATAGAAGGATGACCATCCCATGAATCAAGCCAAAAAAGAGCTTGCAATCCCGAATGACATATCCAGAAGAGACCGTTCTTAATCAAGTGAGCTCCAAGTTTCAGGGTATTCCAAATCATAGAACCACTGCCATCCAAAGGAAAGCGAGGAACATCAAACACATTAGCATCATTAAGATATTTAAGGGTGAGAATACGGGCCCAAAGTTGATCTTGGCTAGAGCACCAATGCCAATATAACTTAGCAGCAAGAGCTTTCCCATTCAAGATTGCAAATCTTAACCCAAGGCCACCTTCTTCCTTAGGTCAACACATAATTTCCCACTTCACCAAACTCCATATTGCAGACAATAAGTTACCATTCCAGAGAAATTGGCGGGAAAGAGCATCAAATTCCCATAGAAAATACATAGGAGCAGCTTGAACAAAACACCTGTAGGTAGGAAGGGCTTGAATAATAGACTTCATAAGAGTCAAGCGAGCAGCAGAAGATAACCAATGGTGAGTCCAATGATTCACCTTCTAGCATAACTTGTCAAGCAGAATCTGCCAGGAGGGCCTGGGATGTCTAACGATAGTGAGAGGGATGCCCAAATAAACAAAGGGAAGAGTCCCAATTTGAAACCGCAAAATTTCAACAATACACTGCTGAATGGCGAAAGGAGTGTTGAAGAAGAAAATAGAAGATTTATGCTCATTAAATTTCTGACCAGAAGTAGCAAGGTAAATATCCAAGGCATGTCAAAAGGACTTAGCTTCCCTAAGACAAGCCAAACCCATAAGTGCAGTTTCATCCATGAATTGGAGATGTGAGAGTTGTGGTAAACCGTTACCCCATTGCCACCCATGAATCAATCCCTGAGAGGCATGAAGCTTAAGAAAATGGCCCAAACCCTCAACCATAATAATATACAGATAAGGGGAAAGAGGATCCCCCTGGTGAAGGCCCCTAGACGCAGCAAAAGGCTTAGAAGGTTCACCATTCATAATAACAAAAAATGAGGTAGAAGTAACACAACTTATGGTCCAACTCACCCACTCAAGACTAAAACCAAAAGCAAGGAGAATTTTCTAAAGAAAACTCCATTTGACTCTGTCGTAAGCCTTGGCCATGTCTAACTTAATGAACATAGATCTGGCTTTAGAAGTTTCCATAGAATGAGTAACCTCGAAATCCACCACCACCCATCAATAATTTGTTTACCAGCCACAAAACCACCTTGTTCCTCAGAGATTTCCACAGGAAGACAAGTATTGAGCCTCTCAACAATCAGCTTAGTGATAATCTTATAAACCACATTACAAAGAGCAATAGGTCGAAAAAATTCAAGCTTATCCGCACCTTCCTTCTTAGGTATGAGAATCAAGAAAGTATAATTCATAGCCCTAAGCATCTGCTTACTATGAAGGGACTCCTTAACAACTTCCAATAGATCAAGATTGATGATATCCCAGAACTCCTGAAAAAACTCAACTGGGAAACCATCCGGACCAGGAGCTTTGCATTTATTCATCCCAAACACAACCTCTTCCAGTTTCGGCAACAAAATTAGACGAGTGAGAGAATCATTCATCACATTGGTGATCAAAGAAGGAATGCAAGAGAGGACCACAGTCTCCTCCTCAACAGTAGGGGGGAATCTTCAACAAAAAGATCAGAGTAAAACTGACGAGCCTCCTGAGACATAGCCACCCGAGAGGAAATATGTTGACCATTGGAAGTAACCAAAGAAGAGATAAACCCCTTGTGACGTCGAGAAAAAAAATCTTCACGAAGCTCCCACTCCTCCACATTCTGCATTGCCTGGGACTCAGCTCTTCCAAGAGTATTAGTGAAACCCCTATCGTGGATTTGGCAGGTAACCACAACAAGACGGTCTAGAGTTTCCATCTTCTTGGCCTAAAGGTGCCCAAAACAAAGCTTGTTCCATCTCTTAAGGTGATATTTAACATATTGGAGCTTCTTAACAAAGAAGTACATAGTTGTCTCGAAAGTCGAGCCACCCTCTCTCCACCACTTAGCCACTAAATCATACAACGAGGAATCCTGAAGCCACATGAGCTGAAATTTGAAGGGAGGATCCTTAGGAACATCTGGATAAGAAGCAAAAAAATTAATGGGCCAATGATCAGAACCTCTCCAGTCCAAGATCTCCGAACCAGTAATCAAGCCCCCACCAACCCAAAAACAGGAAACCAAAAACCTATCCAACCGTTCAGAGATTTCTTCATGTCCACTCCTTCTATTATTCCAAGTGAAAATCTCATTAGAGGGATTTACATCAACTAAAGCAAGAGAATCCACCTGAGCACGAAAGAGATCTGAAGCAGGTCCTAACCTAGGTAAACCCCCTCTTTTCTCCTCCAAACTCAACACAGAATTAAAATCACCTCCTAAAATCCAAGGCAAATAAGGGGAGCAAGAGCGGACATACCTTATATGTGCCCAAAGTTGGATTTTACCACGAATGTCAATTGGAGCATAAACATTAGAGATGAGAACAGTCTCACCTAAAACTAAATCAAACGCAACCATGGAGATAGAAGATTGACTAGAAATCCACCAAAGAGAAGAAATCTTTTGCAAATTCCAAAAAAGGGCTAAACCTCCAGATTTTCCTTGAGATCCAATGCATTGACACTGACCAAACCTCCAGATACGAGAAGCCAACTGAAGCATAACATCAGCATAAACCTTAGTCTCCTAAACATAGAAGATGTCTGGTGAATGAACTGCAACCAATTCATGAATAACTTGTTGACGAGAGGTGTTATTCAACCCCCACACATTCCAAGAGATAACAATCATGGAGGAGATTGAGAAAAGTGAGCATCAATGGGTTTAACCAACCCTGATTCCACCAATAAATCCCCAGTGACCTTAATCTTTTCTTAATCTGACTTGCGCCCTCTTGAAGAATTGTCAGAACGACCTTTCTGAGGGAGACGTTGGTGCAGACCCAAGCCTAAAGAAGACCCCTTACCTGGATTAGAAGCTAACACCTCCCTAGCTAGGTCAGCCAACACAATATCATCTTTCCTTTGATCATTTAAAGTATTTTGTGGAGCCAAAACTTCCAAAACCTCCTGGCCAGAATCAGGAACCGACACAACCGCCATATCCACATCAGCAACCATAGGAGTGATAGAAGGTGGAATTCCCTCTTCTAGGGCAGCAATGTCCAACACTTCAAAGCGGTTAAAACTCTCATCAACCTAGCGATCCTTGAAAGATCGCTTTAGGCCCCGACCCTTAGCCTTCGATTGAACTGGCATAAAACCATCCTTATCCTTGCTCACAACACCCTCCTTCATTGGATCTTTCCCCTTGTCCGCAACACCCACCGACCGATTCAAAGGAGAAGGGGAATTAGTGGGGCAAGAATCTTTATGAACCTTAGGGTAATGCCGCTAAAGATGGCCATGCTCATGGCAGAGCCGACATCGGAAAGGGAGAGATTCATAATCTAATTGCTAAATCCAGGACGAAGAGCCCAAACAAATCTCCAATGAATCAGGGAGAGGGTTATTCAGATCCACCTCCACACAAATGCGTGCAAAAGTAATCACCTTTATGTCAAGGGTTTGTTGGGAAACTGCAGCAGGCTTACCCAAGAGAGCAACAATTCGTTGCAAAATATCGTCCCTCCAAAACTCCAAAGGAAGTCGTGGTAGCCAAACCCAAACAAGAACCCAAGAAGGCAACTCTTCAGCCAAATTGAAACCCATGTGCCATGGTTTAATAAAAATTCCAACATGATTATAGAAATACGACCCCCCTTCAAACACCCGATTCTGATTAGCCATATTGGAGAATACCACCATAAAATAACTGTTAGCAACAAGCATAATCTCCATCTCTCCTTCGATCTGCCATGAACGCCTGATCCAAGCTTTCAAAGCAGACAAGGGAATCTGAATCCCAAGAAACTTGCAAATGAGGGCATGTTGGCTCCAATACGAAATATCTTCAACAACTGATTCAGGAGAAAGAACCAGAATTGGGCGATCTTGACTCCAAGGCCAACATCCATTGATTTTCTTCAACTTTGAACCCTAACTGACATAGTACATCTATGACCACTGTGCATGCAAGCCTGAAGAAGAGTCGTTAGAGGCCTTAGCTTCGCTAGCAACCACCAAACTGGAGGCCATCAAAATTCCTACCATGCAAAACTTCCACCAAAACCAACAACAACCCCAGAATCCCACAAAAACCACCAACCCCCAAACTCGACACCCAAAACCCCAAACCGGCTATAGCCCAGCAAACACCCCTCATACCCCCACCAAACACCCACCCACAACACCCACCTCGACAGCCCAAGCGCAGAAGGCACCGACAACCCAAGCATAGAAGGACGCGGCCCCTAGCCCATGTAAGGAGCTGCAACAGACTCCATCCTCAGCCCGTACCCAAAAATCAACCGCAAACAAGATATTGTTAGAAAGCTAGTTTTGTGTAATTCCTAGTTGTGTAGATCTCATTATCATATTTTTCTATAAGTTATTATTATTCTCAGTCAAAGTTAAATCTTCATTTTTTACTTCTGAGCTCATAATTTTTTTCTTGTATCTTTGATTTTCATGATTCTAACGGCATTGGAAAGGTATTTTAGAGCTCTTCAAATCCATTCATACACTTTTTTCCATAATTTCCCCAGGTATATTTAATTCATTTTTTTGTGATTTTACATTTTGCTTAATTACTTGGACATCTTGGCACTTCGAAGGGATTTTTTAATTTGAGGAACTATCATGGGTTTTTTTGTTCATCCTTTTGTGGTCATCTTGGCAAAGGATAGCTATGAGCCTTGGAAAAATGACATCCTGACACATCTCAAGTGGCTTGATCCTTTCCCTTATCTATATGGACTCATACCTACACCAAACACACCAGGGAGTTTATCAACATGGGATATCATCAATGACCATATTGTAGGGGTTACATGTTCTAGTGTTGATTTTGACACTATATCACAGTTATATCAGACATCAACTATCCCCACACACTTTGGAATCATCTATGGGAGATCCATTGAGACCCTCATATCTCTCCATACCCAAAGGATTCTACTGCATATTATCTCATCCCTCTTGCAGATGTAAATTTCATACCCTTTGATGATGATACTTTAGAAGATCTTGAGTATATCATAGGTCTTACATGTTATGATGGTTCAAAGACTTGTCTTCATGTTCCCACTCTTCAGATTGAGACTACATCATCGCCATCATTATCTTCTATTATTCATGATCAACATGAGATCACCACATCTTTGGCCCCTACTGGTTCAATGCAGCGAGACATTCATCTTCTTCCAAACATAACTACTTGGGATTCATATCTTGCAAAAATATCATCCTTGTTTGTAGAGTCCTATATTACAGATTTGGAGGATTACTTTGAGGATATTCATCTCCTCTTTATTGAAATTCATATCATCATTGTTGGCCCACCATTTGCATAACCTTTGCAACTTGTTCTACATCAGTCTTCACCAGTTTTAGGATTGACATCATCTCATTCAAACATGTGGACACTTAGCACTTTTTAGAGGCACACATCATCTGGATTTGAATTCCTAATTCATGCATATTTTTGGATTGGCTTCTCCAATCACTAGTGGATTTGTTTCTTCCTAAGGGGAGAAATGTTGTTTGTAGGTAGTGGATCATATTTTCTCTTCAGGTGTTCATCATTGGCACAATAGCTACTTCTTTATGAGGGGATTCATATCCTTATTTTCTCTCTCCTATTGGGGGGACATCTATTGTACTTGTGTGATAGAAGTAGTCCTTGAGGGTCACATTGAGTCCTCCTTCTGTCCTTCTTTCACTAGTGCATTCATTTCATTTTCTCTCTTTTAGAGAGAGTTTTTTCCCATGTGGTTTTCTCCTTTTCTCTAGTTATGAGAGATTCATTTATTTGTACATGGGTACCTCATCAGGACTTGTATCCAAGACCCATCCATGCATTCTTCATCAGGATTTTTTAGCCTCTCCCTAAGTTGATCTTAAGGGAGGGTCTTGGAGTAATTAGGACAATCACTTGATAATTAATTAATTATTAAGTCCCTTATTAATTTATTCACTTAAGCTAAAATTAGGAGTTTTTTTTATTGATTAGATTGGGCTAAATATAGGTCAAGTTATTGTATTGCATGAGATTATGACATTCGTCACAATCTAATGTAATCCTCATCCAAGGTTTTCTTTTTCATGCTTTTATAAGCATACACATTCATTGTAATCATTAAGAAAAATACATTCAATTCAATTATAATTGAAAACTAATCTCAATATCAAATGATTGTGTGATACTTGTGTGGATTCAATCTTTTCTCTCTTGGTTGCATAAAAAATCAGTTGCTTTGATATCTCACTTTTGATAGGTGTTTTGGTTAAAGGGATTTTTGTGAATTGTGGGGTTCACTATCAACTCTAACAGTGGGAAGGTTTCCCATATAGAAAGAATTTATAAATTTGGATCAAAATCTAATCCATAAAATTGAATTACATCTGCTTAGCTTTGAAATAATGTTATACCATTTTTCTTCTAATTTTACATAAAAATGGCTTCAACAATATCCCAACCAAGTATTTAAGGGTAGCCATTGTCCGCTGGTTAACCATTGTCCTTTATTGATCTCATTTCCTTAGGGGTTAGACTCTACATTGAAATCAAGAACATGTGAAGAAGGACTTTCTGCAATACCTTGATACTCCTCTATTAAGGTTGCCTTCCTTTCTTGAGCTTGTTTTATTTGATCTTCAACATTAGAGTAAACCTCCTAAAGTTAAAAGTATTTATAAATTGGCCATCTATTAAAAAAAATTGCAAAATATTATAAGAAGATCTTTAATGTTTATATTTAAAAGGACATGTTTTTCTAATAGTGCATTAATTCTTGGGATGAACAATTCTAATCCTCCTTAGGGAGACTTGATGTGGATATTTTCCTTTTCAATAAAGGGAATATGTTCTCCAATGACTTCTATTTCATAAAATCAATCAAGAGGGATGGAACAATGTGTATTACTAAATATGGGCGATCCCACAATAGTGTGTCCCATTTTTTGGACAAAGTGAGATATTGAAATCAATTTTTTTTACCAATTTTTTACTTTCTATCATCCATAGCAGCTAAATCATTAAGAATTTGAAGATGTTGTGAACTAGTGATTTTTGGTATCTCATGTCTAGATTCTTTAAATTATTATTATTATTTTAATTGAAAAATGATTTGTGATTTTTTATGCAAATTTTAATAAATTATTTTTTATAGTTAATAGCATTTTTAAAAAGTGACATTTATTTCATATCACATAATTTTTTTAATAAAAGAATAAAATTATAAATTTTCAAACATAAATTGGTAACAATAATACCTAGCATACAAATTTATTTTCATAATTTTTTGTTGTATTATTATTTTTAAATTATTTTTTGAAATAATGTTAGTTATAATTTAAACATAGGTTTATTTTATAATATTTTTTGTATATTTATCTAGATTAACTTCTTGTTTTTTCTCAAAAAAGAACATCAAGACCTAGTGTATAGATGTTTTTTAGAATTTTTCCTTTATTTTTTCATTTTTTCATATGTGGAATAAATACCTTAATATTTAGTGAAAAACCATAGGTTCATTAGAAAATAGAAAATAAATAAAATAATGAAATTAAATATATTGATTTTTATTTTTTTTGGAAAGCTTATACTAAGGGCTACATATTACAAAGTCGGATTTCTAAATGACTTCATTTTTGCCCAAAAGGTGAAGAAAACTCAATTTTTTTGTCAACGTCTTGATAGGTGTGAAGGAGACTCCATCGAGGGTTTGATTTAAGACTAAGGGGTTCTGTCTCATAAGGTATTAAATTAACCTTGTGTTGATGGTGATGTTAGTCACACATCAAACATAGATAGATTTGAACAACATAACCTATCTTTCTTGAAATATCACTAATTCAGTTAAGATTTAAGAATCCCAAGGCTTGGAAACATCAGGTCTTGACACACTTGGTTCATTCAAGGTTCATTATATTTTACTATTCTCACAAAGTGACTTATATATTTTAACATCCATTTACTGGATATGAAGATTATTTTATCCCATACCTCACAAATTATAACAATTGAGTACAATTCATCACAAATCCTTGATAAAGAAAAAATGCAAAAGATCAAGGCAAGTAAGAAAAGAGCTTAAGCAAGTTATATTTTCAGATATTAAACAAATACACATTGAAATAAATGTAAATTAAAATATATACTTTCATAACTTGGATGATAAAACTTATCCTCACGTCATGCACCACAAAGAGCATAACTTGTAGAAACTATTGACTGATTTTATTATTAAAATAACTATAGATAGAATACCCCCATCTCTATTTAGGAATGATAAATGCATCCATCTTGGTTATTTAATTATTTCAAAACTAATTAATAAATTCCCATTCCCATCATTTTATCCCCTACCTTAATATTAATATTTTCCTTGATATCTTTAGCTCATATTCTAACTCACTTAGGTAAGGTGCTAAAGCCCTTCTCACTCATAGGAAAGGAAAAACCATTCTAAACTATTAAAAAGGTATGTATATTGTGGGAATGAATGAAATGAAATGAGGCATAGTTGTCACTGAACTATTCTTATATACATATTAACAACCTGTCATATTGATTTATCAATTCGACATTGATAAAGGAAGGATATCAATTTGAAATCAATCCATTTATTTTGGTTGATTCAATTAAAATTTATTCCAATAAATTAACATGATCATTTTTTCTCCATATATATATCAAATAGAAAAATTATGACTCTCAAAAAACTTCGCCTAGGTGGACATTATTTCTTATTTATATAAATTAATTGGTTACTTCCTCCTCACCCTTTTCCTATAATTCTTAAAACTTATCTATATTTTTTCATCAAAGTTATTCACCACCTCTACCCACAACCATAACCATTATAGACAACAATAATGGTAGGGGGAGTGCATTGAATTATTTAGTTCCCAACCATATCTACTAGATACAGTTAGGGACTCTACAACTAGACAAATTCATAGGTAGAGCAAGGTAAACTAGCTCCTATTTATATGGTAAATAAATTAATAGTGACTGTGCTACTATTGAGACTCAATAAAATATTCCATCTACTACTATAATGTTAATCATAAAATAGAGAAGGATATTATCTTTTTGCCATAAAAAGATAAGAATTTTTTTCATAGAGGGGAACCTATACTACAACCATAGAGAGAAGGCTTCCAATTAACTTCCAAGAAAAAGAGAGAGGACAAATAACCATAGATCTCAAATTTGATCTCTTCATCCTTCCCCCATGGCTCCCGATTGAGATTTATTTAACCTAATTCCTTGTTAATCCTTACCAAATTCTAATTGAGCTACCTAGTTCCACCCATTTTCAAGACTAATTTTTGGATCTCATAATTTTCATAATCTAGAGAGTTTAGATTTTCCCTAGCTAATACATCTCATTTACGGTCCATATTAAGGGTGTGGGGATTGGGTCAGGGTAATGGTTGGAATTTAATATTTCTATCTCTCTACATGTGATATGCTAATATATTAGGGGTAGGGGGGATAGGTTAGGGTAATATCTAGGATTTAATATTTCTAATATCTCTCTACATACATGATAAACTAAATGTCTTACTAATATTATTTATGTAGACACCTAAAATTGACACATCATTAATTACCTAATTAACTGACCATTTCCTCTATAATTGATTAAATACATATCTATTTATCTAATTAATTATCTATTTTTTATCCTTTTATTAATTTGATAAGGTCATTATGCATCCAATCCTATTTCTAACCTAAAATTACTTACTCATCATTCTTCTAATGTCCACCTTAGGTAAATAAATCTAAATATTTATTTACCTAACTCTCCTATCTCCTTTCTAAAAAAAAAAAAAAAAACTTGTTTGTTTAATTGTCTTTTTCGTCCACTTTTTATCAATGAGGTAAAATTAATTAACTCACTAACCCCTCACTTGTAGACACTAACCATGGTCAAATTCCCTCAAATCATAGACATCCTTATATGTGTACGTAAGTATGGACTTTGTACACTTGGCATGAACTCTTTGTACATGTGGCATGGGTCTTGGAACCATATCGCATGGGTCAAAGGACTTACCCATCCCCCTAGGGTACTCCAAATAACCCCTTTTGAATCTCATCCCTCCACTTTCTCCAAGGGGATTCTCCATCATAGATTACCCTTCAATCTTGGAACCCTCCCCATTCACCAATTGAGGAATCTATTCCTCCTCTCATCTCTCTAGTGGTCTCAACCAATATGAACCCTTTATCTATTCTTTTAATCTGAGCCATCCAATCCTTGAGAAAAAATATGTAAATTGATCTCAATCTAAATCATTTTCATATCTTGGCCTCATGCAATGTTATGCTGCTGGTAAAGACACTCACATACCATCAAATCTAACATCCTTGAGCACAACCACCATGATTGGTGCAAGAAGGTCTGGTCTTGGTGAGATCTTTTATGTTTTCATCACATTTTACTCATTTTATGCTTAATCTGAGTGTTGCATAGATTGAGAGTAGAATATGTTATTTTGTTTAACTTATTCTTGTATGCTCCAATTACTACATAGTAACTAATGCTTATCTCCATTTGAATTGAGTGCCTTACAATATATAGTGGATCACAATATAATGGTAATACTAGCCATTGTATAGTCTACTAATATTGGTTGTTATACATTCTTTATTTATATAGGCCAAGTAGTAGACATGACTAGTGCTTATCTCTAATTTATTATTATAGCTAATTTAGTTTATAAAAATAATTTATTTGTTGATCACAATATTATCTCTATTAACCAATGCATATGTCTTTATCGATAATTGATTACTAAATATAAATTTATACAAAATATGATTAGTTTTTATTACAATGTTAAAAACTATTTAAAAGTTAACATTTATTTTAAGAACTATAACAATAAAATAGATCTTAAGTAAATAAATTATTCTAAAATAAAATAAAATAACTCCTAATAAAATAAAATATCTCTTAAGGAGATAACATAACTCCCAATAAAATAAAATAATTCTTATGCATTGTGGTTGTAGCCACAAAGGTTCAAACCTCCATTGGGACATTGTGTTCACACACATTATACCCTTCTTGATCTATTATGTTTGCGAGTTCAAACCTTCACATTGAAGGTATTGATTTTCATGCCATTGAATTTGTGCTCCAACCCTTGTTGGACTAGTGTACTCATGGGCTTTGTGTCCCTCTTGGGGTACCACACTCATGGTTTTGAACTATTTCCATTAATGCAATGTGTTCATGTTAGGGATGGGATCCTTTATTTGTGGTCTCACTTAGCTAAGGCTAGACTAAAAATTCTCATGTTATTGATTCAAAAAATATTAATAAATAAAATAGCTTGTGTTAATGTACATAAAAATTAAAACACAATCAAAATATATTTAAAAAATAAAAATAGTAAAATAATTCTTAAGTAAATAAAAAGCTATAAAATAACTCTTAAGTAAATACAATAAAATAAATCTTCAAATAAATAAAAATAAAAATAAAGTCAATGGGCCCTTGGTCTACTGGTGAAGTTGAAAGGTTCGAAACGAACCCACCAGGGATCAAGTCTTGTTGAGTGCAAGGCTCTGACATCATAAGGGATGAGGCCAGGATCGTGCCCTGGGCGAATTTGGCGGCGTGGATGCCCCTCAGTCCTTGGTTCTAAGCTGAAGAGGTGCACGTGTGGGCCCGTATCAGGTTCCTAAATCGTTTATGTGGTGGCCTTCGCTGGTTGGCAGCTCGCAGGCTTCATGCCTTCGCTGGGCTGCCTCGCAGGTCTGAAACCTCCATCAAAAAAAATAAAAATAAAATAGTTCTAAATTGTAAAAAATAAGAAGCTCTAAATTGATATTTATTGAGCTTTTTAAATAGACGTGCTTAAAATATCTAGATTATACACACAAAATGAGAAAATAAAATTTATTCAAACTCTTATTTGTTTAACTTTTATATTAAATCTTATTTCCACTTATAAATATCAACTTAATTAATCAATATGAAATCTACCAAATTTATTACTTAATTTTTTCAACTTAATCTATCAACTTTACTAAAAATACAGTCAAAACAATTTATTTTTTTAATAATTTTTAATGAATTATATTCAACTTTTCTTTTTTATTTGAACAAAGTGGAAATAATACAATAATAACCATCCAAATATCACTATTAAAAAATAAACAATAAAAATAATTTAAAAATAACTATTCTACTAAAACAAATTTTATTTTCCTAGTTTTAAACCCATGACATTCTTGAAGGTGTAATATCCACGTTGGTTATTTATTATGATGCCCCACCAATGGAATGGGCTTGTCTTATCCTTTTAATTCCTTGAATTTGGATGCATGATATGCATGTGGGGTAAAGTTTAGGTTCTTGTTCTTATTATAAAAGGACAAATTATTAGATAGAGTGACAATACAATAGATTAGATAAAGGACAAATTATTAGGTCTACCATCATTTTCTTTCTCCTTGACTTTCAAAGACAAAAATATGTACCTCTTTAGTCTTAAAAGCTAAAGGACCTAATGTTTTACCAAAAATAAAACATAAAAAATATGCTATGTTTATATTTTATATGATAAAAAATATACAATATTGCATGGTCAAAGATTCGTTTGTTTATGTATGTTGGGTTAAAAAAGGCCTTTTTTTAAAAGGAATTTATATTTAGAGAGTTCTTTATTTTTGGAAAATTATTTTTTAAAATGATATTTAAAGTGTTTAAGGTTTGGTCAATAATGGTATGGTATGATGGTTAAGTTGTTGTGGTGTTGTTTTTGTCATCAAAGTTCAAACTTCACTAGGTTGTAATTGTTGATTGTTTAAATTAGGGATGAGGTCTAGCATTTATGATCTCATCGATTCATAGCTCTGGATAAAAAACGTTTACCCCTTAAAATAATAAAGTATTTAAGACTTAAAAGTGTATATTTAAGAAAGAAAAATATTTTAAAGGGTTAAATTTTTATGTGATTATTATATTAAATAAATTATATATTTTTATGATATTTATAAAAGCATAAATATTTAGATATAATTTGATAAATTAAATCATAAAAAATGAAATGAAAATTAAAAAGATTTAAGTTATCGAAAAAAAAAAAGAAATAAAGGTTGAAAATATGTTTGAACTAATAATAGATGTTGAAAATAGATTTAAGAAAGTTACAACATCATTCTTGATCTTTTTTAGTAAATTATGACAACTTTAATCTTAGGAGCACATTCATTTTTAGATGTTGGGTGCCCATGTCTAGGCACTAGTATTTGTGTCCTTACTTTGAATCCTTTGTAACTTCTAAAAGTTACTTTCCTTACTTTTTATCTTTTTTGTTGTTGGTATAATCTTCTCATAACTTGTGATATTAAGATATTTGTAGTGGAAGTCTACGGGTAGAAAAAATCATTGGATATTGAAGGAAAATGTCCCAATCAGTTTGTTATTTGGCTTGGTCCAGCTTCTATAGTGACACAAAATATTTGAGTGTGTGAGGTCTAAAGTGGGGTGTTTCAAGTGGTATGTGTAGAAATTGAGTGCCTACAAAATGTAAATTTGAGAGGATCTCTACACTAAAATGGTGTGCAAGTGGAATGATAAGAGATAGAGATATCATAAAGATGAAAATTCTATGATGAGGAAAAATGATTTAGATATAAGATAAGAAGAAGATTGCAAGTATATTTTTACAATAAGGAGGTTCAAACACAACAAAAGAAAATAATAATAGAAGGTAATGAAGATGACAAAGACAAGCTAAACCATGAAAAATGATGGAATGAGAGAGGGATTTCAGTAGTAACATGATATAGAATTTTTTCTTGTAGCCCTCAAAATACAAACTTTGTCTTTTTGTGTTGCTTTAATTTCCTGCTTAACCCATCACTTATTACCAATCTTATACTTCTTTTAATAGGACCCATAAATATTTGTGCTCCATGTTTTGTTGTCTAACTTTGTTGGGTCCATCACTATGCCAT
Source organism: Sequoiadendron giganteum (assembly GCA_007115665.2). NCBI lineage: Eukaryota > Viridiplantae > Streptophyta > Pinopsida > Cupressales > Cupressaceae > Sequoiadendron > Sequoiadendron giganteum. Next base: position 342,058,671 of record CM021100.1, on the reverse strand, counting down.
CAAATTTGATTGTGACTGTCTTTTTTTGTTGCCTTAATTCCCTACTTAACCCATCACTTATTACCAATCTTATACTTCTTTTAATAGGACCCATAAATACTTGTGCTACATGCTTTGTTGTCTAACTTTGTTGGACCTATCACTATGCCACCAAAAAATCCTTACTTAACCCATCACTTATTACCAACCTTATACTCACTTTTTTTTATTTTCAAAATTTTACACTTTGACCTTAAAATTTGAAGCACTTGGAGATGGAATCTTCAAAAAAATCACTGATCATAAAATGCAGTACTCGGAGTCTAGTTTCCAAATATGTTATTTATTTCAATACTTAGATTGTACAAATTGAGTTTCAATAGACATTTCTAAAAACCACTGTTTAAAAATCACTTTTTTTTACCATACCATGCACGTGTACGACATCCATATTTTGACCTAAATTATTGTATTTTTCTAAATTCTTTTGGAAAAAGATTTGTGACTCACTGAAGCTTGCTTTTGATATTTTTTTATAATTTTTTATTGAATATATATTTTTGTTAAATTTTTATTAGGCATATTTGTCGTTTTGAAAAATCGTCGTGTACGACATGCATAAGATGACCTAAACTTATCATTTATTTATTTATTTTTAAATTGAAAAGAATTGTCTGAAGTTTGTTCTCGTGTAATCCATTCATAAAAAAAATATGTTGATAAAAAGTTATTAAAATACTAAAAAACACTGATACTTCAAGTTTATGGAGCCTTCAGATGTATGCCCAAAGTTAGTATTTTTTTGTGACATTGCTAGGACCTTCAATTTGCATGTCAAACCAGGTCTAGGGCTTAGGTTCAGATCCCCAAACCATTTCTCAAACCTATCAACAAAGCAAAAACCTGACCTACATTTTAAATTTTTAAAAACGGGATTCTCGTTTTATAAAAAAAATATTTTTTTAATGTTTTTACGAAACAGGGTCCTGTTTTGAAAATGCCAAAAATGAAAATTTTCCATTTTGGAAATTTTTCAAAATGGGATCTTGTTTTGAAATTTTTCAAAATGGAAAATTTCAAAAAATGGACAGTTTCCAAAAACGGATACTTTACAAAATGGGATTCCTTATTGAAAACTTTTCAAAAATGGAGTTTTTTCAAAACGGGATCCCATTTTTTGATTTTAGGCTCGAGATCCCGAACCTAAATGGGATCCCATTTATCAAAAACGAGATCTCGTTTTTGTAATGCCAATTTCGTTTTTTTGGCTAAGGCAAAAACTTCCACGTTTCGTGAACTCAACTTCTTGCACTTACCCTTAATAGGACCCATAAATATCTGTGCTCCATGTTTTGTTGTCTAACTATGTTGGGTCCATCACTATGCCATCAAATTTGATTTTCACGATGCCTTTTTCTGTTGCCTTAATTCCCTACTTAACCCATCACTTATTACCAATCTTATACTTCTTTTAATAGAACCCATAAATATTTGTGCTCCATGCCTTATTTTTCAACTATGTAAGATCCATCACTATGCTACTAAATTTGATTTTCACGATTTAAAAGTTGATATTCATATTTACAATTCATGATTCTATGTTATAATTGAACAAATTTGTGTTAATTTATATTTTTATAATATACACATCAATTCTATAGCCCCACAAGCCCTTTGCATGGTGGGTTGTAAAGTCTATTTACACTTTACAATTTGCATAATGAATTTTGTAAACTGCACTTATGCTGTGCACCTTGCCCCTTGCCACCACTTTCACTTTTCAGACCAATGATCCTCGATTGAACTTGTAAACTTTTTGCTCAACCTTGCCAAGCATTACTATCAAGCCCATGTCACAGACTGTAATTGTACTTTGTAATTTGCATATTACAAACAACAATGTGCGCTCCATGCCCCACCCTCACCATTGCTTTGCTTTCAGACTTATGCCTCCTCACTGTAGACTAAAAACCCACATCTTGTCCTTCTTCCCCACTTCATCCACAAACCCCCATTTGCATTTTATGTAAAATTCAAAATATATCCTAGCCCTACTTCATTTATGGGACTAACTTATCTTACCCCTCTGCATATTATAAACTGTAAACATGCTCCCATTTCCTGCACGCCTGTAATACACTTATTTGGCAGATTTTGCAAATACAAATTGTGCCCGCACTATTCAACCTTGTATTTTCAAAAGATATCAACTAATTGCAGGCACATATGACAAGCATAGGATGCCTTCATATGGATGTGATTGAGCTTGGGAAGTTGTTCAAGGCAGCTATAGGTACATGTGGACCCTTTAGAGGCATGGATTAATGTCTGAAGCCATGTGATTTATGATGCTATAGGCATGGGTGATTTGAAATGTGACTACATTGAAATAAACTCCTTGGCTTACCTGCAACCAGTTTGTTCTTGCTTGAATGGAGTTTGTTCTCATCTTAGTATAAATCAAATCTAGAAAATATTTATAGGTTGTGCACCTGCAGATTTTTTGCATTTTTTGGGTTTTGAGGAATTTAGAAAAGTAAAAAATAAAATATCTTTAAGAAAATTAAAATTGGAAAGAACCGTGGATTCAAAACACAATGTTCAACTAATTCCACATTAAGAATAGTTTTTATAATTTGTAAGTGAAGAAAATGATCAAAGATTTTTCAGGTTGTAAGGGAGGATTCAAGAAAATAAATGACAACATATAACATAAGAAAATATGTAACATAAAGTATATATGAGACACAAAGTTCAAATGTGTAATCATTTATTTTCTCAAATTATAAAGCTCAAAGTCTTTTGTATTCTTGTTCAATCTCTATAAAAATTATGAAAATCACTTTTCAATAGTTCATTTATCCAATATATGGACATTTCTCACGGCCACAAGATCATTATGGAATAAAATAATAATAATTCTAAACTTATACGTGTCTTTTGAGTCATTGAAAATATCACCATTGAAACATTATAGCATAAGTAATATAATAAAACATTACTTTTCAACAATATAAACCATTTTACAAAACTCTCATGAGATAAAAATATGCAAAATAAGTATTCAAAATCTATATTATAAAACAAAAACAAACATGCCATAAAAAATACTAGATGTACCTTGAGAAAACCCTCTCAAGGGAAAAAAACCATCCTTCAAAATCACTCATACACTCAATTATTATCTTAAGAAAAAAGAATACAATGCACTTGATGAATTTCCAAAGAAGACTCCTAAAGCATCAAGCGCCCTGGCTGCATTCCTCCATGTAAACAAGAAAATGAGATCCATGTAGCTACACATCCCAATCCATGCTTCCTCTACTCACAAATGCAACCTACAAAAGATGCTTAATTCAACCTTAGCCAAGCTCAACATCTAAGTTCATGTGCTTGCTTTCATAGAGACAATCTTTGCAAAAAACCACTAAGTTACTTATAATTTTTAATAAATAAAACTTAAAATGTTTAATAAATAAGTTATCCTTTATTCCTATTTGTTATATTTATGACTTTTTTCCATTATTAGATCAAGTGGGTCTTTACAAGTACCATGTTACACCACTTTTGTAAGCACCACATTATCTCTAGCTAATTTATAACCTTTTCCATCAAAAGTGAAATGAATTTTCGAGTCTTCCAATTTAGACATAAATATTACATTTTTTTGCCAAAATTGGTATATGTAGTACATCTAAGAGTGTTTGTGCTCTATAATTTATGAATACAACCCTAAATTTTCTTTAACTAACAATCTTTAAAGCATTTTTGTGAATAAGAAACACCTTCCCTTCATTACTCTTGGTATAATGTAACACTCTTTGTGAAGTTTCATGTAAAAAGAAGCACTCATATTAATCAACCAAGAATCATCACCAATAATGATGGCTAATCCAAATGCATCACTAGTATATTCATTAATTTTAGAGGACTTATAGGAGGAACTATCCTTCTTGGAGCTACATTCAATCTTTATGTGACCCTTCTTGCTATAATTCTAAAATTATACTTTTGAATTGCAGATTTAGATTTGTCTTTACTTTAAGATTCTTATTTCCTATTTCTTCTTACCTTTCTTCTCCATAGACCCCCCTCATATAATAAGAGAATCAAAAGATTTATTACACATGGACTTTTTCACAATTTCTTCACTAAACAAAATGAAAAATATTTTTTGGTCTAAGTTTTATATCATTGTTTCTTATAGATATTATAAGGTTATCCCATGAATTTTGTAAGATTTTTTTAATTTTTCCTCTTCATCCACCTTGACTCCTATTGATGTAGTTTGACTTAAAATCACATAAAAATAATTCAAGTGATCAACTATATAGTCTCCCTCCCTAATTTTCAAAGAATATAACTTCAAAATAATTATACTAACTAGACTATTTGACTGATATAATATATCTATCTTCTTCCAAAACAAAAATTTCCATCTATTCCTAAAACACATTCATTAACATAAAATCTAATATATATATAACCAAATTATACTCCTAGCCTTCTTATCTAGTTTTACCTGGTCTTGATCAAACATATCCAAGGCTTTGGATGAAGAAGACATCATAATCCATTGATCTCTCTCCACTAGAAGATCCTCCATTTTCAAATTCCATAATTTAAAATTTTGAACATTGAATTTATAAATTTTAAATCTTGATGTGTTATCTATATATTTAATAGTTATTCCATCTTCTCACATAATCTCTCAAATTCTTCCTTCCTTTCTAGTCACACATGAATTACAATAAACTAATTGTTGTTAGGGTTTACCACTACACATTTTTTGGGTTTGCATTCCAATGGAGTAGTACAACAATCGAAAGAACAACCTTACACATGATACCAAATATTTTGGATTTTAACCCCTATTTTAGAAGGTCAATAGACTACGATGATGAAAACTTAATATTATTGAACCACCAAAAACATATGCTAGGAAGGGAAAGAGGATTCCCCAACTGGGCGACCTAGTCCTTTTTCGAGAAAATTCTAGAAAATTGTTGTGGAGCCTGTTTCAGCAAAAAGGGCATCCAGATCTACCAAAATCCTTGGAAAATAGCTTCAATGGGACTAGGTCACCCAAAGTGGTGAACTAGTCCTCTTCTGAATTTTTGTGAACCAAAAGATGGAATTTGGAGCCCTAGGTCTGTGTTTTCTGCTTCTCTAGGTGTTCAATCCCGAAAGTGCAAAATTTGATCTATGGAGGTCTTCCAAGCTTCAACTAGGGTTTCTCCAACCTTAGTGAGCTTGGATGAGTTGTCGAATGATCTTCCACCTGCAAAATACCTAAATATGCAAGCACACACAAAGAAGGAGACAATGGTTAGGGTTAGAGATTAGGGGTTTGCCTTGGTCAAACCCCTTTTGAGTAATCAAACCAAATGATGAAAAGATAAAGGAATTGAAGTATGAAAAAAAGGGAGAGAGAGTTTACCTTGCCATGATGAGAGATCTTGAGTCACAACAATGGAGGATTTAGCCCTTGAGTGCTTCAACAAGATGTCTTGTTGACTTGGACTAGTCAAACCCTAGCTTGCTTGAGAAGAAGAGGAGGTGAGAGATGAGGAGGAGAAAATGAATGGTGCATAATGAGTAATTAGGGTTTATAGGCTTATTTATACAAGTTATGCCCTAATTTTCTTGAAATAACACCATACAGGTCAACCTTAGGGTTTTAGAGACAAGTATCCTGAAAGAAATTAAGTGTAATTCAATTTTAATTCCACATGGGACTAGGTCGCCCAAGGTGGCGACCTAGTCCACCTGGGACAATTTCATTGATTTTCGGAGATTAAAATATGATTATTATAGTTTGTCGGGATTATCTCACAAAACACACTGAAGTTGGACATGTATGTGTATTAAGGGGTCATTTTGGCATAATAAAGGGTTGATTTGGTGATGACAAGCCTAGGAAAGCATGAAAATGTTTTACAACACCTTACAACACTTTGGCACAAGGCTTGAAAAGATGTAAAAAGTGGTTGAAAAGGGTTCAAAATCCATAGGCAAAGGCCCAAATGAGCGAAAAGTGTCAACGTCTACACTTTTTGGCAACACAATTATGTATTCATCTAATTACCAACAAAACTTACAAAATCTATCTAAAAAAATCCAACAAAACTTACAAAATCTATCTAAAAAAATGTATCAAAGTAAATGGAATAGTATGCATCCAAAAGATTATACAAGACATAAATATTTTAGATGGGAAACCCACACAAAGAAAACCCACCAAAATAGACATTGATAGTTATATTATTTAAAATCAACATTTAATATAATACAATAAGGTGTTCTGAATATTTTTTAGAGTTTCAAGCTACAACATACCCTTCTTAGATACAATTGCTTTCATTATCACACATCAATAATGTATAAATTTATTTTATGTATAATAGTCAAATGATTGAGTTACCTTAGCACATTCACACAAACTAATGTGTGTGTATATATATATATATTATAAATAATACCAATTGTCTAACTATCCAACCAATTTGTGGAACAAGAGTTATGCAACTATAATATGAATGTGCATGACATCGTAATACCACATAAGTGACCAAGTATGATTCCTATACATGAATAATCACCTTGTACACTCTATTTTTGCCACACACTATGAGTCTAGTTGCAACCTTTTAACTTTTGGTACACATATGCTTTTGATATAAGCACAACTAATAGCTCCTTGGTGTGGTAACTCACACCAACATAATTACTCCTAAATTATCATGGTGCCTTGTGCCATCTTATAAAATATTATACTAATCTTAATTGTGCCACATTATCTATAATTCTACCATACATTCTTCTACATCACTGATCACACTTCAACAAATACTATACTCATATGTGGTTGTGAGTTTTCTTCTAGATCACTTGTGGTTGATATCATAACACCCCCACAAGTATTAAAACCATGTATGTTGTACCACATCTAAAATCACCACATGTTTAGACAACATAAATACTATATCACATTATTGAATAAATTTAACCACATATCACCACAACTAAGCATGTAGATAATCTCATCCTACAAGAACTCTTTGTAGGTTTATATGACCCAAGTGTACATATTGGTCACTATAAAATTTAGTTAGTTTCTCTCCTAGTCCATTTCAAAAATCAACCTTGTCTTGGATGAGCAAAAAAAATGTCCTTATCATTGTTAAAGACTTTTCAGTATCTGTCATTCTCAGGAGTAGATAGGTGAACAATCATCTTGACATATGATTCTTCCCCAAAGTTTCTTTGTTTGTTAAAAAGATGAGAAATAGGGTCAAAATGGATGCTTGTAATAATCATTTGATTAGTTTCTTTATTTTGAAACTATGATATTACCTAAATATTTATCTCATCAATGCTCTCAATTAAATCCCATGTTTGGTGCTTAGATGCATTCAATTTGGTTGCATAGACATAATGAAATTTTATCTTATGACCAACTTAGTGTCATTATAAATAGATAGTTGTTTGATACCTTATTTATTATCTATCTACGATCCTTGAAGGAGTGTCTTATATTCAACTATACTATTCATGTAGTAGGATTCAAGTTAGGAAGAGACATAAGGATTATTTACCAAAGGGAGAAACAAGAAAAAAACTTACACTTGCTCCAACCATATAATTTGAGCCATCATAATACATTTTGAATTATAAATGAGGCCTAATACATCAACAATTTACTTTGGAATGAAAGTCTTGCTTACCTTGAAGTCAAAAATATAATTGTGAACAAGTTTATCTTTGATAATGGGAATAAGGTAGAAGGGTTTGAGTTTAGTTTTTGAATTATTTCCTTTACTGTCATGGACATCAAATGGATCTTCACTTTTTCATGTTCTATTGCTCAACCTTACTTCCACTATTTTAGAGTTTTTTTAGGAAGTTGACTTGTTTGGGAAGAGACAAAGCTTCTAAATTATACAAGTTTGATAGAGATATCTTCATCAAATTGACCATGATAAAGTTCAATGATTGATAGATGTATAGAACACATGAGCCCCCTAAGGCTTTTACAAAATATGGAGTAGAACTTGAGTAATAAACTTAGGAGGTGGAACATAACTTGTATTATAGGTGGTGACATCCAAAGTGACCTTCTAGACTAGGTCAAGATGAACCACACAATTTTGTGTTACTTTTGAGGGAGGTAGGGAAGCTACCTTACGATTTTCAAGAACCTTGGATCTTAATTTTTAAAACTATGATGAAGGAAAGACATCACTATGGTGCCCTACTTTGTCCAATACTCTCCTTTTAGCCCAAGTGAGGTGATCATGAGTAGGTTCATTAACAAACACATTTTTTCTTGGTTCAGGGATATTTTTAGCTATAAAGTCTATTTGAGACACAATAGAGGTACCTAAGAAGTTTCTGGGGGAGATCCTCCATTAACATAGAACAAATCTCCCCCATTAAGGTAAAACAATTGGGGTCCTACATAGTGAGAAATCTCTAAGAAAACCTTAGGTGGTCCTAATAATGCACAATGCTTGACATTAGAATAACTACACCGACATCTAAGACTCAATACTTCCTTTGTATTAATGTTTAACAATGGAGCTGGTATAATAACTTTGGATAGACCATTATTTCTTAGTAGAGGTGGATTCAAATAAGGACAAGGGGAAGAGTGAGCAACTTGGGTAGTTTGTCATTGTGTTGACTAAAAAATAGTTGATAGACTAGATGGTCATTTCTTGATATATTTAGGGTTGCTAACCCTAATGTCTTTCCCTACTAGTTTTCTAATTGGTGATGATTTGAATCATGTTTAGTAGAACTATAAAAATTGACAATTTTTAGGACTAGTGGATGAATATTTTTCCTTGAGATGGATTGAATGAGTAGGTATGGGATTGAGGGGAGGGTGTTTCACCTACATAGGAACCAAAAATGATTGAGTGGGAAAAGAGGGAGAAATATCCAAGGAGAGAGATAACGAGTCTTATAGTTTTCTTTCCAACCAAGAATAATCTACTTTAGCTTGTAGGCTAGATTGAATGCATCATTTATCTTGGTATTTGTAGGGGTTAGATTATTAAAGTGCTTAGACAAGGGTTGATGGTGTTAAGATAGTAGATGAATATTGCACTAGTTAATGTTAAGAGAATAAGATAAATCCTCCCCCTAGTCTTTTAGAAGTGCATATTATTTAGTCAAAGAGAATTTTTAGGGGATGACTTGATGTGAGATATATGTTCCAATAGTGAAACAAACTCTCCTCTTTATTTGAAAGATTCACAAAGGAGCTTCTTGATCCTATCCCAATTTTGAATACTAATAGGTTCAAGCATTTTGAAGTTGTCTAAAGCCTCCATCCTAAAAGAGGTGGCGAGTGGTTGTAAAGCCATATTCTCATCAACAATATGGTACAAGGCGTAGGTGTTAGCTATGTCTTTGATACACTCTACGTATGATAAAATTCCACCATTGAATAAAATGAAGTATTTTATAAAAGTAGGGGTAGCTCATCCTAATTGGTAATCATAAGAGAGCCACCATTGTCCCATAAGATAAAATATTAATTCCTCACAAAGGCAACCATGATTGGTGTTAGAGGAGAAAGATCTTGAGAAGGTGATTGTTTAAGATTTCTCCTAAGAAGAAGCTTTTCTAGTTCAAACATATCTAGAAATTAGTCTCTCATGTGAGACCTAGTAAAGATTTGTCTCATATAAGGGCACACAATTTATGAGAGTGTCAGGAAAGTGAAGTCACCAAGTGAATGATCACTTCTTAAAAAGGGAAATCTTTCCCAATCTTCACTAGCTAGAGGGAGTAGCTAATTGAACCATAAAACAATATCCAAGTTAATATGATTTAAGTATCAAAACTAGTAGGAAGACTGATTCAACTCCCACTTGGTGTGTCAAAAATTTAAACTATTAGTAATGGATTTTCACCTATAGGCATTAGGGGATAAAGCTCTCATGGAGGAGGGTATAAGAAGGGGTTCTTGTGCTCATAGACAAGCAAAGGGTATTGAGTCACCCAAGAATTTGAGCCTTTACAACCATGGCCACCACTTACATGATGTGATGAAAATATGTCCATTGACTTTGAATAGTACATAAGAAGCTCCAATAGATAGGGGTCTTACACATCAAAAATTCTCTTTTGAATAAATCGTGTGAATCTCTAGAGAAGGAATACTTCCTTTTCTATTCTAGACCTAGAACTTAAAGAACGAAATGCATATCATTGCTACCACCTAAAATGATGTGGAACAAAAACAATTTTGACATCTAACCTACTCTATACTAATTAGTTTAAGGAAAACGCATAGAAGGAGGATAAAGGTTCATAGGAAGACAAGGATTAGCAAAACAAATTAAAAAGGATGGGCAAAGGAGTGCCAAATAAGGTTGACTTGTTAACCTCCACTAATAACATGCAACCAAACCTCCTTCCTAAATAAATGAGTGTTTGTGGTGGGGCTATCTCAACTTACTCTCTTTAGTTTCATTTGTGATAGAACACCATTAATTAAGATATATGAATAGTCGATATTCAATACACACAAATAATCCACTTCAATTTGAAAGACATATATAAACATACAAACGTTCATTTATGATAATTAACTAAAATAATTCACTTCAATTTATGATAATGAACTAAAATACTAGAATACATTCACATTTCGTAGAGATTAACAGATCATGACCACCCAACCTTCTAATATAGGGAGCCAAAAGTTGATTTTATACTAAAATATTGAAAGATATTTACAAGAGGGCAAAGCCCTCATTTATATAACCATGAGAAACCTCCTCCAATCACAACTAGAAGAGCTCAATAATATTTCAAAACTAAATTATGGGAAAGTAAAATAAGGGATAGATGTGAGGAGAGCCCACCAGAGCAAGATGATCTCTGACTGATGCCAGATCAATGGATGAGATATGACACTTTTTTTATTGAAATAATGTAGATTACAAAAAAAGGAATATAGTTAGAAGCTGCAAATTAAAACAATATACAAAAACAACAAAACAAAATTGACATATTACATAAACAATCCAACAATAAAACTAGACCAACAAGACCAACAAGTCCAAAATTACAAAGACTATCAAACAACAACAATTATCCAACATAAATTGGAACAACATATGATCAAAAATGTCAAAACATTCATTTTTGAAGCTGAGACATTAGAACTTGAGCACCGTAAATTTTCTTTTTGTTTAGTAGCTGATTCACTTGAATTTTGATTTGCTAGATTTTAGAACTTCAAAGTAGGATTCTTTAAAGACTCCACCTACAATTGCAAGAACAAGGAATCAAAATACTAAAATATATCAAAGTAAAACTTTAGAATTACAAATACAACAAAATAACATATCTAAGACTATCGATAATACATTATCATTAAATATAAAAATCCATTGCTTTTTTAACAAAGTGACATCCCCAATAGTGTGTTCGATATTTTCATTTCTTTGGCAAAATGGGCGAGTAAAATACGACACACTTGGGTATTCAGGAATTGTGGCCATAGGTAAATAGAACCGTGATGACTTCCTTCGCATGTAGATGCCACCTATTACATATAAGAATGGAGAACCTGCATTATCCGGTAGAGTTAATCTGGACCGGTCATCGTGAATGATGAGGTAGGTCACGATCAAAGGTGGAGCAGGTCACATCAGATTGACCACACAGTCAAACATAAAGCCCTCAAATGGGACCCACTGTAAGGGGGATTCGATGCCATGTGAAAGCAGTCACATCGTCTGATGTCTTTAATAACAACTGGCACAATCTAAAGGGTGCCAACGTGGAAATGCTAATGAAGAGTCTTTAAATAAGAAAAGGGAACCACTTAAACGTTAGGTCTTTACGTTTGGTCAAATGTATGAGATAAATTAGATGTTCGAGATTTTCCTTCTTTTATTGTTAATGTTTTCCTTATTTTGTTTATATTTTTATGTTTCAGATTATTGTCTCATATAGATTTTAGAAGTGTGAAAAACTACACGGTTGAATCCTGATAGCAATATCATAAGTGTGATTATTTTCACCATTTTTTTTAATATGTATAATACTATCTATGATATTACTATCAAGATTCAATCGTGTAGTTTTCAGTCAAATTCATTTATAAATGATTATATAAACATTTATTTATAAAAATATATTAAATATTAGAATAAAAATAAAAGTAAAACATTGTTTTATAATTCCATTAAACTAATCATCCTCTACATAAATAAAATATGAAAAATAAATATTATTTTAAAAATTTAAATTTAAAATATCATATTATTAATAATTTCAAAATTTAAAATAATAAATTTTATCTTATTCTTCTATGAAAGTCAACAAAACGTTAAAAAGTGTTATACATTGTACAAATATAACTTTTAAAAACTTGGTCAATAAAAGTCTCTTGTCAATATCTACAATTGTAACAATATAAATAATTTTTACAACACCCTCATGAGATAAAAAAATGCAAAATAAGTATTCAAAACATACCATATACCTTGAGAAAACCAAACAATTGAAAAATTAATTAATGAAAAAGTTAAGAGACATAAAAGATAAAAAAACAAAATAGAATTGTTTAGTATTTAAAAATAATTAGTTCTAAATTAATAAATTGTATAATTTGAATAAAGTAGAAGATCTGTTATATTTCCTTTTAACATGCCTTCTATACAAAATATTATCATATAGATCTATTAAAATTTGATATTTACATAACTTACTATTTTACTATCTATCTATTTATTTATCTATCTATTATATCTATATATCTATCTATCTATAGATTGGTGATTTGTATTTCTGGGGACCACTCCCTTTATATTGATATAAAAAACAAAAACATAATTTGAGTATGTTCTTTCATAAGAATATGAGAAAAACAACTTACATATAACAACTCTTTAATCACATCTTGGAATCATAGATTAATTACATAACTCCCCATTATCAAAATATTATTAACATAAACGTATATATTAGAAAAATAATCCCAACATTGCTTAACATACAAAAACTAGTTTTTAATGAGGAACCTAATCAATCTCATTTAGTGCACCAATCCTCACTATAACATATTTTATATGATATTTTATTTAAATTTAATTGAATACTTTTATATTATTTATATATATATATATATATATATATATATATATAATGTGACCGGTGGCGCTGGCGCGACACGCCCTCCGGTACCATGGGTTTGGGGGAAGACTAGACCTCATGACCTCTTGCCTGCAACAGGATGCTTTAGCCAGTCGAGCTAGGACCCCCGCCCCTAATTTATATTATATTTCAATTGACTTAAAACTATATAATTTAATAAACGAAAAAAATTATTTATATATACATTTTTATTTCTTTAACTATATTAATTCTCAATTATTTAAAAAAAAATAGAGTTCACAATATACATATCACATTACATAAATGTATCCTAATTCTTATTTATTATTATATAATTTTTTTAATAAAAATAATTTTTTAAATTAATAGAATAATTCAAATATTGTAGAATTAAATATAAAATAATTAAAAATAATTTTACAAATAAATATATTGATAATAATTCTTACAAACTATTTTTTTTTATATTGAACAAAGCATAATACAAATAATAAAAGCTACCAACAGAAAAGAATGGACATGACAAATCATCACTAAAAAACATAACAACCCTGCTAAGAGTTTATGCCATCTAAAAAAGATGTTAGAGTAAAGTCTTAAAGTCTCAGTTGGTTGATGAAAGTTCTTAGAAAATATAGTAGAACATCTAGCTTTCCATATATGTCTCAAAATAACCTATCTAACAGAAACATCTAGCTTTTCATATATGTCTAAAAATAACCTATCTAGCAGAATCAACAATAACATTGTTGTGCATTCGCAAACCAAGGATAGCCTCTTTCCAATTAAGAACATGAAAGAAGATAGCTGAGAAATTATTAAACACAGTTGACCATTATTGCTTAACAAAATGAACAACTGTTTGACTGAACCATCATACATTTCAATCTATCCCCGATAGAAAATTTGTAATCTGAAATTTTCCAAGCCAACACTTGCTTAACATAATCAACTTTTGACTTCCATAATTCTTACAAACCATTTTAACTTAGAAAACATTTAAAATCATCTCATATTTTTTTAACCTAAAAAACATTTGAAGTCATCTCATATTTTTTTCATTCATTACATATTGATACAAAAACCATAACATAGAAATAAAGCATGTAGTTAAAATTTTAGTCATTGACCACTTCTTACTATTGAAGGAGTAGTCAAATTCTTTTACCCAAATTCTTTTCCTCTTATGCTTACTCAATACAATATTATTCAACTAAATAAACTCAATACAATATTATTCCACTAAATAAAAAATATTCATTTGTCATTAAAGATACAAAGACCGAGGTTTAGTGCAATTCAATTAGAAAATATTTAGTCTCACAATTTTCCCTATTGGTAGGTCTATGATGTCATTTTCCTTATGGGATTAGGTTTAGTGATATCTTTTAGAAGAATACTTCCGTACTACTCTTAATAAGGATAATGTATTGCATGAATAATTGTGTAGTCAATTAAATATGGGTAATAGAAATAATATTTATATTAAAAATATATCGGTGAAAATTGTATGTTCATTCAATTTTAAAAGTTTCAAGTTTATTTTAATTAGATTGGTCATTATATAATAATGAAATTTTAAATGGTATATTATTATATTAAATATGATTCATGTTTTTTTGTTATTTTATTTTTATAATCATTCATTTTTAAGATTAGTTTTGATCTTGAGATCTTTTATTTGTCATTTTGATTTAGAGAGATTAGAGAGAATTTAGACAATTCAACAAGAACTTGTCAAATTGATTTTGATTGTATAGGTAGAACATTTTTAGTGCAATTATGTTTTTTCCTGTATTGAATTAAGTCACTTCTACACATGCACAATTGAACCTCAAATTTTTAAAACTCTAATTTGAAATTGAACCTTACAATCCTTTTGCCATTAACTATTGTGCACTACTTTAGAGCAAATGTTTTTGTGAATGTTATCATATTTAATGATATTCCTTATTCACATATGAGCATCATAGAGCACATCCTAGGCATATTGATGCTTGCCTAGTATCTTGTATATTTGTTCATTGTTGTTAAATTGATTTTCTTGGGAATTGAACAAAGGAAAAAATCCTTGTATATTAAGTTCCCAAACAATGTCTCTTAACATCACCCCACTTCAAACTTTTTCTATAATGCCTATTAAAAACCAAGTCAAAACTTAATGTAAAATTGACTAATATTTTTTCAATAAATGAAAGCTACAAGATACAACAACACAACAAAAAGTACGTGTCATTGTCATGTGCAACACTAATTATAAACATGCAGAAGGGATATGCTGACAATGGTTGCAATTTTTTTTGTTTATAAATGAAAGCTACAAAGTAAAACAACAAATCACACAATAGATATTATTACTAAATGTAATGCTACTTAATATCAACAACATGCACAAGGTATATATGTTGACAATAGTTGCAAGGGAAGGAAGGTATGATAAACATGAAAGAATGGGTAACACAAAAAAAGGAGATGAGATGAAATGAAATATGCCATAGAAATACATGTTGTGAGTAAAGAGATAGTTTCATAGAATGGGCGCAAGAAAATCATGTCCTCCATTATGGAAAGGAAATTTCATCATCGAGTCTTCTTTAAGGCTTAAAACAACCTCATCCACTCCTATTAATGTCCCTCCCACATTCCATGAATCATTGCATTATTCATGGAATGCTTGATAGATGAAATTATATAACACCACCTTATCACTATGAGGCAAACTCAAGTATTCGAAACTCACTTATTTTGGAACTTACTCACCATGATTGTCATCCATAGGAACTAAGTTGTTCACTGCCACCCATAGATTATTCACTTGAAGACTAGCATTCTTAACTGCTAAGTGTCATGTAGATTGCTACTTTGTAGGATGTCATTGTAAACTTATCCTAGACTGTCCTAGAATCTTCTCATTTTGATACTACGGAATACTGCTCACTAGAGATCCATAAATCCCTATTATACACTCTTTCCACATTGTCCTACATTTGTAGGATGTCATTGTAAACTTATCCTAGACTGTCCTAGAATCTTCTCATTTTGATACTACGGAATACTGCTCACTAGAGATCCATAAATCCCTATTATACACTCTTTCCACATTGTCCTACATTTGATGCATGTGTCTTCACTATCATGGTATCATTTTCTATATTTTTTATCCATCCAATATTCTTTAGATCCATAATTGAAAATAGGCATTATCATAGACACCTGAGCATCAACCTTCAATGAATTTGAACACCTATCACCAAGGTCTTTGTCACCTGTTCCTGTACATTCTTCCAATAATGCTACATAACCTTCATTCAATGTCATAGACACTTGATCAATGTTTTCCATTCTCCATAGAATTTCACTACCCTTAACACTCAGGGTACTGGCATTTAGGTTTCACGGTTTTAATGTCTTCACATACACTACAAACTTGTCACCTCATACTAATGATATACACACTATTATCTTTCTTTGGCAAGCAATCATAGCTTCTGCTATCTTTCCACTATCCTTCATGGACTGTTGCCTTGTGGCATTGGTATCACTGTCATTTGATTACCTTATAGCTGTGCAGACTATCTCCTCACATCGTTATGCAGTATTCTAACACTTGATTTTGTCTTGCAGTACTGTCATGCACTTGATAACCTAGTATACACTATCATTTACTAAAGACTATACGTTGACTGAACTGTCCTTGAAAAGGCTGGACTTATGTTGCCTTTTCACCATCCTTTACGATAGACTTCCTTCGGATACTGCCACACAGTCTTCATAGATTGCCTTGTTAACTGTAGTGATCCCTTAGTCATTTTTATAATTGTCATTCATAGGTTCCTCCTCTCTATTTCTTTCTCATTACAAGAGCTCATGCATGGTTTGAAGAGACCTCACCGCCCTTTCAATAATGAATATCACTGTTGTTTATAAATCACTTGACTATTCAATTTAACACTGATCTGTTTGCTATAGACTACTGTCTTTCATCATTGTCGTATACTTGGATATTCGCCGCTTTCATGCATACTATTAAAGGGAATTAATTGGTATTTAACACTTATTTAACAGTGTCTACCACTACCTTTTGACTTGCTACAGTCCATGGGATCAACTCATCACATAAACCCTATGGTTTGGCCCAAGACCCCTTTGCACAAACCCTAGGGTCTAGTTCATAGGCTACCACTATAGTTTTCTTTCTTTTCCACCACAGACCTGAACCTTCCTTAATCGGGCTTGACACTACTATCTTTTCAGATGTCACAAAGTTTGATGCAAAGCATATCTAGGGTTTCATCGGTGTTAGGATTATACATAGAATGACATATTCTCAATTTTTTGGACAAGGATTAGAGAGAAGTTCAAGGAACCTCCCTACCTATTCTGATTTTGACAAGTTTGAATAATAGCTTACTGTCATCTACACTACGCACTGTCATTTTATAGATTGTGATCTCACTATTATTTGACTATTCACTTCATGAATGCCACTATTTTCATAGTTTAGTGAAGCTTCTTCTTTTATATCCCTTGAAAGACTTGTACATCTTTAGACCCCTATTTGATAGCCTCCTTTGGTGTTTAAAATGCTAACCTATAGATTAAACCATTGTTTGCTTATCATATAGTTCTCCACGTTTCATGAGCTCATAGAAAGTTTGGTCACAACCATATTTTCATATGAGCATCCTAGGTGTTGATGTTGTAGCTTCAAGCTACATACTTCCACCTTGATTATTGGACAATAAATTCATGTAGCCTAATGACTATTCATTTATTTATTAAAGTGAAGAGGCGTTTCACTTGGCAATATAATATAATATCTAATTATTGTGAATAATTAAATGGGATCGAATTAAAGAGATAATATTTAATATTTGTTAATTCTTTATGAGGCCGACCTACATGAAGAGCCACATTATTTTGTATTTATACAAGGTGGAGTTTGCTCATTTGATCATCAAGTTCATTTTTCATATTCACACTCCTAAAAGAAGTTCACACTTGAGCAACAAATCATCATCTTGAGCAACAGATTGTGAAGTTCGCACTTATGCAACAAATTATCATCTTGAGTAGCAGATCTTCATATTGTGAAGTTCACACTTGTGCAGAAGATCATTATCTTGATCAACAGATCATCATATTGTGACAACAAATTTATTTCAAGGGGGAACATATTCATTTTGTATCTTCGCATCTAGGAGAGGTGCTACTGTTCATTGTATCAAATTTGGCCTTGTGTTGGGCCTGAGTTGTAAGCAGATTTCTGCTCTTATTCTTGAATATATAAGTGATATATTTGCTAGGTTTTTCTCCCTCGAGTAGGAGTGTTTTCCTAGGGTATCTTGTGGTGTTCATTATCTTATGTGTTGCATTTTCTAATTGCTTTTATTTCTGATCCTAAAACTAACATGGTATCAGAGCGGGTCTAAGAAAAGATCTGATCAGATCTGGTTAAGCAATCTGAAGGGTGTTGTGGATTATTTTAATCATTTGGATTAGAATAAGAAACATATATGGAGAAGATTAATGATACAAAACTGGAAGATGACGGACTCAGACATATTCTGAAGTTTCTTAGAGCTGGGATGCTAGGTCTTAAGTTCAAGGTTTTGAAAATTGCAACTCCAGAACAAGCAAACATGGACATAATCTTAGGCAATTTTTTGACCAGTTAATCCAGGATATTAATAAAGGGAAGAATGAAGAGATCACTACTAGTGAAGGGTTTGTTCATGAATATAGAATTGAAGTTGATCTACATAATGATAAAGTGACTAAAGGGGCTGATGATTTTATTGAGCTTGTTCAATTTGCTCCAACCAAAGTTGTGTTTGGTACTCTTCTACAGAGTATTGCAGAGGATGCACCTCCAAATGTTCCTATACATGTTAAATCAAAAAATAGAGAAAAGAGGTCACAATTCTTTCTGCTTTCAAATTGAGGACAATGGCAATCAACAGTCAGCTGGGGGAAAGGGAATGTCACTCTCATGGAAAGTTGCTATGGTTGCAAAACAAACATTTTCTATTCCTATATCTGTTGATGTTCCAAAGGTTCCTTGGAATGTTGAAAAACAAAAGAGTTGAATGTTGTAAATCTTGATGTCATTACTCAAGCAAAGGGTTGACTTGCAGCGATCGATGCCACTAAAAGGGCGAAGAGAGCACATTTTGTGATTTTTGTTTGAGGATATCGATCTCTCATTTTCTGCGTACAAGATTTTGATTTCAATGAGATAAGTATTTCAGGTCGAATAATGTTCATGAATTTTTTATGTAGTTATTAATTCATGCTATAACATTGAGATAGTAAATCATGTATGCTTCTAGCATTGGTATTTCTCCTCGGGATAGTTGAGTTCTATGAACTATTAGTAATATCTCCTTAATGCTTTCAGGACGGACCAAGAAGCGTAAGAGATTTCTTTCAAGAGAAGAAGAGATTGATGCATCCTATAGGTTGAAGAATGGAGACAAAACTTGTAGCCATGGGTCTGAGTTGGTGACTGAAGACATCTCTCGAAGAGGAAGAATCTATTCAGGTTGTCATTGTGATCAGTTTCTTTGAAGAGGAGGAATTAACCTTCAGAGGGAGTCTGTCAAACTAACAAAGGCAACCTTGGACGAGGAGGTCAGGAGGTTGATGCAAGAGCTCTTGATATTTAGAGGGAGGCTACTGATCCAAAAGAAGAAGATGATCCAGTTAAGCCTTTGGAACCTACTGATGAGCCTACTGACATTGTTATTGGTAGAAAGAGACCTCTATGTGCTAGGCAAACAATGTAGGAGGCAAAGTTTGCAGCCCCTAGAGGAACATTCAGAGAAATCAAAAGTCCTCAAAATTTTTCAAGCTATGTTGCATTGATGAGTCAAATGATCGAATCTGAACCTTCCAGTGTTGAGGAAGCTACAAGTCAACAACTATGGAGAGATGTTATGGATGAAGAATATCAATCTATCCTCAAGAACGATGTTTGGGACATTGTACCTAGACCAAAAGGCAAATCTGTTGTATCTTCTAAGTGGATTTTCAAGATCAAGCATGCGGCTGATGGAAGCATTGAGAAGTACACGACTAGATTTGTGGCTAGAGGATTCTCTCAAAAAGAGGGAATAAACTATGAGGAAACCTTTGCTCTATTTGGTCGTTATACTTCCATTAGGACTATCATTGCCATTGCAGAAACTAAGGGATGGAAGTTACACTAGATGGATGTGAAGACAACATTTCTAAATGGTGTAATTGAAGAAGAGGTATACATTGAGCAACCTGATGGATTTGAGGTTCATGGGAAATAGTCTCATGTTTATAAATTAAAGAAGGATTTGTATGGCCTTAAGCAGGCTCCATGTGCTTGGTATGAGAGGATTGATCGATACCTGCTGAGCTTGGGCTTCTCCAACAATGATGTTGATTCAAACTTGTACTTCAAGATGGTTAATGGTGATGCATTAATCTTGGTTCTTTATGTTGATGGCCTATTTCTTACTGGAGAAGAATATCTCATTATTAAATGCTAGAAGGAGTTAGCTTCTAAATTTGAGTTAAAGGATCTTAGATATATGCATTACTTCCTTGGATTAGAAGTATGGTAGAGGCCTAATGAGATCATTCTAAGTCAAGGAAAGTATACTATAGACATCTTGAAGAGATTTGGTATGATGGATTGCAAATCCATTCTACACTGATGGAAAGCAATTTGAAGAAGTTGAGTAAGTCTGTAGCTAGTTCAGATATGGTGGATCCTACTATGTACATGCAATTGATTGGATCATTGATGTATCTAGTCAATACTAGATCAAATATTTGCTATGCAGTGATTGCACTTAGTCAGTTCATGTGTGAACCAAGGCAAATGCACCTAGTTGCAACAAAGCATATCCTGAGATACTTGCGTGACACAATTGGGTATGGCTTGAGGTATTCTTCTGGTGTGGACTTGAAGCTACATGGTTATGCTGATTCTAATTGGGCAAGGTATGTTGCTGATAAGAAGAGTACCTCTGGATGTTGTTTCGGTTTGGGTTCTGCGATGATCTCTTGGTGTAGCAGGAAGTAGTCTTCAGTGGCACTGAACACCATATAGGCCAAGTACATTGTAGTGTGTGTGGCATCTTGAGAAGCAGTGTGGCTTTAGAAGCTCCTTGAAGGATTGTTTGGACAATCATCGGAGCCGACTATCATTCATTGTGATAATCAAAGTTGTGTGAATCTTTTTGTCAATTCAGTGTTTCATGACAAAACCAAACATGTTGATATCAAATACCACTATATCACAGATATGGTATTGAGGAAAGAAATCCAATTGAGATGCATTAGCACTGATGAGCAGGCGACCGACATTCTCACCAAGCCACTCTCTAGAGAAAAGTTTGTGTACTTTTGAGACAAACTTAGAATTGTGTAGAATGAAGCCCTACCTGAGAGGGAGACTCAACTTCAGTGATCTTTTATGATTTTATTTAATGCATCTTTCTCTGTGATAGAGAAATTTGAGGTGTAAGCCCTTGTTAATGCATCTTTATCTGTGAGAGAAATTTGAGGTGAAAGCCCTTGTTTCCACCCTTTGGGAGTAGCCATGGTGGATGTCATGTTGAGTGACTCCATGTGAAAAAATCACATGAGAGAGTTTGTGATGATTTTATTGTACTTGTGTTTATTCACCCTCTAAGAGTATCCATGGTGAACATCATGTTGAGATGATGACATCACGTTGAGCGATTCCGTGATGGGCACTTGTGCACATATGCTTTACTGTACATGGGAGTAGCCATGATGGTTGATA
Source organism: Sequoiadendron giganteum (assembly GCA_007115665.2). Lineage (NCBI taxonomy): Eukaryota > Viridiplantae > Streptophyta > Pinopsida > Cupressales > Cupressaceae > Sequoiadendron > Sequoiadendron giganteum. The sequence goes on along the minus strand of CM021100.1, from coordinate 342,036,758 downwards.
TCATGATTTAATGAATCCATGATGAGCCCCTTCCACATATGGGTGTAGCCATTGTGGGTGTCATGTTGATAGATTCCATGACAATGTGTATCAGAAGTATTCCTCCCTAGCTAAGAGGGAGTGTTGATGTTGTAGCTTTGGGCTACATACTTCCACCTTGATTATTGGACAATAAATTCATATAGCCTAATGACTATTCATTTATTTATTAAAGTGAAGAGGCGTTTCACTTGGCAACATAATATAATATTTAATTATTGTGAATAATTAAATGGGACCAAATTAAAGAAATAATATTTAATATTTGTTAATTCTTTATGAGGCCGACCTACATGAAGAGTCACATTATTTTGTATTTATACAAGGTGGAGTTTTCTCATTTGATCATCAAGTTCATTTTTCATATTTGCACTTCTAGAAGAAGTTCACACTTGAGCAACATATCATCATCTTGAGCAACAAATTGTGAAGTTCACACTTGTGCAACATATTATCATCTTGAGCAACATATCTTCATATTGTGAAGTTCACACTTGTGTAGAAAAACATTATCTTGATTAGCAAATCATCATATTGTGACAACAAATTGATTTTAAGGGGAAACATATTCATTTTGTATCTTTGCATCTAGGAGAAGTGCTATTGTTCATTGTATCAACTTCAGCCTTGTGTTGGGCCTGAGTTGTAAGTAGATTTCTACTCTTATTCCTAAATATATAAGTGATATATTTGTTGGGTTTTTCTCCCTCGAGTAGGAGGGTTTTCCCAGGGTATCTTGTGGTCTTCATTGTCTTATGTGTTGCATTATTTGATTGATTTCATTTTTGATTTGGTTTGGCATAGCTTTGCTTAGAGTTATCTCTATATACATGATATGAGCAAATATTTACTATGAAAAGGAGATTATTTCATCAAGAAATTCTAACATGGCTTAAATGCTATTGTTGGAAAGTACATGGAAGACTTACGTATTAGAGACATAATCCTCATCTTCTTGACAAAGTTAACCTTAACCATTGTATCAGACCTATCCAAAATCTATGGGTCTACTTTTCGTAGGGTTTTAAGCATGTTGATAGTTTTTTAAAAAGGTTGTGATGCTTGAATTCTTTGCATACAATCTACTAACCTTTACACCCACTTTTTCTTATAGGATTTTAATCAACAATAGGTTTGACATGGCTTTAGATCTTCTCACTATTGACAACATGACTATGTTGACCTAAAGATGATAATAAATCAACAAAATTGTTGATGATAGAGAGAAATCTTAAATATTTGGCAGACTTTTCATGGCTGAGTGAAGCCCCTTAAGTTTATCTAGGAACCCCCTTATGATGATACAAACCCTTATGACTGACCATAATCCCTTTTGATAATATAGACTCTTATGACTATTTGACAAAATTTAAATGCATATACAAAGCGATATGATGGTTTATAATATTTAAGTGATTCAATAGAAGTTCTAATGATGTTTGACAAGGATTTAATCTTTAGCAATCTTGTTTTCATTATGATAACTCTTTATATGCCTACAAACCTAGCTATCCAGTATGCAACACAACTTAAATGAGAAGACTCCTCTTTTACAACAACCATATCTTTGATAAAGGGATTTGAGATCTAATGAGACATAGAAGTTCCCATGTGGAACCTTCATTTTGGAGGCATTTGAGCACATGAAAAAAATTTGTACATGACCCCTTGAAACCTTTCCTTCTTCTTGAAATGCGTCATGCATCTTATTGTTTTTTCAATGTGTCATACATCAGGAAATAAGGTGTATTTTTTGTGCCTTAAAGGTAGTCAACCTATTCCAAAAAAAACAAACTAACCCTAAAGTCTCCAAAAACCATTAAATATTTCAAGGTATTTTCCCTCCTAAAGCTAGACATGGGAACTTGAGAAAAAATGAGGTTTCTTTTAAGCACCTATTACTTTCATATCATCACTTAGTAAAACAATTATATTTGAGTCAAAGAACCAAATATAATCAACATTATAGTGACCTCTCAAAGGTATTTTCTTGCTAAATAGTAAGAACCAATGACCTTAAGTTTCTATTGGGAATAGGAGTCAAGAATAAACTTGGAATACTTATTTTTGAAGACCTTAGAATTGATCAAACAACTAAAATTCCTTCAAACAAAAAAAAACAAAGAACAAAAAACAACTACAACAACAAAAACTTAACCAAAAACATGTACAATCAACACTTGGAGGGATATAAAACCTACTAATACAATGTTCAACATCACTTATTAAATAGGATAGCTGACCTAGTATGGATAAATATTTTAAAACCAACCTCAAAATAAAGGTTTGAGGTGTATCCCATTGACCAAGATAGGAATAAATTCATTTTTCATTTTGGAGAATTGGAATGCATTAGCTTGCTTATAGCCGGTGATGATGTATTTGCAACTCCAAATGACATCAAACTTGGGATGTCTCCCAAAATTTTCTCTATCCTCACCCCATTTTAAAATCAAAACTCCTTGAAACACCATATCAACTACCTTTTTATCAAATGTCTTCTCCATTTTTCTTGATGAATCTCAAGAGTTTGCATTGCTTGGTCTCTTACCTCCTTCAATTAATTAACTCAACTAACCTCACTATCATAACATCATTTTATAACATCTCTAACTATGAGGAAAGTTCAAGACAAGGAAACTCAAGTGACAATGAAATTTTTGCTTCCCTACCGTACACCAACATGAAAGGAGTTACCAACAACCCTCTTTGGTGCGATTCTATTATCCCAAAGGGCTATCTTGAGCTTAGTGTGCCAAGTACTTTAGTTATCTTCTATTATCCTTTTGATGATCCAAATGAGCTTTTAATTGGTAGACTCAACCAAACCATTAACTTGAGGGTAATAGTTTGAAGATGTCTTCAAATAAAATCCTTGTTTGATAGCTCCCTCACTAATTTGTGTGCCTATAAAACCTTTAGCATTATCCAAAATAATAGTGAATGGAACATAAAACCCTGTTACCAACCCATCAAGGAAGTCCAAAAGAGAAGCTTCAATGGAATCCTCCAAGGAAAATATTCTTGTCCACTTGGTAAAGTAATTAGTTGTTAAAACCCACTTAGGACTAACACTAGATGATGGAATTATCATGCCAATAAAGTCCAAAGCCCACTGTGCAAATTACTAGTTTGTTTGGATGGGGTGAGAGGAAGAGTATCAAGTTTTTTTAATAACTCCTTACCCATTTTTGAGCATCCCTGAATAGATTAGACCCATAATAACCATCCTTAATAATCTTAACAATATTTGTTCCTGATGAATAAAGACCCCTTAGAAGACCATTAAGTAATTCCTAAAGCACTTTTTGAGTCTGATTTTGATCAATAGAACTTAAAAGAAATCCATTAGTGTATGTTTTGAATACAATTCCATCAACAAGAATATAAGGTATAGATTAAAAACCTAAAATACCTTTTTTTTGATGAGTTGGAACCTTGAGGGTACTCACCTATTTGTAGAAAAACAACCATATCAATACATCAACTAATTGAAAGGTCATGATCAGTTGATTGGGCTTCTCCTTGAAGCACTATCATGTTCATTTCCCCTATGTAGAAAAAATATTAATAGTCTTCTTATAGTCTATCATGTATGTATGCACTACCACTGTAAAATGTCTTCATATTCTTCATGACTTGTAGCCTCACTTAGAACTTTGTCAACATGTATTTTCATGGCTACCTATGAACAATTCTCTATAGGATGTCAAGCTAAACCTTGTTATTGTCATCCCCATAGTCAATAGATAATAAATGATAGATAAGTTGTTCATTGTCAAATGAATGACTTCTCATAAGGATAGAATTCCTCATTATGACTATCTCTTTTAAGTGCATAGAGTGTCTATCATTGTCACGTATAGATTTTCATTGACTTATTTAAATGCAAGTATTAATTACTATGTCGAGATTTAGATAGAAATTGAATGATTATTTAATGATGGTTAAATTGAAATTGAAATTTAAATGAAATTTAAATCGAAATGCAAGTATTATGATTTGAATTATAATTATGTTTATTTCGGGGTTTGTCATTACTAATGATAAATAAAGTGCAAGTGAACACAGGAACAGGTGAACGTGATGGAAGGCAAGAACAACGATCAGGTAGAGTTGTTTAGCCGATTGATGTTTACGAATAGATGGGATCTCACACACTCACATAGATAAATATTTTAATGTATTATGCATATATCATGCTTGCGAATTGAAAATTTAGTTTTAATGTGATTTCTCAAAAAATTGTGAAAATGCATGTGATTTAAATGATGATTTTGTTAAATTTGATGAAATTTAACTTTAATTAAATGTTGAATTGCTTGTTTAAATATTTTTATTATTATTTGGAAATAATAATTTAGAAATTTAGAAATTTAAATTCAATAAATTGAATTTCAAAATTTGATTAAAATATAATTAAATAAAGTGTTTTTGAAATTAAATGCTTTTTAATTTTGAAATTATGAAATGAATGGATTTTTAAATTATAAAATTGAATTAATATCTAAACATAGCTAAATGAGAAATAGAAACCTAAACTCACGCACACTTTGTTATGCTTTCAAAATTTAAAGTTCAGTTATCTTGAGAAAGAAAATATCTAAATTTATCAAAAAGGCATTCAAAAATTGAAACATAGAGTCTTGAATTCGTTAACTGAAGATCAATGAGAAAATTGTGGATCTCATACCTTGTGGAGATCAATGCATGGAAACAAAAAGATATTAAATACGAGAGAAAAAAAATTCGAAATGGAGGAGGCACAAAAAATTTGCTTGACAGAGAATTGGAGACTCAGAAAATTTATACATAGAAAATTCATGAATTACCAAAAGAGATTTACTAAGAGAAGCAGGAATACACACCACAAGAGAAGAAGGTACCAGGGAATACACGACTAGGCTTTCTCCACCCTTCATACATAGCAAGGAGATAGGATTTGGAGGAAGGCGCGGCTAGGGACTGCAAGGTATCACAAACCTGGTAAAGTTTGCAGGGAGGTGCGCACCACACTCCACCTTCCATTACACTCCCTACACACGCCAGGAGGAAGGAAAGGCGCGGCCTGCAAGGTGCGAAGGAGAATAGAGAGGGTGCGGCCTGTGAGAGGCACACACAGCCTCCAAGGCACTCCTCAAGGCTGCAAGGCAGCAAGGCTTGGTACATAGCTGCTTAGGAGAATATTTACCTTCCTCCACAACATAAACTTCATACATTTCTCACACCCACGTGCCAAGGGAAGGCATAGTCTGTAGCAAAATAAGAAATCAGGAACCGACAAAGAAGATAGGAAGAGCAACAGGGGGGAAAAGAATAGAGATATCAGAAATACAATTCAAAAATTTACAATCTACCAGGTAATAATTCATAGATTGAATTTTAAATTAGATCTTTCAATCCTATTTCAAAACAAATCTGGAAATGGATATGAAATATTTAAGAAAATCTTGTTTGTTAAAAAAAAAGAAGAGAGATTTAAAGAATTGTATCAAAACTATTCCGTATATTTTATTGAAACTTCAAACAATTAGACTGTATTTAATTTCTAGAATGTCAGACAAATTTAGAAACAAAGATTTTAGGAAAAAAAAATCTACGATTAAATTCTTGAAATATTAATATTGATCAAATTTAGGAATAAACTCAAAACAGAAAACAAGTTTTAGATTTAGATTCAGAAACATATTAAACTGAGACTTTGTTATTTTTGCTGAGAATTTTGGAAACACTGATTTAAAATTATAAATTAAACAGTGAGATAAATATAGGAGAACCTAAATTCTAGAACGATCTTTATTCATTTAGAAACTAAAACGATTTTGAACATAAGAAAATAGATTAATTTTGCTGATAGAAAATAACGCTTGTTGACTGAAAATTAAAGACAGAATTAAACTTCAAATTTTAAACACTATTTGAAATGAAGGCTATTGAAGCTCGAAAATCTCACCTTTCAACGAAACTGTCAAAACTGATACAAATAGAGAAGTTATTTCTTTTATTTAATGAACGATTATTATTTATTTATGAAAATAGGATGAATTGAAAATATAACGTTTAAACTTGAGATTTGATTTATTTTGGAAACATCCAGAACGATATGAAACAACATTAATTAATGAGAGTATGAACGAATGAATGTGTACTCTTTTAATTTCTGTTTTTATAAGTAATTATTTAACATATTGGAGTTACACCTTCATTTAAAAACTTTATTGATTAATTAAATTACTCAATTTAAAATGTTAATTTTATGTCTTTTATGAATTTGAACAATGGAAAGAAGCTCTTTGTAAAACTGTTTTCATTTTAATCAATGTTTCCAGTTTGATGTTTTGAAATATTGCAAAAGACTGTATTTGACTATTTAGACCATGCATGAATGATAGATAATTCTGCATGTTATGTTTTTGGGGAAAGTTACCTTCTGGGACGGGTGCCGAATATGGGTAAAATAGAGAGTGTAGTTTTGCTTTTCCAAAATTGCTTTTATTTGTCGTGCATGACATTTTACTTGGCCAAGTAACTTAAGGACCATTGAAATAGATGGAATTATTGAACTCTCTACCATATCCTAGTATCAAACTTGCTTATTTCTTAAATGAATTAGAAAAATGAAAATAATTGTGGTTTACTAGTAGTACTAGGCATGCACCAGATTCCATCTTGCTCGTAGATTGCTTTTTGCTAAGCAATTCGTGCAAGGTCGGGTATTTCTTGATTGACTAAGAAATTTCGGGGAAGCGTAAGCTTCGAGGTTAGGTGAAAAAAGCGCTCGATCCTTGTTCTCGTCTTCTTGTTGAAGATTTGCTTTTAGATGAAAGATCGACAGACCGCATCTTCTTTTATGCTTTATTATTTATGATATATGTAGTGATGAGCTTATGGCGACTAAATGCCTAAGTCTCGAATTGTAACTGGATATAATATCATCCATTGTATTTATAACTGAAATTGTGTATTATGACACTTGTATGATTTAGACTAAGTTGTAATGAAATTATCTTATCGACTTTTATGTCGTTGTTTTGTATTTCGACTAGTTCTTTGATGTCTGAATGAATGGAATGACGACTTTATTTTGAATATAATGGATCTTATTTAAAGTAATTGTCGAAGTTTAGAATTTAAGATTTTCACGCTTTACATTTGGTATCAGAGCAAACCAGGTTCTGCACTGCAACCTATGAGCTCATTATGCAATAGTGCGTAAACCATATCAGAAGATAAAGGTTGAAAAGTTCTTGTGCCAAAACAACAAGAGAAAAGAACTTAAGGAAGTGAGAAAAGGAAGATTTAAGTCTTATTAACTTGGGTAAATTGGGGCTAGTTATAGATTCGTCCCTGGAATCAGAATTCCTAAATCATCAACTTATGATAAGACCTAGGATTGTGGAAGATTATGCAATCGGGGTATGTAGGAAGGTTAGGAAGAATAACCTATACATACATGACTCTAAGAAAAAGAGAATGACTAGGAATAAGATAAATTGAACTGTAGAAACCTACAATTGTGAGAGAGTCAAGAACTCTTGGATTAGTGTAATCACTATGAATCTACATATGCAAAGTCAACATAATTTCAGATTGTTCAAAAAGTAGGATACAAACGAAGGAAGTATCCTCAAGGATTGGGGAACTCATGACTTAAACTCTTGTGTAAAGAAAAAGATATTAGAAAGAAGATGGAAGATTATTAGTTGTTGATTATTCATTGGATCTCCTATTGAATGATCCAATATGTTGAACCTGTGAGATAAAGAAAACAATGAAAAATATAACTTTGAGAAAAGTGTAAATAAGGTATGCCATGAGATAAAGGAGAACAACGAAAAGTCAACAAGAAGGAATGAAAAACCTTTTTCAAGGAAGCAAGTAAATTATTGAAAAGTTCAACGTGAGAAGAACGAAAGTTGCGGAAACACTAAGCAGGTGGAAGGAAGAGAATGGATTGACTCAAGCTAAGTACCACACCTAACGAAACTTGGTTATGACTTCTTTGCAAGTCATAAGGACAATTAAGTCATACATTTTATGACCACCAGGGAAATATGACAAATGGAAAGGTTAAGAATTATGATTTTTATATCTTATGATTATTGACCTAAAGATTAAAGCATATTATTATAAATACCTTAGAAAAGGATAGGCAGATAACTTGATCATGATAAGGAAGATCACTGTCTATGGGATTGACAAGGAAGGATCTAAGTGACTCGTGATTGGAAGAAAGTGTCTCGTTACTCCTTTATACTTTATAAAGAGAATTTAATAATGATGTTATTTTGATATGAAATATATTCATGTCGTGAAACAAATTGACTTTAAAGCTCGCTATACTAAGAAACCTATGGATGAGAAAAAGGTTGGCTATTTAAGCCATTGAGATGAAGTGTAAAATAAAGTAAGATGTGACATTAGGTGAACCACACCAAAAATCTCTTTTTAAGAATGATTAAATCACTTAATCACTACCTTAATTTTAATGGAACCTTGGGTTAAAGATAACCTATGTGGGACAAGAAGTTGATTCAATAAAGAGAAATATCTAATGATGAGACTAAAACCTATTAAGTTGGATTACGTATTGGATTATTCTTTATATACCTATAAGTAGGAATTAAACTTGAATGAGTTGTACATTGGGTCTTGGCTAGCCATATAAAGTGGAGAAATCTATAAGCAATCAGACTAGTCAACAATTAAGCATTTCATCCTAAGAATTGGAAGGGAATATTGGGTTAAGATTTTCCCATGCAATTGAGTATCATTGGAATTAATGAAACTTTGTAAGGATAGAGGGATAGGAGGGATGCCTAGTAAGTTAAAGGAAGTCATATTATTGACAAGATTTTATTTTAAGTAGCTCTTATATTAAAAGAGAAACACTTTCAAAAGGAAGCACCTATTATCATGACAAAACATAATAGAATTTTCACTTAGCAAGAAATGTTGAAAATCTTCCAGAGAAGAACATCAGAATTGTTACTTGTGCTCAAAATGAAAAATTGAAGTTGAGACTCTCTTATAATTAAGAAAATCATGGATTTGAATGCTTATGCTAGACGATCAGGTATGCAATTGAATTGGATATTATCTAGAGATCAATGTGATTGAATGAGGATTAATATTCAAAAATTAGTACCAAATTAAATCAGGAAGCTAGATTGGATGAATTGTAATTTTGAAAATAATTCAAGGACAAAAGAAAATTCAAGGTATGGATGTCTTGAGATAAATGAGAATTACCTCTACAAAAACCTATAATCATTTACATGAAGGTTAATAATGGCGTAAGATCAAAATAGGTTATCCCTTAGTCAAAGGATAAACTATTGTTGGATATAAAAGAACCTATGTGTCCAAAATTTGAGAGATTCGAGAATGGAACGAGGGAAATAATGTTAGGGTTTAGACATTGGATTGACAAAATGAATTGTTGAATAAGGATCCACTATTATCCAGAAGAAGAAAGATTAAGAAACCACACATAATATAGCAAGGTAATGGCTAGTATGCCAGGAAATGAAGATTAGAAGTCCTCACTGGTAGGACATGTAACTCTCTTGAGATTCTAGAAGGAGAATGATAGAACACAAGATAAAATGATCAGTCTTTGATTAGTAGGATTAACATAATGTTCTAGTGGATAGACTCATCAAAGAAACCAATAGTTATGGGAAATTCGACTTATAAGATTATGGTCCTAATTAATATATTGTGGGAAGTAGTTGCTTAGTAAACTTGAAAGGTTATTTCAGTTTAGCAAATGATGATAGGGTTGTGAAAAACCAAAATCATACCATGAGACATTCATTTGAATAAATGTGCTTTATATTATTTTAATCAAATAAGTAAATGGTGGACTAAATCTTGAATGAATTGTAACTCTAAAATTGACGTTTGGACTATTTTATGGAAGAAAGGAAACTCTAATAAAGCTGAAAAGGCTTGGATATAATCATAGACTTGATAAAATGTTAAAAAGGAAATAATATATAGAAGTGATCGATTAAACTTAATTGATAACGAAGCTTAAGTGTAGAGCAGTATTAAAATTGATAAGTGTCTAGGAGCAAGGTTATGCTCGAGATAGACAAGTAATTAAGGTAAAGTACTTTATGGTAAGGCTAATGAATGTGTAAGTGGTAGATGAACTCGGGTTATGAGTTGTCTAACAGTGTAATTCAAAGGAAAGGATTGGACCCATGATGTAGTGTACAATGCATCGACATTCCTCTTCCATTTGGGTTTTACTAAGGATAAATGCATGGACCAATGAATTCCAATCACTACTTAGTATAGATATTATTATTATATATTATATGTATTTGTGGAATAAAGCTCTTTGGGAGAGTAAGTATGTGTGAAGCATACAAATTTGTTCTATGTGATAGTAAGGACACTTGAAGCAAGGTCTAGAAAGGACAAGATTGCTGCATAGGAGGAATGTTTTGTAAATCTTATGTATTTTTGGAAATCATCAAAGTTGGCTCCGAGATTGGTGGGACCCTTTGATGTACTGGAAGTCATTAATCCAGTTGCTGATAGACTAGCGTTAACAGAGATAGTACTTAGTACAAGGTCCAATGGGACCAGTATACCAAGGATAGTACTACATGGGAGGATTCTGAGATGATAGACCGTCATTTTCCTCATTTTCTTTCATAGATTAGCATTTGTTTTGTGCGGAGATACTTGATATTATGGTTTTTTTGATTCACATGTTGTGAACTTTGATAGTGTGGACGCTATGTTGGAGAACTATGTTGTTAGTTACTATTTCATTATGCTTGATTGAGATACTATGCTTTACCTACTAAGATACTATGTTTATTGATTTAGATAATATGTTTTAATGATGATGATGATATTATGCTTATTGAATGACTAATAAGACATCGAGATGATGTCTCTTCCAAGAGGGGAAGGATGTCATGTATAGATTTTCATTGACTTATCTAAATGCAAGTATTATGATTTGAATTATAATTATGTTTATTTTGGGGTTTGTCATTACTAATGATAAATCGAGTGCAAGTGAACGTAGGAACAGGTGAACGTGATGGAAGGCGAGAACAACGATCAGGTAGAGTTGTTTAGCCGATTGATGTTTACGAATAGATGGGATCTCACACACTCACATAGATGAATATTTTAATGTATTATGCGTATATCATGCTTGAGAATTGAAAATTTAGTTTTAATGTGATTTCTCAAAAAAATGCGAAAATGCATGTGATTTAAATGATGATTTTGTTAAATTTGATGAAATTTAACTTTAATTAAATGTTGAACTGCTTGTTTAAATATTTTTATTATTATTTGGAAATAATAATTTAGAAATTTAGAAATTTAAATTCAATAAATTGAATTTCAAAATTTGATTAAAATATAATTAAATAAAGTGTTTTTGAAATTAAATGCTTTTTAATTTTGAAATTATGAAATGAATGGATTTTAAAATTATAAAATTGAATTAATATCTAAACATAGCTAAATGAGAAATAGAAACCTAAACTCACGCACACTTTGTTATGCTTTCAAAATTTAAAGTTTAGTTATCTTGAGAAAGAAAATATCTAAATTTATCAAAAAGGCATTCAAAAATTGAAACATAGAGTCTTGAATTCGTTAACTGAAGATCAATGAGCAAATTGTGGATCTCATACCTTGTGGAGATCAATGCATGGAAACATAAAAAGATTAAATACGAGAGAAAAAAATCCGAAATGGAGGAGACACAGAAAAATTGCTTGACAGAGAATTGGAGACTCAAAACATTTATACACAGAAAATTCATGAATTACCAGAAGAGATTTACTAAAAGAAGTAAGAATACACACCGCAAGAGAAGAAGGTACTAGGGAATACACGGCCAGGCTTTCTTCACCCTTCATATGCAACAAGGAGATAGGATTTGGAGGAAGGCGCGACCAGGGACTGCAAGGTAGCACGCACCTGGTAAAGTTTGCAGGGAGGTGTGCACCACACTCCACCTTCCCTTACACTCCCTACACACGCCAGGAGGAAGGAAAGGCGCGACCTGCAAGGTGCGCATAAGAATAGAGAGGGTGCGGCCTGTGAGAGGCACACACAGCTTCCAAGGCACTCCTCAAGGCTGCAAGGCAACAAGGCTTCGTACACAGCTACTTAGGAGAATATTTACCTTCCTCCACAACAGAAACTTCACACATTTCTCACACCCATGTGCCAAGGGAAGGCACAATCTACAGCAAAATAAGAAATCAGGAACCGACAGAGAAGATATGAAGAGCAACAGGGGGAAAAGAACAGAGATATCAGAAATACAATTCAAAAATTTGCAATCTACCAAGTAAGAATTCTTAGATTGAATTTTAAATTAGATCTTTCAATCCTATTTCAAAACAAATCTGGAAATGGATATGAAATATTTAAGAAAATCTTGTTTGTTAAAAAAAAAGAGAGATTTAAAGAATTGTATCAAAACTATTATGTATATTTTATTGAAACTTCAAACAATTAGACTGTATTTATTTTCCAGAATGTCAAACAAATTTAGAAACAAAGATTTTAGGAAAAAAAAATCTACGATTAAATTCTTGAAATATTAATATTGATCAAATTTAGGAATAAACTCAAAACAAAAAACAAGTTTTAGATTTAGATTCAGAAACATATTAAATTGAGACTTTGTTATTTTTGCTGAGAATTTTGGAAACACTGATTTAAAATTATAAATTAAACAGTGAGATAAATATAGGAGAACCTATTAAAAATTCTAGAAACGATCTTTATTCATTTAGAAACTAAAACGATTTTGAAATTAAGAAAATAGATTAATTTTGCTGATAGAAAATAACGCTTGTTGATTGAAAATTAAAGACAGAATTAAACTTCAAATTTTAAACACTATTTGAAACGAAGGCTATTGAAGCTCGAAAATCTTACCTTTCAACGAAACTGTCAAAACTGATACAAATAGAGAAGTTATTTCTTTTATTTAATGAACGATTATTATTTATTTCTGAAAATAGGATAAATTGAAAATATAACGTTTAAACTTGAGATTTGATTTATTTTGGAAACATCTAGAACGATATGAAACAACATTAATTAATGAGAGTATGAACGAATGAATGGGTACTCTTTTAATTTTTGTTTTTATGTGTAATTATTTAACATACTGGAGTTACACCTTCATTTAAAAACTTTATTGATTAATTAAATTACTCAATTTAAAATGTTATTTATGTCTTTTATGAATTTGAACAATGGAAAGAAGCTCTTTGTAAAACTATTTTCGTTTTAATCAATGTTTCCAGTTTGATGTTTTGAAAGATTGCAAAAGATTGTATTTGACTGTTTAGACCATGCATGAATGATAGATAATTCTGCATGTTATGTTTTTGGGGAAAGTTACCTTCCGGGACGGGTGCCGAATATGGGTAAAATAGAGTGTAGTTTTTCTTTTCCAAAATTGCTTTTATTTGTCGTGCATGACATTTTACTTGACCAAGTAACTTAAGGACCATTGAAATAGATGGAATTATTGACCTCTCTACCATATCCTAGGATCTAACTTTCTTATTTCTTAAATGAATTAGAAAAATGAAAATGCTTGTGGTTTACTAGTAGTACTAGGCATGCACCAGATTCCATCTTGCTCGTAGACTGCTTTTTGCTAAGCAATTCGTGCAAGGTCGGGTATTTCTTGATTGACTAAGAAATTTTGAGGAAGCGTAAGCTTCGAGGTTGGGCAAAAAAAGCGCTTGATCCTTGTTCTCGTCTTCTTGTTGAAGATTTTCTTTTAGATGAAAGATCGACGGACTGCATCTTCTTTTATGCTTTATTATTTATGATACATGTAATGACGAGCTTATGGCGACTAAATGCCTAAGTCTCGAATTGTAACTGGATATAATATCATCCATTGTATTTATAACTGAAATTGTGTATTATGACACTTGTATGATTTAGACTGAGTTGTAATGAAATTATCTTATCGACTTTTATGTCGTTGTTTTGTATTTCGACTAGTTCTTTGATGCCTGAATGAATGGAATGATGACTTTATTTTGAATATAATGGATCTTATTTAAAGTAATTGTCGAAGTTTAGAATTTAAGATTTTCACGCTTTACAATCATGTTCTTGCCTATGAACAAGCTTAACATTGCTTTTATGACTATCATTAATATTTATTCAATCTTCAAGTATCTACTCATTGTCTTTTGATGGAACACTATAGTTTGTCTTCTTGCCACATCCTTGTCATAGTTTAAAGATCATTGTTAACACTTGGTATTTTGGCACTGTCCTCTTTGACATGATAATAGATTGCCATGGAATATTCTTCTTCTTGATGCTTGTTCACTTATATCCATATTCTCATATTATTTTGCCACTATCTTCTCTAAAAAAAATTACTTCTAATAATTCCTCGGCTCATTGTTATTTATTGAGTTTTGTCTTCATTTTCTTCATGTATAAGACTAATTGTCATGCAAGTTCCTTATAATACTATCATGTATGTGATGAAAACCATATATTATAACTACTATCATGATTTCCTTGCTCTTTACCACTGTGCTCTTTGAAGATACCTCATTTCCTTTACAATAATGAATATTACTATCATCTTAATTCTCACCTTTATAGATAGTCCTCTAACTATCACTTGTACTACAATTTCCTATTCTCATGACAACTATCCTCCACAATATTTGTATTGAATAGAACTACCTTCCTTTATAGTGAACAATTATATCACATCTCTTTGAATTTTGTCCTTTCTTGTCTGGATTTAGCTTGTTTTCAAAAGGTAGAACACTTCTCATTCTTAGGTCTCTAGGATTATTTCTTCAACATTATGTTATGGATAATTATTTCATCACATGGATATACACAGGTTTGTAAACTATCATCATGAGCCTCATTTGATTGTTTCATTTAAAAGACTACTACTATTTCTTAGGCTTGAACTTTGCACCATTTAAGAGAATCCATATTGAACTCCTTGTTAAGAGAATCCATATTAAAATCCTTGTTCTATGTGAGAAGCCTAGATACAAATTTTATATTATCCTTTACCCAAACCTCCATATTTTTGGTCTATATTTCATGGACAAGATCCTTGTAACACAACAAACATACCACTTGGTATAAGAAACACATGATATATCCCAATTTGAAGATTACTATTGTTAGAGTAATCATGCTTTTATTGAAATGAGAGAGATAAAACGAGATTTATCTCAAATTAAAAAATATATCATTCACATTACACTCAAAATCTATTACATTGCATTGCCTTTAAAAGGCCAATATTCTCATATAAAACTAGTTATGAAAATATAACTACCAAAACCTAATTTATTTATTAAATTAATAATTTATCATGTTAATTTATTTAACTAATCTATTTTAAGCACTAATTCCTAACACCCGCCTTTAGTGCTAACATAAGAACCTTTTATAATGTCTTGATATGATGCTAGGACTTTTGTATCCTCCAACGCATGGATGAGCACCACATCAATTAATCTTCCATTTTTATGAATGGTGGAAAAATATGGCGGCTTCCCACGCTAGAGATGATGTCCAACACCTTCCGCTAGTCACATAAGCACTCAACATAAAACATTGATATTCTTTAAGTTGTTCAACCTATATTGTATTCGCTACTTCCATCACAAGGGCTCCAACGGTCAATACAATGCATCAACTTCTTTCATTAATGATATTCCTGGGCCTCTAAACTCTCCTAATGCATCAACTATGAGAATAGATGACAAATTCCTATCAACCTAGTGGTCGCTTTTGTGCCTGAGATTACCCATCAACCTTATTGTATCGGCTCCAATGATAAGTTTGATACTTCTTTCGTCACCTCTAATAATCCAATGTGTTTGATTACTTTAGATACAGGAATGGAAGATAATTAATCAAACTGTTTCCATATTTCCCGATCACTACTAGCATATGATATATTAACTCGTGCTCCTCCAATAATGTGAATTTCTCAACATATAATGGATACGGTGAAACCAATATGAATATTGGCTACGGTGAAGATGGACCCACAAAAATGTCAATGGCGTTGAGCACTTAATTAATGTACAACAATGATGTCCTATTCTATATATCAAATCTTTAAAATTCCTCTCAAAGTTCAAAATGCCTTCACAAATTTTCTAATGATTATTGCACCCAAAAAGAACATGGAGAAGCAACAATTTCAACGCCAAGGTTGAATATATGCTTGCAGCAGATTGGGAATTTTGTTTAGAAAATTTAGGGATGAAAACAATGAACATAATGGAGTGTCAAACAATGACAAGAATGAAGACAGTGAGAGAAAGAAAAGAAATGCAAATGAATGATGGAGATAAAAGGGTTTTTCACATTGTCTATATTTCTCACTTGTTGACCAATGCAAGAATGGTGGAAAACAATAACAGTTGCACATGGTCTTTATTGTAGTACCATTGTAAACATTGTTGTGAGAAAAACAAACGAATGGAGGGTGATTAGAGAGAGGCCTAAGAAGAAACTTACTCTGATACCATATTGAAATGAGAGAAAAAATGAGATTTCTCTCAAATTAAAAATCCGTCATTCACATTGCACTCAAAATCTAATACATTGTGTTGCCTTTAAAAGGCCAATATTCCCATATAAAACTAGTTATGGGAATATAACTACCAAAACCTAATTTATTTATTAAATTAATAATATCATGTTAATTTATTTAACTAATCTATGTTAAGCACTAATTCCTAACACCTTTAGCTACTATTTAATTGATTTTTAAGTAATTATTATAATAATTCATTTTATGCGCTTAAGCTAAACTTAGGAGTGTTTTTTTATGTTAACTAAAGTGATCTATTATTAGATCATTATGTTTTATCACATGTGATGCTGACACTTGTCATGATCTAATCCATTTATCATTTAGGATTGCTCCTATAAAGCACTCAACCCTCATTGTATTATCATAACCTTTTGAGAACTCTTGATCTTCTTGAAGACTCTTGAGGTTCAACCTATAGCTTTTTCTTGTTGAGGATATTGCATATTATTGTTTGCATCTCTATTGCATGAAAGGTGTCTTTGTTTGTTGTTTGATCTCGTGTTTCATATTTTTCACAATTCTAACATGGTATCAAAGCATAGATTCAACAAACCCTTTCTTGATTTATGAGTTTTTCCTTCAACTAGGTTACAGGAGAAAATTTGAAATCTTCTTTACCGTTTTTTCTTTTTTTTAAAGAAAAAAATAAAATGAAAAAAAAAAATCCGCCATTCCAAGGTCATATGGGCAACCAATGCCTAGCCCTTGGGGATGCTAAATAATTTTTATTTTTTTTGCAATTTCAGCAAGATTGGAAAAATTGTGATAACTTTTCGCTCGGTTATCAAAATTGAGCAAACAAGATATCATCAAAAATCTCATTTTGAGAATTATACAATAGTGCTAGTTTTTTTCTCAATTTTTTTAGTTGGTACATTCTATAGCCTGTTGAAGTCAAAGGTTTTGTTTTCACTCCCAAGATCATATTTTTGATCAGTTTCTCCATTTTTTGTGATTTCAGTGGTGTTGGGATGCTCTTTTAGAGCTCTTTACGACTATCTATACAATATTTCTAGATTTTTCTCCAGGTATATTTTATTCAGCTTTTTGTGTTTTTACATTCTAGTGAATTACTTGGACATTTAAGCTCATGGAAATTTCATGTTTGCATGGGATTACTTTTTAAAGTTGTTCATATTGTTTGTACATAAAAGTGTGCTCTTTAAGATTTTATTACCTTTGGATAAACACATGGGATTACTTTTTAAAGTTGTTCATATTGTTTGTACATAAAAGTGTGCTCTTTGAGATTTTATTACCCTTGGATAAACACACCAATTTATACTATATACTATGTTATGGGTATGTGCAGGATCACGATGGGCCAACAAGTTGCAATGGGAAATAAATTGCGTTTTGTATTGACTCAAAAATCCAGAAATCCTGTGTTGACTTTTTTTAGGCTTGGGTGTCAGTACATTGCTCCAAAGCAATGCCCAAACCTAAATTTACAAATCGAATATCCGATTTGAGCTGCGTATAAATAAAAAAAGGGGCCTTTTAAAGTCATTTAACATTTTGAAGAGCTGCAGACATGGGCACACAACAAGAACTCAATATCAGATATCCTTTTTCACCAAATATCCAATTTGAAAGGTAAGTTTTTGGTTTTTTTTTGTTTTAATCAATTTTTCAATTATATTTTTATAATTTTAAGTAGTTTTTATGGATTTTTTATATTAAAAACTAGAGTTTACAATGAATTCTTATTAAAAAATAATATTTTTTATGGATTTTGATTAAAAACTAGTGTTGTTGATGTATTTTTATCAAAAAATAAAGTTTGTTATGGATTTTTGTGAAAAAGTAGGGTTTTATTTATATTTTTATTAAAAATTAGGGTTTTTTTACAATAATTTCATTTATATTGTGTAATTTCAATTAGATTAATTAGTTTTTAACTTTAATCAGGTAATATGACTGAGAATGAAAATGCACAAATGCCAAACGTTTCACCACCTCCGTGACCACCAATTGAATACTTAATTGTTGAAAATTTGGAGCAATTGAGGGGCATTTGTGAAGTTTATAAGATAATCCCTTAATTATCTGAGATGACAAACACATTGAAGAAAATAATTAAAAATATAAAAACCCTCTCCACCCAACATAATGCCTTTCATTCGTGGCGAGAAGACATGAGGGAATATTATGCATGTGGATTGTCTTACGATGATGTGAAAGATCTCCAAATAACCAAAGCCCAAATAGCATCTTTATTCATTAACCCCCACACCGGTTTTCCAGTTAATGTTAATAAACCAAAAATTTCTATAAAATGGTGCACGAATAGGGATATTGTAGATAAATTTTGGGATCGTTGGTGTATGATTTTTATAAACCACCGAACAACAATTCTAATATACCATTTTACTTTATTACAAAATTATATGCTGAGTTTGTGTTAGGGTATCATGTCAATTACTTTGACATTAAACCCTTCCAGGGCGTCAGTGGAGGTATGCCCCAAGATAGACTAGGGGCAGTTAGAGTAGTCCCATGCCCATATGTTCCCCCTCCTCCCCTTTCTTCGCCACCTCTAGTATATCATCCAGATATTATCCAAGATGCAACCACACAGACTATTTAGGCTATTCACTCTTTGAGTGGTCATTTGGTTTCGCATGCTTCTATAGTAGCTCAGCCACATTCTGGTGATGTTGGCGAAGGCTCGAGTGCTACTGCATCCTCCTCCTTAGGTCCACATATTTGTGTGCCACATACTTGCACTATGTGCCACCAAATATGCTTGGGTCCTCTTGTACGACCCGTCGAGAATCCATTGGATACTTTTGATTATGACCTCCATGATGTGGACATTATAGATCAGACACAGGGGAGTGGAGCGCACCCTACACAGTCCTCTCCTGCTAGAGAGGGGGACATTGGAATAGTGACACATGTAAGATTTAAGTTGTAAATTCATAACTTGCATTTGTTTTTAAATGAATATTAATAAGAGATAATATCAAGTACTAATATTTATTTACACGGTCTATTTAATAGTTGATGTCTAAGGAGGAGCTCACACAGGTGACTGATAGCACCCTTAGGGCCATTTCATTTGGCCTCGACATGCACATAGTATATATTTTCACACTCACTCGTTTACATTTTTTTATTATATACTTGCTTTTCATTTGAATTTTCATTAATGAAATTATATAATAACTTATATGTTTATCTTATTTTCCTCTTGTAGGAAATACCTAGTGCGAGCGAGGTGCAACCTTGTCCAAACTATGGAGGCACAAAGTTAGATAAAGGGAAGGTAATTGAACTAAAATTGGATTGAATTAAGATTTTTAAGATCTTATATTGATTATACATACATCGGCATAGATTGGTAGTTTCATATGTACTTGTCATTTTTATGTACAAGCGATTATGAGCTATACATCCTTGTTGACAAGTGTCACAAATCCTGAAGGAGTAGGTATTGGAACACCTTAAAGAGTAGGTGTTGAAACACCTCAAGGAGGAGGTGTCAAGACACCTGAAGGAGATAATGAAAAAGATCAGCCTAAAGAGGTATGTGTTTATTTTATTTTGTGTTTGATAAATATGTTCCTATTACTAATAATTGTATGCTAACTTGGATCAATTTTATGTTTTTGTTCACCTATATAGATTGGAATTTCAAAAGGTGGGTTGGTATATTCTAGGACTCCTAACCCTTTGAAGAGACGTATATTTCAGGTAATCAAGATTTCAATTTTAGAGTTCAATTAAAATTCAATGTATATTGATTTTGATGTTAATTATTCTATTTTAAATTATATAGTATAACTAATCTCAATTGTGGTTTGAATTTTTCTTGTGCAACTACCTTCAGAGCCAATGAGTGCTTCAAAGAGGCTCCATTTTAATGATCCACTAGTAGTTTAGGATGAGATAGACATTTTGGCATATAAATTTTGAATAGATATTGAGATGGCATATGCCACATTTTATCTTTTGAAGGCAAGATATATAGAAGTTGACAATCGAAATTTAATTTGTTCCTCATGTGCATGATTAAACTCTTTGAAAATTTTATCTTGAGCAATGGTTAAATATCAATGTACAATAGCATAAAAATGAATGGTTATATTATGTAGTTTATATTTATATCATTGATTAAATTGCATTGCACATCTTTCAAACTCAAAGGATTACTTCACATTGCATAATTAACAACTAGATGTTGATAGATAAAAAACTTTCAATTACAATATAGTTTTTACAAAGTCAACCTAAGGAGTTATGCAATTACTTCACATTGCATAACTAATAACTAGGAGCAGCTGTCAATTGCATTTGATTGTCATGGAATTATATGAGACCACATTTCTTTGAGGCTTTTTTTCAAATAGTCCACTTCCTTGTCTATGCTACCACATTTTTCATACATGTCTACCAAAGCTTTTTATCGAACAGTTCACTGGCTTGTTGGTAGGGATTATTGGAACTTGTATGCTCTAACCTCAATCAATCCTGAAACCAAATCATTCCCTCTTAATTTTGTCTTCTTAAACTTAAAACATCATTTTATTATGCTGCCCCATAATTTGGCTTACACTTTCTTTGTAAAATCATCAATTTTCCCTTGTTTTTGCCCCTTCCAAATAGGGTTTCACACTTTTACTCTTCTTGGGTTACTCTTAATCACTCAGACCTCTTAAACACCATTAAAGACACCTGTTCCAATATTTTCCAATATTTTCCAATAATTTCCAACCTATTTTCATTCAACTTCTCAAAACCTCACTCTCTAGCCTTACTCAAAAGGCACAAAAATATGTGTTTCTTAATAGGGCAACATTCTCAGACCACTCTAATCCCTTTATCACCCCTAAAAAAATGTTCCTACGCCTACCCCTATCTAATTCACACCCATTCCTCTGAGGTACAACCTATACAAAAGGATGAATGGCCTTGTCAATTCATGAAATCTTACATGTTTTAGGTGCTCCTGCACCATAATCCTCGGGTACAAAAGATTTATGCCCCATAAATCACTCCATAGGTCTTCTCCTATCTTCTTCACAATCCATTCAAACCCGCTCCAAGTCACTTGCATGGAAATATTCATCCGATGGATTTTGTACCCTTCATGCTTTGCATTGTCTTGGTCTTGCCATGCTTGATCCTTCTCAAATGGATCTTCTTGTTGCTATTTATCTTCATTAACACCTGCAAATGGTGTTTCCCAATGTTTGACACCTGCACACAAAAATTCAGTACACAAAGCTAAAAATCCATACATTAGTATCTCTATTTCATGCTATTCCATAAGCTTTTGCTAGTGACTACACATGTATCTTTGCCCTTCAACTCTTCTCTTCACAATATTTCTCAAGTTCTTTATGGTTAGAACCATCCCCATAGTAGCATACATTTTCCACACAACCAAATATGATAACCAAGGACAATCCCCTGTCCTAACACCATATTCCTCAAACTCTTCTTCTCTAGCCTTCATTAGGCCACTCACCATCAATTCTTCCTCTCTAGTTTCCCACCTAATCTACTATTTGCAAGATTGCACATTTGAAGGTTGATAGGTTGGGAGTTTAGGTGTGATCTATTTATACTAAATAAGGTCAATCAAGACCATTTAAGGTGTATTAAGTTGAATTTTTGAGTCTAGGGGTCCAATATGCCAAAAATGCATTCTTGCTTCAAAATTGTCAAGATTGTCATGTACTCTTTTGAAGGAAAATTATTAAAATTGTAAAGGGAAGTGCAAGATAGGAGTCTAGAATTTGTGGTAGGGTTGAAATAAAGGTGTTTGAATAGTTTTACTAGTCATAGGTGTCTTGGAAAGCAAAGTTGCATAAAAGTGCATTATTAACAAAAAGTTATCAATTTTAGCAATTTTTAAGAAAAATGAAGGGTCTTGGTAGTTGAAAAGGTGGTTGTGGACGTTGGGGAGTCTATTTGAATTCAAAAAATGTATATAAATCTCTTCAAGGTTCAAAAATAGGTTGGTTGAAGGAAATTTTGTGAATTCCAATACAAAATCAACGTTGATTTCCAAAAAATTACTATTTTTTTGCAACAAGCTATGGTCTCATGGCTTTTTTTTTCACGAAAATCAGCATTGGAGTTTGGTTGGAGGCTGAAAACTACTTGCAATGGCATAAATAAATCTTGTTCTACAACTCATATGACCAAACTGACTGTTCCATCACGTCTAGATGGGTACGTTTAGGTTAGGTATGGTTCCCTTTCGCACCTAAATAGGCTGAAGCAGTCTGAGCTACGTTCAATCAATGAAATTCCTTAAGAGTCCAAAGTGCAGAAGGGAAGCAAGCTTTGACGAACTGTTACTCAAAAACCGTGATGCTTACAGACTCTTCATTTGAGGCTATGGGATCGTGTTGGGACAATCTACAATAACTTCTCTCGATTTTTGCTATCTCAGAGGTGTTTTCCCATGGTGATGAGTTTTCAGTTGAGGGAAAAGTTGTCAGATGCAAGCAGTGTAAAGTTGCAAAGTGGTGCAAATTTCATTCTCCAGCTAGTACGACCAAACAGACTATTCTAACACATCTGAATGGGTACGTTTACGCTAGGTATGGTCCTCTTTTGCATCGAAATATGCCGAATCATTCCGAGCTATGTTGGACCGACGATTTCCCTTAAGAGTCCAAAGTGCTAAAATACAACAATCTTTGAAGGGATATTTATCAGAAACCGTGACACTTACAGACTCTCTATTTGAGGCTATGGGATCATGTTGGGACCATCTACAATAACCTCTCTCGGTTTTTTCTGTCTCAGAGGCATTTTCCCATGGTGATGAGTTTTCAGTTGAGGGAAAAGTTGCCAAATGCAAGCAGTGTAAAGCTGCAAAGTGGTGTAAATTTCGTTCTCCAACTCATACGACCAAACAGACTATTCCAACATGTCCAGATTGGTACGTTTACGCTAGGGATGGTCCTCTTTTGCACCCAAATATGCCGAATCACTCTGAGCTACATTGGATCGATGATTTCCCTCAAGAGTCCAAAGTGCTAAAAGGTAGCAATATTTGAAAGGCTATTTCTCAGAAACCGTGATGCTTACAAACTCTTCATCTAAGGCTATGAGATCATGTTGGGACCATCTACAATAACCTCTCTCGATTTTTTCTATCTCGAAGGTGTTTTACCGTGGTGATGAGTTTTCAGTTGAGGGAAAAGTTGTTAGATGCAAGCAATGTAAAGTTGCAAAGTGGTGCAACTTTCATTCTCCAACTCGTACGACCAAAAAAACTGTTCCAAAATGTCTGGATGGGTACATTTATGCCAGGGATGGTCCTCTTTTGCACCCAAATACATCGAATCACTCTAAGCTACATTGGATCGACGATTTACCTTAAGAGTCCAAAGTGCTAAGAGGCCATACCATCTATTGTACAGTCTGTAGCTCAATGGTATGACCATGGGAGATGTTATTAGGACTATATAAGGTGAATATGTGGGTTTAAAGAGCTGGAAAGTTTTGTAGTTTCCAATTCTTAACTTTAAAACATCCTTTGCATTGGGTGATACTCTAGAGTTATCATGCCAAAATTATTGAATTACCCGCTTTACATTATTGGTTAGCTTCTTATCAACATGTGGAAGCCTCCCAGAAAAATCCCATGTATCATTTTTAAGAGGATCATCTATTATTTCTCTTCTTGCAAGTGCTCTATCCAAAGTTTTATGATTTATGTCAAAATCAATACAAGTTTGTCTCATAAAGCAAGCCTTTTTCAATGGATGGCTTACTAGGGCGGTTGTAATGACTCTCCAAGAAACTCTCTTATCTTTTTCCTTGTTATTTTTTCCAATAGACTTGAGAGAATTAAAAATATTTTTGACAATAATAGAATTTTTTCGGTCTTCTTGTTCACACGAATCTTCAATTTGGCTAGCAAAGGTCTCATCTTTTGCATCTTTACTAATTGTACAAAAAGTTGGCATTGCTCGATCAATGTCTTATCGCTAAAATATTGGTTGAAAATTATTCTAGCCCGCAACCGAACAGTTTGTGTTGACCTCTTGCCTTCAAAATTGTTTATAATGTTATCATCAATTTCAAGTAACCATTTAGGGGTTCTTGAAGGTCTTGAATTTGGAATATGTCTTTCTTCCACACAAGGTTCTTCATTTCTTATGTAATCTGGTGAAACATAATTTACACTTGCTTCAATAGTATTTTCAACATCTTCATTTCCAACATTTTCACCTTGAACATTTTCAATATCATGTTCAGCATCTTCAATTCCGACATTTTCATTATCAATTTCAATATCATGTTCAAGATCTTCAATTCCAACATTTTCACCTTGAACATTTTCAATATCATGTTCTACATTTTCACCTTGCTCTTCACTTGAAAGACCATAGGGCTCAAGTTCACCAATATTTAACATACCTTGTCTTCTCTTCCTATGACCTTCTCTATCTCTTTGTCTATATGCTTCAATTTGTTCCTTTGTAAGCTTTCTCTTACGTTTTTGCTTCTAACGACTGCTACTCCTCATTATACCTCATAAAAGATGCTAAAAATCATTGCTTATGACAAATTTGAGTACAATATGCTCCAAAAAGTTGATCTTTCTCTCTTCCTGTCTGAAACTGTACGTTTGTCGCCTGCAAAGTGCTGCAAACAGAATGTAGGGTCTATTGGAATGCACAAAAATGACCCACATGGGGTTTTTCTATGGCCCACAAATTCAATATCCGATTTGGAAAACATTTTAAATTTTTTTGCAACCGTAAGATTTTAGTTCTACATATCAGATATCCAATTTGTGCCCATGTAGACCTAAGGGTTAATGGTAGAGAGTGGGAGATTGAGAGAGAGAGTGGGAGGGAGAGAGGGAGAGAGGGAGAGTGAGAGGGGGAGAGGGAGAGTGGGAAGGAAGGAGAGAGAGAGAGAGAGAGAGAGAGAGAGAGAGGAGAGAGGGAGAGAGAGAGAGAGAGAGAGAGAGGAGAGAGGAGGGAGAGAGAGAGAGAGAGAGAGAGAGAGAGAGAGAGAGAGAGAGAGAGAGAGAGAGAGAGAGGGAGAGAGAGAGAGAGAGAGGAGAGAGAGAGAGAGAGAGAGAGAGAGAGAGGAGAGTGAGAGGGAGAGAGAGAGGGTTTAGGGTTGAGGGAGAGAGGGAGAGTGAGAGGGAGAGTGGGAGAGAGAGAGAAGGAGAGGGAAGGAGAGAAGGAGAGTGGGAGAGTGGGAGAGAGAGGGAGATAGAGAGGGAGATAGAGAGGGTTTAGGGTTGAGGGAGAGTGGGAGGGAGAGAGAGGGTTTAGGTTTGAGAGAGTGAGAGAGAGAGAGAGATAGAAGTGATTGAGTGAGAGAGATGGAGAGAGAGGGAAAGAGATAATATTTTATATATTAGTAATATATATATATATAAATATTTATACATTAACTAAAATAATAAAATAATATTTAAATATTATACATAATAATATAATATATTATAAATTAAATACATAATTCGGTAAGAGATTATCATAAATTGTATATTATATATTACATTATAAACTATATTGTATATTATATATTAAATTATAAACTTTATTGCATTTTTTAAATCATATATTATAAATTGTATAACATTTTTAAAACTCATATCTAAAACATATCGGATATCATATTCAAATCGGATATCCGATATGATGACACAAAATTAAATGCCTAGGGATTAGCCTCAGGCTTGCTTTGGAATTTGGTTTGGACCTGCCAATCCTAAGAAGTCAACAAAAAAACATGTTTAACAACTTACCTTGCTTTTCTAGACTTCACCCATGTGGCTGATGACTTTTTTTTACCCAAAATTGATGAAACGAAAAGGGTTTGTAAAGGAGCTTCTCAAATTTCCAAAAATATAAATTATAATTTACTTTGAATCTAATAAATAATTATTATTCATTTTCTATTAGAATTATGACTAAATTCTTGATTGATAATCTAATTAAAAAACATCTATAACTTTCAAACGATATCACATTTTTTGAATCCAGAACATGCATCACATTCTATGCTTTGCATACTATAGGATTTTTAAAAAATTGAATTTCATGAAGTTTTGACCAAGTTAAGGTGGTCAGACATACGAGTTTTTATATTTTTTAAAAGTTGTAATAAAAAAATCATAATTAATTATTTACTTGGAAAAAAATTATAAAAAAATATGCATCACATCCGGACATGAGTCTTCTACTTATATATACAATCTTATAGAAAATCATTATCATTTTATTATGGTTAGGGTGGTCAAATAGACACCCAATTCTTATTTTTTTCCTTGAAATTTAAGTACTATTGCATTGAAATTTCAATTTTTCTCCAAATAGATTTTTTTTTTTAGAAAAATAAACCTAGTAGTTTAGAAACTACATTCAATTTTTCATAGATTCTATTCTTACATATTTTTGAAATAATATAGATAACTTATTCAAATTTTTACGTCAAGTTGCCTAACTCTGATTTTTCTGAATTTTCATTGCCACTTAAGGACCTGTGTTTTCCATGATGATCCTGCACATACCCTTATTTCATATATATTTTTTATATGTTTCTATCAAACATTTATAATAGATACACAAATTAGCTTTTAACAAGTTTTATTTGCCTATTTAAATTATTTGTCACTATCATAAGTCAGAAGAGTTATTTTTTTTATTGATAAAAGGCCTAGGCCTAAATAAGTATATTAATTATATAATCAAAATTACAAAATACTAGAATTATAGTACTGGTAAGCAAGACTTTCAGATGGTTCTATATTTTGGGTCATTTATGTAGATGTTTCTATATATTAGTAGCTATATCTATTACATATCTCCCATATATTTGTATATTTTATACAATACAAAAATATGCTCCATATATTGTTTTTTTATTCATTCTACCATATCATTTGCATCTTCATTTATATTATGAATATTCTCATTCAAATCTAACATGTTGTCACCTTGGCCTTCACTCCATTCTGTTGCATGCCTCCCTGGTGGATTGATGTGTGGTACTACAATTTGCCTCCTTCCATGTCGAGCCTGATGAGTAAGGATGAAAGACAGGGACAAATATTTGTCTTTAATCATATCAATTGTTTGCTGCCCTAATTCTCCAGAATGCATTGGTATCATTTTGTATAACAACCATGGGTCATCATCACATAATCCCTTTTTCACTGCTCCATACACGACTGCAAATCCATGCTTTTCCTTGAGATAATTTTTGGGAAAAATCCTTGCTACATGTGCTTCTCCCAAATCCAAATTATACTTTTGAACTACCTTTAGGTCATTTTCCCCATTTCTTCTCCTAGAACTGCTTCTCTATACACGATTTTAAGTGCAATAAAAGACTGAAGGAAATCCATGGAATTTGACAATAATATAGAAAGTAAATTGGATGGAAATAGAATCCTAGGTGGCTCTGGTTGAATTATCTCTTCACCAATCACATTTTTAATGCAATCTACAAGACTTGGACAAACAATGTGAAAGACTTGTGAAAAATCTTCATCTGTTACCTCCTTTGAGAATGGTAATTCATTCTCTTTTAACTCCACTAGAATTCTATGGTTCTTTGTATTGTACTCCTTGGCCATTTGACACACAAGCTGCAATTTTTGACCTCCCAGCCAAAAGCACCTCCTAGTCAAAAGCAAGAAAGACCTGTAGCTAAATATATGTTTGAAAGCTACTTTTCTTCACGCAACTTCCTCCTAGTTGAAAGAAAGAAAGACCTATAGCTAAAGATGTTTGAAAGCAAGTGACACTTTTACTAAGCCCTCGAGAAAAGTTACAGGGAATAATTTCTTTTCCATGTGATGCGAAATCTAAATTTATTGTAAATGATACCTACTGCATATATCATGCCACCCTTGACAACAACCCACAAAACTACCCAACGCAAATGATAATTGAAAAGTGAAGCATAATTACACAGAAAAATTATTGAATATAACCCTCCATTCAAAAGCAAGATGGCCTGAAGCTAAAGCTGCATGAATGTGATCTTTCCCCTCACAAACTTTGTTACCGACACTTGCACTAAGCCCTCGAGCAAAGGTGCAAAGCAAAAAACCACTATAACTATACCATGCCTTGCCACTACTACCAACTTTGCAGCACTAAAAAACCAATTGGAGCCCATACAATGATGGGTGCAAGATCAATCATGAATTTTTAAAGAACAACAAATGTACTTCATTTCCAATACACCATCATGAAGATGAAATTCCATTTAATGCAATCAAATAAGAGCACATGAAATCAGATCCTCCCATGCTTGAACCCGAGAAAATATTCGATGTCTCAGCAACGTTAGGCTTTAATTATCCTTAAAAATTGAAAATTA
The DNA here is from genome assembly GCA_007115665.2 of Sequoiadendron giganteum. Classification (NCBI taxonomy): domain Eukaryota; kingdom Viridiplantae; phylum Streptophyta; class Pinopsida; order Cupressales; family Cupressaceae; genus Sequoiadendron; species Sequoiadendron giganteum. The sequence continues at coordinate 342,007,768 of CM021100.1, read as the reverse complement.
TTTTTTATTGACATGTGGTTGTTCACACATTTTATGATATGCAATGTTGTACTTGCCTTTGATACACATGAATTTTTGTGATTACAAATCCATGCAAAATTATGCTTACGTTAATCAATACTCCTGAGCCGTCATCTTTTCTCAAATATTCTGGCAATCAGTACTATCTCCCATCATTATGCAACATGTATCTCATATTTTCCTACAAGATAAAATCAAACAATTAGTAATACCCGCTTTAAAACTTCCACTAGCTTTTTATCCAAATTTTCCTTCATTCGACGATTAGTAGGCTAAATTTTCCTCATCATACTCCTTTTCCAAGTTCCATTTGTAGCGGTATAGCTTTTGCATATATTATCCGAACATGAATGCTCTATTTTCATTGCTTTTAAATCCACACTAGCATTTATCAAACTTGATCACTTATTTATACATTTAACACACTCTGTACTCTACCTTTTTCCATTTGAATCAAATCCTACAAAAAATTAAGAAAATCATTGATTTGTTCCCCATACATTTTATCTTTTTGAACTTGATCACATCCAATGTTGGCTAACACATCTACAACTTGGTTTTCTTCCCTATAAGCGTGATCAATCTGAAACATCTCATTTTTGTCAAGAAAGTTCACAATATGCTTGAGAACATAATTTATTTTCCAGTTGCTTGTTCCTTTAACTTTGCAAGCATTTACAACTAACAAGGAATCCCCCTCAATTACCAATTTGGAAACCTTTTGTTGAACAACTAAAAGTAGACAATGAAGGAGAGCAAGCACTTATGCTTGGTTATTTGTTCCATTTGGCAATGAGATTTACTTTGCACATATTACTGCACCCTCATGATCCCTTAGTGCTACTCCAGCCTCTAACAATCCAGGATTACCACGAGATGCACCATCAAATTTTAGCTTAACATAACCTTTCAGGGGTGGCAACCATATCACCTTTTTCTGTCAATTTTGACATGCACATTTGAAATAATTTTACCTTTGAAAGGGATAAACAAAAACTTGCATTCCTTTAGTTGCTTATTATCCCAATCAGTAAATACAAATCCCACATGTTTATTGTTTTGCACATATGCATTAGTAACTTCACAAATAAATTTTTCCAACTTCACCAACATTGAATGTAAGTTGGCTTTTTCTTTCTGAAATATCCTTTTATTTCTTTCCCACCAAATGCACCATACCATTGAAGAAGGAATTATTTTCCATAAACTTGCAAAGAGAGATGTTTTATATAAAACATGCTAGCTCATGAACATATCCCATAGCTTTTGAGGGAGAGGAGAACTCCATTGTAACTTGGATTGAACAAAAAGCCAACAAGAATTTACAAATGGGAAATTTAAGAATAAATGATCCACTTCCTCTATAATTGCTTCACAAAGCACACATTTAAATGGTGTTGCAATTCCAAGTTTTACCAATCTCTCACTTGTTAACACCCTATGTTTTAATGCCAACCATGAAAAAACATCCTACCTTGGGTAGAACCATTGGATTCCAACAAAATGACAAAGCTCTATATTTACTCCCATGTTCTTGTTCAGACATTACAACTTTGTAACTCATTTTTACTGTATAATTACCTGTTTTTGAAGGAGCCCAAATCAATTTATCTTTCACATTCCCAATGAATACTATTCTACACTGTAAAACCTTACTCAATTCTACTTGCTCAGATTGAGGAATAATTGTAGAAGGTAATACTTTCCATATCACTTCCCCTAATTGCCCATTTATATCCTGGATGTAATCTTTTAATTTATTCCCCCAATTTTTTGTTGTATAATCAATTGCAACCTGAAAATCATACACCTTTTCCAATGGTGGAAATCCATTCCACGAATCTTTCCAGAAAAGAGCACTCTCCCCATTATGAATTTCCCAAGTTAGGTATCGAACTATTACCTTTCTACACTCTAACAAGAAATTCTACATCATAGAGCCTTGAGGAGGGTTAGATATGGCGAGAATACGTGTTGGATTATCACAATCAAGATACTTCCCTTGCATGATTTTACACCATTTACCTTGTGGTCTTATGTACAAACGCCATACTAGTTTTGCACCCAATGCAATATTCCTAGCAGACATATTATGCACCCCTCCCCCTCCTTTTAGCTTCTCTTTACAAATATTTTAAAGTGAAACTAAAGGAAAATTTCTTTTAGAGTCCATATTACCTTTCCATAAAAAGGATTTGATTAGTTTTTCTATTTCTGTAATAAATGTCCTTGGGGCTTTTAGTACCGCCATGTAATAATTTGGAATTGACGATAAAATAGATTTGATTAGTAAAATTCTTCCAGCTATAGATAACCATCTCCCCTTCCATCCTGTTATTCTTGATTGAATAGTCTGAATTATTTTATCCCAATAAGACACTCGATTTTGACCAGCAAAGAATGGGATACCTAAATATTCACAAGGTAATTCTACAACTTGAAACCCCATAATTTGTACAATCTTATCCTTTATCACTGTAGCTGTATGAAATATATATATCTTTGACTTGCTTGAATTCACCATTTGTCCAAAAGCTAAAGAATATCTTTGCAAAAATTCCTTAATTTTCCTTGCTTCTGCAATGGTTGACATACCAAACAATATGGTATCATCTACGAATAAGGAAAGAGTGAGAGTTAAATTAGTGATTTTTTCATATGTGTTATTAAAATTATAAGATGAATTAGTTAGTATGCTCATTTTGTATGCAAATGCAATATAGTTCCATTGATGTTTTGCTAGATTTTTTTCTCCCTTTTTGTTATTCATGAATTTTTTGCCTAATGGAGTGGGAAATAGTTCATATTGGTTAAGGATCAAATACTTTTCATGTTAAGACAATCTTTGTCCTTGTAGATTAGGATTTTATACATGTTGTTCATGATTCATAAATATAAAACAAGGAACAATCTTAGGAAAACCTACTCTTCTAAATCATTAGTGAATCATCTTATGCATGTTTTCACTTTGTCACTATGTATGAAACATCAAACAAAATAATATTTGGGGACTAAAATTATATTGTCATCTATAGGCGCATGTGTAAGGTGTTTTATTAGCTAAATAAGAGGTCTTTATGTATCTAGTTAGTCTTTGGCCTAGTGATAATTATATAGCTACCATTGTTGCAAACCTGCCACATTTTAATTGGTTTAAAACCCTATTAATTATATCTTTAGGAATAACCTCCCAAGTTTACGCTAAGATCAAAGTACATGGGAGAATACCCAATCTCATCATTTGGCCAAGTTAACCGCCATCAATATATTAATGAGCCTCCTTTTTACCTTCTTGATGGCATCTCTAGGCTTGAAGGTGAAATTGAGTTCTAGAATTGTGGAGTAGTAGTTTTGGTACCCAAAAAAATGATGTTGTTGCTAAGGATGTTTTAGCCATTCCTAAGTATGAATAAATTAGAGAAATTTTTGAAACCTCAATAATAGTTTTCACATCTATGCATTTTGTTCAGGTAAGTTTTCTTGACCAACAAATAATTCCAACAAAATGATGTCATTGCCAAGGATGATTTTTTTTGGTGTAAGTTGATGAGCTATCGATTTAGGAATATTTTTAGGTTGGAGAAGAATTGAAGACTCCATTGGTGGTTTGAACCCAAAACTATTTTATTTCCTTGGAGGTTCAATGCGCTTCAAATATTTCCTCATTATTTGAGGTATAAACTCTCCCCTAACAATTTCATTTTTTTCTACAAAAATATGCCTATTGGTGGTACTACAAATATTATTCCACATTGTTGTGGCATTTGATCAATTGTTCATCTCCTAACGAATGATTTTGGCATACAAAGATATTTCTTCATGAAAAGAGTGCAATCCTATTTAAACATGAAGTATGTTTTGTAATCATGGATCATTATGATTCCTCATATGGGTGCACAAGTGGTTGTGCATCTAAAATTTAAAATGTTAATAAATATGTTAAATATTCCTTGAACCCATCCTCACAATATCTTGTTAATCCAATAAGCTATATATACATGCTTTACCATGGTTGTGAGTAGACCCATAATTAATTTTCATCTACGAGTACCCAACACGTTACAATTGTATTTTTTTAATGATGAAAATAATGACTTTATTGCTAATTTCAATTAGTTGAACATGTTTATAACTCTTCCCATTCTTACCAAGATCTAGAATACCTTATAAGTTGTAATGTAGAAAAAGGTGATCCTGAAGTTTGATGCCTAAACCTAGGATTCAATTTGGCCTTTTTTTAGGGTTACATTAAGATGGAGATCAACAAGGTGAATAGATTGAATTTAAACCTTGAAGGTGAGCCAATTAGACTTGGATCTCCATCCTATTAAGGATTAGAATGATTTGGAATTGATTTGCAATGATTATCCAAATTAGACTATATGCCCTAATATGAAAAATGCAATATCTCGACAATGCACAAACTGTAACAGTAACTTGCAGGTAGATCTAGGAAGTGTAGAGGATTGTGTACCTACCCAAAAAATTTGATTTTAGTGTGCATAGGAGGACTTATATGCCCAAGTGTGTATGGGTCTTTGTAAGGGTGTCCTCTACTTTTGGGGTCCTTTATTGGCAGATCTGAGACTCTCATTTTTGCTTGCAAAGTTGTTGGAATGTTGTCGGATAATTCTATAGGTGATTTTCCATGGCTTAACAAGATTTAGGGCTTTGAATGCAACAAGGAAAAAATTGTCTTCAAGCTTCTTTCAATCCTCTTCAAACCTAAGATTTTCACATTAACAAAGAGAAGAGAAGTTGTGTCATTTAGGGGCTTGTCTTGGTCAAACCTTGTGTAAGTGTTTCCACTTCCACAATGACAATGCCAATGATAAAATGATAAATGATAGGAAGGGGTGATGAATCAACAAAGTGTTGCAACTCACCACCCTTCAATGGATTACTTGAAGGATTCAAGTCATACACATCACATCAAGGTCTTGAATCTTGCTTTATTGATTGCTTTGGAGACCTACAAAAGGGGTTAGCTTTCATAAAACAATGATAATATGACAACATGAACTCACATACACTTTGACACGATGCTTGAATCTTGAATTGTTGCAATAAATCTTTGAAATTTTGCTTTGGAATTTCTCTTGGTGATAATATTTTCTCATATATTCTCCTTGCTTTCTAGTTTCAAAATGGTGAAAAGACTAGGTATTTATAGGCATTTATTCAATTTCCCAAAAATTAGATCCCGATAATTGACCTTTGGAACTTGGGTTTTGAATGTTAAAATGGCCACTCTGACATGTCCAAAATTGGGTCTTGGCTAAGTAGGGGGACCCATATGCCCAAGGTTGTATGGGTCCTAGCCCTAATTTCTAGGACATTAAGTGTCAATGGGAAAGTACGAATTGGATGCATTTGTTCAATGCTTGCAATTTCTTGGAAAGTGGTTCAAATGGACTATAAAATGCATAATTTTAGGAAATTAGGGACCTAATTAGGCTCAATACTTTAAGGGGGACAAAATATAGTGAGAAATTGTCAAGGGTAACAATTTTTGACACTACATTTAGCCCCCACTTTAGTGAGAGTATGAACTTACACTCAGACTCACACTAAAGTAGAAAATCTATGTCAAGAGGGGTCCGATCGTCCAAATGTTGAAGAGCTGGATGACTAAGGATCAAGGGGTATGTGCAAGCCTTTTGGATCCAAGATCTCATGGAAAACCAACATAAGCACAAAGGAACACACATGCATGAAATGCAACAATACAACATACACAAACATTCAATGTCGGAAAACACGAAGCATACACGATAACACATGGTGTGATGGAACATAAATATGATGAAAAAATAAAAACAAAAACAATGTAAACATGAAGAAGACACACAAAATACATAAGGTTAGTACTAAAAGATTCGAGTCAACAAGGTAAAGAGACCTCAGTATTAAATTATCTCAAATACCAAACATCATCCATTGAACAAACAAATGCTCCCATGAGGACTAACAAGTTGTGTTATGCCACATCACTCATGAAATACATGGCTCCAATGGTAAGTAAGTTATGTTATGTTAGGTGGCCATGTTAAAAAAGGGTGCTCAATTTCATGACCCAATAAGCTCCACTATGTTGAATCTTCGAACTATCTTGCAAAATATCACCTTGGGGGGAGTGGTGCATAAAGTTTAACGTCTCGAGAGACGAACAAAACTCACCTTTAGGGGGTGCAAAAGGTTTAACGTCTCAGGGGACGAACAAAACTCACCTCAGCGAGTGCACAAATTTTAATGTCTCAAGGGACAAACAAAACTCACCTGAAGGGGTGCACAAGGTTTAACATCTTGGGGGATGAACAAAAACAAAGGGGCTTTTCCCAATACATGGAGGGTCACACCTTAGGGAATATCACACATGACATCACCACTAAGAGAGGACAAGTCATGGAATAGAACTCACTCATTAACACATACCAATCATAGTATTGCCACAAAGGGGAACATCATATGCCAAGAAAGGTCACACTCTTAAAGGATATCAAGCCTAATATCACCACCAAAGAGACACTCACATATATCAAGAAGGCCACACTTTGATTGACAAGGTCAAACTTCCTAGGACATGTATGATATCATCACTAAGAAGGGACCATTTCATATTCAAATAATGAATGGGGGACTATATGCCCCCCTTAAAATGTTAGTGTACTTGATACACTAACATTTTAAGGAGATAGAAAAGGATCCCTTCCTAGAAGGAATGCCCCTAACATAAGGCTACCTAACCCCTTGCCCCCAAGTATAGGGACAAAGATGAGTCGAAGATCGATGATGATATGTTGCTCCTTGTGAAATGAAATATGATTGCATAAAGCCAAATTTATACCCCCATGCATAGTAGTGAGTATTGTATGATACTAAAACTACTACATGGCAAGGAGTAGCAACTAATGTTATTGATTAAGTGAAGGTCTTTTTGATGTTTTTATTATATTTGAAGGACAATAGCAAGGACCTCTTGTTGTTTCTTGCGTGTTAGGCTCTATGGGAAGATGAATGCCTTGTTCTTTAACACCACATCCTTTTCCATTATATCCAAGTTGTTTTAAAAGTTCATAACATCTTTCATAAATGGATTCCATTTATTTCAAAGGTGGCAATTCATAATCACTCTCATCATAAGGGGATGTGTAATTTGTGTTTCCCTCTTTGCTTGAAATTGTGGAATTTGTTTTTTTTTATGATTTAGTGATAGGTTGTGTTGATACCATTGCTACTTCTTTCTCTTTTCCCAATTTTGTCTATATAATCTTGTATTCCCCCATGAATGTGGGTGAAATATAATGAACCCCGATCATCTTCAAATAGTTTTCCATTGATGAAAGACACTCATATTTGTCCTCAAATTTTAAAGGATCCACTTTTGTAGTTGTTCTCAATGTTCTAAGAGGATTCTTCATTCCTATTTTAGTTTGTAAACAATTTTCAAATTTAGGACCAACTTTTATCATGTAAACCTTATTGCTATATATGTATTTCATTGAAAGATGAAATATTGAAGGCACTCCTTTCATTTAATTGATCCATGGTCTACCCAAGATAAGATCATATGAAAGGTCATGGGGCATGACATGGATGGGAGTTTGCAACACAACCTTACCAAATTTGACAAGTAATGTTATCACACCAAGCAATTGTTTACCCACATTATCAAAACCATGGATGGAAAAATTATCTAGTTGAATTTTAGTATTATTCGCTCCAATTTTGTCCAAAAGGTTTACACTACAAACGATAACCCCTCAACCATTGTAAATAAGGGTGCATCTAATCCCAACCCTGTTAATAATAGTCTTTATCATCAAAGCATCATTTTGTTTTTGCATTTCCAAAGGAGGTAATTCACTTTGATAGAAGATAATATCTACATTAATTGAATTCATACCCTCAATTAAGGCACTTACATCATTTGGATGTGCACTAGGGGGTAACAATTTTTTGCAAAGAATTTTGAAGCATTCCATTGTAAACATATGATGATTGAATCAAATCCCACAAGGATATCTTAGCAGGAGTGTTACAAAGTTGCTCAACAAGATCAAATTCTTTACCACTATGTTGTGGAATGTTAGGTGAGGGTGCGATATATGGTTGAGGAAATAGGATGGATGACAAAGTTTGTTTTTGTTGCTTATTGTTTCTAGTGTTGTATGTGTGAGCTACAATATGATAACTTGGTTGCTACAACACATGATTATTAGTAAGTTTTCTTGCAAAGCTTAGGATATGGCCATGAGGTTTAGGAGGTCCTATAATGAGAGATGACTTTGGAGGTCCTATAATGAGAGATGACTTTGGAGGTCCAATAATTAGAGGAATTTAAGAAGGTCCAATAATCAAAGAAGATCTAATAGCCAATTGTGCGTTCATAACCTTAATGGATTTAACTTTTTATTGATGATCTTCTATCGAGGGGGAATCTAAGGTGACCTTAGCATCATTATCTATGTAATTTCCCTCTTACTATCTTTTGAAAGAAATTTATCAATGATTTCATCCTCTTGTGCCATAATATCTTCCCAAGTAGAAGAGGCAAGGGGAGAGAAACAAACAAGATTCTCATGATGCTCAATGATTGGATCTTCTAACACCAAGATACCTTCTTCACAAATAGGAGAGATATCAAAAGAAGAACAAACATGATTACATCCTCCTGCACCAAGTCATTCTCGCAAGTATGGGAGAGGTTGGGAGATGAATGAAGATTAGGTAACGTTATATTAAGAAATGTGTCAATGATTTCATTCTCTTGCTCGAAGATACTCTCACAATTGGGAGGGATATTGGGAGAGTGACTAACATGCTTGTCAATGATTTCATTTTGTTTCCTTAGATTATGCTCATAAGTAGGGAGATTACAATCATACAAGCCATGTGTTAACCTATGAAAACCATATGTTTGAAAAGGAAACATGTTGCTACTTGCGTTATGCATCAAATGATCAAAATCAGAATGTTTTGTAAACGTAATTGAAAAATAGACATTGGATTTGGACAAAGGACACTGAGAGAGATCTTCTACTAAAATTTAAGCCAAAAATATCAGGATACAGGTGCCCAAATAGGACATATGAACCCAATGGTCTCGGATTCTTGGACAAGGGTTCTAAAAATTTAAAAGTTGACTGTGTAAAACATGACTTAAGGATTTTGAGTCTACTTGCAAATAGTTGTAACAGTGAATAATTTTCTAGAATTGGCTTGATTTATGCCAATTTGGTGAAAAATACAAGTATGCAACAATGTTGAACAATTTTGAATGCAAAATTCTTAGATTTGAAATGCAATAATTGACTAATTCTAATATGCAAAAACCTAGAAATGATGACTTTTTAATGCAAATTTGAAACCAAAAAATGCACTTTCATTCAACTTTATGAACTATATGCAATATTCCTAAAAAATATAATTATGAATCCCAATTCTAAGATTTGCAAGCACAAACTGAGCAAACAAAGACAAAAATGTGTGAAAAAGTTGGATAATGCAAGTGTACAAGGACAAAGGCACCCATGGGCATTTGAGTCCTTGATAGTGGTTCTAAATGCTGAAAAACTGAAGGTTTAGATTGTTGTTTAAGAATTTTGTTTCTACTTGCAAAGTGTTTTGATAGTGACTATTTTCCAGAATTTTCTAATGTAAGTGAAATGCAAGTGTATGACAATGTTTGAACAACAAATCACAAATTTGAATGCAATTTTGAATGTGGATCTAATCTAAACGACTAAAATAAACCCTAATGCAACCTATGATGCAATATGTGATGATTTTATTTTTTGAATTTTGATGCTTTTATGATGTAAGAGATGAAACCTTAAATACGAAATGTAAAGCAATACAATGCAAAGCCTAGATCTAGGGTGAATTATGACAAATTTTAGAAGGCATATAATGTTAACATGTCACATTCACCAAAATGTAATGTAGAAAAGGGAGATCCTTAAGTTTGATGCCTAAAATTAGGATTCAATTTGGCCTTTTTCTAGGTTACATTAAGATGGAGATCAACAAGGTGAATAGATTGACTTTCAACCTGAAGGTGAGCCAATCAGACCTAGATCTCCATCCTATTAAGGATTAGAATGATTTGGAATTGATTTGTGATGGTTAACCTAATAAGACTATATGCCCTAATATGAAAATTGCAATATCCTAACAATGCAAAGACTATAACAATAACTTGCAAGCAGATCTGGGAAGTGCAAAGGATTGTGTACCTTCCCAAAAAAGTTGGTTTAAGTGTACATAGGACTTATATGCCCAAGTGTGTATGGGTCTTTGTAAGGGTGTCCTCTACTTTTGGACTCCTTTGGTGGTAGATTTGAGACTTCCATTTTCACTTGCAAAGTTGTCAGAATTTTGTTGGATAGTTCTGTAGGTGAGTTTATGTGGCTTGAAAAAATTTAGGGCTTTGAATGCAACAAGGAACAATTTGTCTTCAATCTTCTTTCAATCCTGTTCAAACCTGAGATCTGCACATTCACAAAGAGAAGAGAGGTTGTGTCATTTAGGGGCTTGCCTTGGTCAAACCCCGTGTAGTTGTTTCCACTTCCTCATTGTCAATGCCAATGATAGAATGTTAAATGATATGAAGGAATGATGAATCAACATAGTGCTGCAACTCACCACCCTTCAATGGATTCCTTGAAGGTTTGAAGTCATACACTAACATCAAGGTCTTGAATCTTGCTTGCTTGATTTCTTGAATGCTTTGGAGACCTACAAAAGGGGTTAGCCTTCACAAAACAATGATAATATGACAACATGAACTCACATACACTTTGACATGATATTTGGATCTTGATTTTTTGCAATAAATCTCTGAAATGTTGCTCTTGACTTGCTCTTGATGATAATCTTTTCTCATAAATTATCCTTCTTGCTTTCTAGTTTCAAAATGGTGAAAAGATTAGATATTTATAGGCATTCATTCAATTTCTCAAAAATTAGATCTTGATAGCTAACCTTTGCAAGTTGGGTTTTGAATGTTAAAATGGCCACTTCGATATGTCCAAAATTGGGTCCTGGCTAAGTAGGGGGCTCAAGGGTGTATGGGTCCTGGCCCTAATTTCCAAGACATTAAGTGTCGAGGGCAAAGTGTGAAATGGATGCATTTGTTCAATGCTTGCAATTTCTTAGAAAGTGGTATAAATGGGCTATAAAATGCATAATTTTAGGATATTAGGGACTCAATCAGGCTCAATAATTTAAGGGGGACAAAACATAGTGTGAAATTGTCAAGGGTGACAATTTTTGACACTACAAAAGGTATGATGGTGAATCAATTCTAAATTTTCATAATAGGTTTTCTATTTTTGTTAAAGGCCTTCCTCATGAGTATAGGCTTGATGAAGTTTCATGCATAGACATGTATTGTGAGGCTTTCTACAATAGTGTATACTTGCTCCCCTCTAAGTAAAAAATGAAGAATTTAAGCATAACCTTTGATTGGGCCAATTTTATTCAATGAAAACTTGCAATTGATATTTTTTCTTCATATGCTAGTGGGGATGTAGTTGTTTGTGATGCTCAAGTTGGTGGGTCAATTCTAGATGACGGTGTTGTTGGTAAGGATGTAAGCAAGTAGGTTGAAGTGTAGCAACTTTGTTATTCATTGCATGTTCTTCCTTTCTTTGTTGATCTTGAGGATGATGAGATTTGCACCTTCCTTATTGCAAATGAAAAAGATAAGTGTGAAGGTGTGCACGACTTTATTACTTCCAACCAAAAAAGATTTTGAAATGATATATTTTTAGAGCTTGGTTTGGAGCAACTATGTTTTGTTGATGAGGATTATATTGAGGACACATTTTTGGGCTCATTAGCTGTCTATTAATGTTGAAGTTGTGTATTCTCAAGTGGCTCATTTTGCTAGTCTACAAGAGGAAGAAAGAGAAAAAAATATTGATCATTTTGTTAGCAACAAGTTTTCTATATTAGACAATTTTAAAGGACAAAAAATAGAGACAATTCAAAGATTTCAAGTCTTCACTTGAAGTCACTCAAAATTTTGAATTATATGCTAAAGCTGCAAAATTGGATATGAATCAAATTTTATGATTCAATCATGGAGGAATACATTAACATTTGTAGTGTAGCTAGGTTGTATGGATTTGCATGAACTACATCATTTATATGATTTGTCCCAACTTGAGGTTGCAAATAAAAATGATACATTTTATTTTGAAAATCATGAGTATATTTTTCTTCATGCTAATTTGTGTTTAGGTCAAGATGTGTTATCATATGGGGATGATAATGAGAATGGAAAAATTTAGACACTAAAATCATGCATACATTAATTTATATAATATCATTTTATGTTAACTTTTAGCGTAATTACTACCTCTTAATCTATTGAAATAATTAATATCATTTAAGTCCATTACTTCATCACAATTCAATTTATTAAATAATTTATTATTTAATTAACTTAATTTGAATTTAAATCTAAATGATCTTAAATTAATTTAAATTCTAAATTACACCTCATGAGGTAACTATCCAACCAAAATAGTTATAACTAAAAAATCACTTTAGATAACTCGCTAATCAAATCCATTTACAAGCCAATCAATTAGGTTGACTCAATATCACAAATTACTTAATAAATCAAATAATCATTAACTAACCAATCAAATGTGTTGACTATCTAGCCACCTCTATTTAATTAGCAAGTTGATTTCCACCTCTCCACATTGCATCCACCATGCATGGATTCAACTCATGACCCAAGATTAAATCTCCACCATTCATTTTCCTCTAAAAAATAATATAAAGTGGAGCTTAATCCTTTACTTTCACCATCCCAAATTGAGCAAACAGATCTTGTAACACTAAGCAACAAACATCATAAATCATTTGAGCACATCCACTCCACTGGCAATGGCAATTTGTATAGGTTTTGCATTTGTGATTTCATTTATCTTCTTTTATTGCAAATTGTCATTGAGCTGAATCAAAAGGTGAGAATTGTGATTTATTTGGAGTAATTTATTTATTTTTCTTCTTCTTATTAATCTATCTGATTTCACCTCCCACACTAATCACAAGATGTTAAATGGGATGAGTTCAAGTGGTAAATTAGTGAGGCTTTGAGAGCGAAGACCCTTTTTTTGTAATGAACCCTTTAAAATAAATTTGTGGTTGTGGAAGAAAGGCCTATCCCTCATTTCTAGTGCATCCCTTTTCAAAGTTTGCTTATGTGTTCTCCATTTTCATCCCTTGGGTTTGGGTTCAAAAGCTTTATATTTGGGAGGTTTTAATCAATTTACTAAGTTTGTGCAAGTTGTCAAAGTTTTGGGGCTTCCCTTCCTGATATGGTTTTCCACCCCAACCCCAACTTCTCAATCCTTACGCTAAATCACCCATTGGAGTCAAATTTTTGGCTTTCCCATTACTTGAGTACCCATTCCTTAGTACCTCTCAACCCTAAACTCCAAAAGCCCACACTTTCCTCTATTCACTCCCACCTACCTCCTAGCATGACCCAAGACACCATTAATGGCCAAATTTGATGCTACAACTACTCCAAAAGGATTTTGCTTGCTCAAAAAAATTGTTCAAATTCTTAAGGCACAATTTCACATGCATTTGTGGCACTAGAGGTTAATGATAGCCATGCACATTAATGCAATGGTTGCATTTTCCACTACCCTTGGTCCTTGCATGAATCTTAGTCATTATTTTGGTAGGACCATGTACCAACCATCAATTTGAAGGATATCAATAATGGACACATCCATTAAGAGGCATTATGAATATTTTACACTAAAAACCCTAGAGAAATACTAGTCTAATTATGTGTGTTCAAGTTGTTAAGTATGAGGATGAAACCCCTTTGGTTTCAAAAGTTAAGAGGATGCAACCCCTTTGGCCCCATATAGTGATCTCACCCAAAGGTCATGAGAGAGCTTCATGGTTATGGATCTTATTTGCATCATGTTTGTACAATTGACAATTTATTGTAAGTTCCAATTGTGTAGTTTCAACATTGAATATCAACTTCATCATGTTGTCATTTGTACTTTTTTGTTGTTGTGTATTAAGTGATATTCTTAGTTTGCTATTGTTGGTTTAGTTGCATTTTAATGTACTTCATACCCATTTAATGTAATTTCAAATTCATCACATTAACACCATTTTCTATTTGTTGTGGGTTCAATGTATAATAGTTTGATGTTGTTATATCTACATTTGTGTAAGATATTTTGTAATCTGCAAGTTGTCAACTTTCTGTATTTTGTAAGCTAAATGTATTTCAAACTCACTTAACATATAAAAAGGGTTTCTAGAGTTCATTTGCAATATATTAGCTTCAATTGTTAATTTGGGTATTAATGCTAATGTAAATCATGAAATAAATCTGAGTTTCTCTAAATTTCAAAGTTAAATATTTCAATCTCCAATTTATTTGATTAAATCACACAAATATTAAATATAGAATTGGATAAATTACCACACCCAACTTGTAGCGTGTTAAGACAAGGCTAGGTACAAATGCTGGTAGAATTTGGTAGGAGAGATGCCACTCAATTATGACATCTAATTAGTTGAAGGTCACCCTAAACAAGAAGAAAAAGTTTAAAAAATTCTTCCAAAAACATTATAAGGTAGAGTTTGATGGCGAGGTAAAAGCCTATGTGTGGAAAAGCTTTACTATATAGTATATACATTATAGAGCAAGAGAGCAAGAGTAGAAAGATTTATTATAGAGCAAGAGAAGAAATCTTTATTATGTCTATTCTGGAGCAATCACTTAAAGATTTGCTCGAGCAAGAAATAAAAACAACGAAACAAATGCCCAACATACTTAAGCATCTCTAGTAGACATTCTCTATCAACCTAACTTTTAAACTTTGCAAGTGGACAACACTACCTAATAGGATACCAGACCAAGAATTCATGTAAGAATGGATTAGAGTAAGCAAGGAATAATGTACATCAATAATATCTTTAAGAAGAAAAAAAAGATTTGAATTCCAATAGTTTAGCTGCAAAGGAATTGCCCAATAGGTTTGCGGTGATGGTGAGGAATTATGAATTTCACACACAAACCTAGTTCCCAGTCTCATGAGTGACCACCTTGCAGGTGGTCACGGAAAAGGTAGGGGTTGAGCTTATGACAATGCATGGACCCGAGCCCAACTCTATGTGTCACCATGGGAGCGCCGTGAGGCATACTTGACTATAGTAATGTTAATAACATGACCCAAGCCCATTTCCATGTTCCTACAAGTTCTACCCAATGCTTAGCTTAAAATGTAAGCCTATGGAGCAAGCTCAAGTGGTAAATCATAGTGGCTTTTATAGTGGAGATGTGCTCAAATTTCTCGGAGACATTAGACAATTAAATGCACAACTATTGAATATTAAATTGGGTAAACTACTAGATACGATTCTAGGTGTGCCATGCACTAATGAACCAAGCCAAGTGCAAGAGCAAGTCTTGGTGTGAATTTGATTGAAGAGATGCCCATATAAGCTGAAGGACACTACACAAGGGGATTTATAAAAAGTGCAAATCTTGGTGTGAATTTGATTGAAGAGATACCCCTTGGTCATGGAGGACAGTCAGTACACAAGGGAATTTATCAATAAAAAGAAGTTCTCCAATTAAAATGTAAGGCCATTAAATTATGTTTCAAGAATGAAATCAGAACGAGTAGGAATCAAAATTGTAACCTTTCAGCAGCATGCACAAAATCTTCTGAGACCCAAAAGGTAGTTGCAAATTATAAGAAATTAACCGACTGCTGTTTTGATCCTGACATTCTCCTTCAGGCGGTGATATGCCTGCAGCCAAAAATTGATCAAGTCTGTATGGAAGGATATACTGTTCATACTTATAACAAAAATCCCATATAGTTTACAATAAAAATCATTTTGACATTTTGTAATCCAACCTACGTAACCAAAGCATCTTTGAATTGTTACCTAATTGTTTGAAGGTTAAATAGAAATACCTGGTCAGTTCCCATTGCAAAACCTTGACGTTCTATTGAATCCATTGTTTAGAAATATGTGCTGATATTGGAGTTTGCTTTCGTTTAATTATGAAAAGATGCAAATACTCGATAATATGGAATTTTTTCTCAAAAAAAGGAAAAAATTCATTGGCAAATCAAGAGAGATTGCTTGGAAAGAAAATTCTGATTTGAACTAAACTAAAATTCAATTGACACAACTGAAGTTTAGACTCCATATTAAAGGCTATCAAGATTTCCTACAAGTTCTCAGATTGTTACCTACGCTTCTCTCACCGCCTTGTAGGATAAACTAGGATGTTACTTCAATACTGACGTAACCAAATTGTTGTAATAGCCTATAGAGCCCGCCTTCAATGAAAACAGGGGCAATCATCCTTTGGGGCCCATCTTGCTCATACTATATCAAGATTCATTCTTCTCTAAACAACCACAGAATAACCGAATCACCTAGCTTATGTTTCACAACATATTGGATAGAAAGAAATCTCGATTTGACTGCAGTATCTTTACAGGTAGATTCTTAAATAGGCGAATTATGATTGGCAAAGTAAGAGATTTTTTAAATCGTCTCAAAGAATTCTTAAATTACAGATTCGACTTCTAGAAATATTGATGTCCAGCAATTTGATAAGCAATCCCACGTAAAATCAACACTTCCACTACAAAACAATTACAATCAACCCAAAGTTCCAAACAATGCAGCTATTCCAAACTCTATACTGAAATAACATTGAACATCACCTCAGAAATGTTTTGGCAAATAGAATTCTAGGGTAGTATCAACAAAGCATCTCATATGAATGAGGTGCAAAGAGATGAAACCCTTTCATAAGATTATGGAGTTTGTCACTGTTGTTACTTGTTTCTAGGAAAAGATAGTCTTACACAAAAAAGGACCAATTTTTTCAGGTCCTGATATGTTCACACCGATGTAGAAATTAATGCAATGACACCAATAACTTTATCTGATACCTACCACACAAATATAGCCTTCGAAATTTTATAATATTTCTTGACTACAGCGACTTAGCTTGCTTACAAAAATAGGCTTCCTCAAACGGAGGGTGTGTCTAATTTTGCACTCTGAATAAATGCGAGCAGAAAAAGTGCAATAAACAAAAGAAATAACTATGACAAATTTGTTCAGAAAATATTTCCGGGTGAAGGGAAATAGATGTTTGAAAAGCATGGGAAATAAAGAATAGAGGGAAAGCTATACTGCTTCGAACAAAACTAAGAGAACATGTTTAATTGGAAGGAACAATACAATATACCATACAAAGAGACAACTCAAGCTCAAATTGACAACTGAGCTTGATCATAGGGTCAAAACCCGCAAGTACGAAATGTAAACAATGCATACGGTAAGCGGAAAAGAAGGCCACAAGGAGGGTTCTCATCCACCAATTTCTGCGTCACTTGCCGGTGACCTGAAAAACTATCTTTAACCTTTATCTTTCTATGGGGAAAATAAATTTTACTTGGAAAGAAACCAATACTGATTAGCATATAATGCTAGCATTAGATATGTTCATGAGGAAACTACCTAAGCAAATAATCGAATTGCAGTAAAAGATATTAAAATATCTTAAGCAACATACATAGGGAAGTTAAATGCAATCAATCTGAAATAGTAAAAACTAGATAAGAATATTCCACGCAGAAGCATTAGGCAACTAAAATACCAGATTAACAGATCTGTAAAAACTATTTCGAAAGAAAAAAGAGAAACAACTAAAGCAATCAAAAATGCCCTCGGTGTATATTTCATAGAATAAAAATCATATATTCTATCCGTTTCTTTATGTTTGGTAATTCTTTTTGGAGGCATGCTCAATCTGTTTTCTTCCGTTGAAAATATTTGAGGCATGGTGTCGTGACTTCCACTGCCGTGCATGTATTCTTCAGACCATTTTTATTTATTGATTGCATCTAGTTTCCATTTTATTTCTTAGAAACGTTTTAAGATTTACCACTGCCATAATTGTTTTGTACTACTATCATTCCATATGTGAACCCAACAATTGTTTGTTACTAATTCTTAATAATATTCCGTCGTCTTTTTTTTCTCCTACCACTTCTGTAGCGTATTCTCTGCCTCTGCATTGTATGCTCATTTCATAACACTTCTGTAATATGCTTCCACATGTTTTTCCTTTTAACTCAAAATAAGAACTCCATCATTGTTCAAAATATAAACTAGATATCCTAATACTTTACCATCGAATTCTCCTGAAAATATTTCCATACTCTTTTTCCTCACTTTGGAAATGTATTTCAGTACACGAAAAAATAATTTAGCCTTCATATTTTTCCTCTGTTCAATAAAACCTACAAGTGTACACAAATTATCTACTTTAAGATGCTCCAAGGAGTCTAAGAAACTCTATTTGACTATCTTCTTCTTAACAGCATTGCCCACTTACAAAAACAATAACCGCTTGTTCCTACAGTTAAGAGGAAAATAGAAAAGTAAATATGGTTGATTGTCCGATCCACAATGGGAGTGCCAATATATGGCTTAGATGAGATAATGTGGATAGTGAACCAAAAAATTGGGCATAATATAGAATACTCAAAATCCATTTAAGATAAATAACATACAGAGTCTGTAGTCAACAATGTTCTAGACAGCTTCTTCAGTAACCAAAGCTGAAAAATGGTGAGTGCATTACATTGGATTCTCTATTCTAAAATGTTATGATCCAGTTAAAAAAGCATGGAATAGCCTAACCATATGTATCTTTTGTGCTAAAAAAGAACAAAACACCCCTGATCTACTGATTCAATGCAAACGTGATAAAGGTGTGTTTTAAAACAAATATTAATAATAAATGGCATATGCCATACGCGAGACTTGTAAAAAACCCTTACAAAGAGAACGAAAAAAAAAATCTAGGATGTACAGTAAATAGTTCCTAGATAGCTAAGATGGAAGATTTATTCAGCCAGAGTACAAAAAAATATTTCAATGTAAGGAAATACTGGAATACACTATAGAACATGATGTCTGAAAAATAATTAAGTAAACTCTGAGATCCAATCAAAAAGAATTCATCAGAAGACTTTGCACAGCTGGAACAGAAATGCGAATCTAATTTTGAATCAAACAAACTATTACATTTGTTCAATAAAGGTTGCAAGAAATAAAACAGACGGATCCTGATCTACGTAAGGTAGGATTTCTTACACTTCTTTTTATTGGCTCCTTCAAGAATAACCTAAGAGAAGTGGGCACAAATGGAGTTATTAATACCACATATCTTTTTCCAGTTAGAAAAACACAAATTGAAATTAGCTACATCATTAGCAAATGTTACTATTTTGAATGCCTTAATAAGTTAATTACAGACATGATGGGTACAGAGAAGTAATTACTGTCGTATTAAATGAATTAAGCTGCCTAAATTTGATTTCATATCCTGGATAATTATAACAATGAAAGGAATAACAAGTTAGAAGAGTCAGCCTGGTTTACATTGCAAGAAGGTTAAATAGCAAAAGAGCTGGTTGAGTTAGCCCCAAGAAAATTGATGTGACAGCAATTAGAATCAATTCTCCATGTGCTATCGTAGAATTAAAAAAGAAAAGTCTTGATGTTACTCTGTGCTTCTCCTTTCTAAAATCTTCCATTCAAGCCAAGGCAAAATTTAATAGCTCAAACAAAGGTTTCAAAGAGTGGAGAGTGGCTCAGAAATCGGTCTTGACCTTTTTCACAAAGAAAAATGGGATGTTAAGGAGTGAACCAAGAATATATATTCCCAATTTGGATAGATCACGTTTTCATTAAATATGTCCCAGAGACTAAAACAATGTAGGCAAGGATCAATCCATATTCTAATGGACCCTGATACCCAGCACAGCCTCCTAGAATCAGTTTGGACATCATCTTTCGGGTTTATAGCTTCTAAAAGAACAGAGGAGAATCTCAGCCAGGGATTCTATAAGTTAGATAGCACCACCCTGAAAATAAAAAAGATCACAAAAAAGATGAGGATGATCTCAAAATATAAAGCTTTGCATTTGATGGGTCAGACTGAGATATATATCAGAACCATAGAAAAGAGACATTTTTCCTGTATAATATACAACAAGAGAAGCTATCTCATTTTGTTTTTAACCTTCAAGTTCCTGAAAAGTTGATAAGGTTTAGGACATGGAAGATTTTGTACATTTAAACATTTGCCACTAACATTGGTAATAGAATACCAAATATACAGAAGGATCATTCAGACTGTGACACGGTTAAGCAATCTTCAAAGCATTCTTCAAGATCAGAGTCCACTTCTGCATAATATTATCAGCTTCTGTCAAACAAGAGATGGTAGAACAATGGAAGAAAACCTTGCTGATTGACAGGTTAATAGAAAAGGATTCCAATATCACGGATATGATATTTGCAGATGAGCAAACTTATAAGGGGTACAGTAGTGAGATTATTTTCTAGAGGCTATAGAGGCTATAGGTCCACAAGGATGTCAACAACACCTATTAGAAAACTATATAAAAACCAGAGAACAATTTACTCTATGAAATCCAAACACCAAAGAAAGCCTACAACTGCCCATACATTCATGACATTAACCTTGAACTTTGACACGACGCTTCCCTGGCCTTTCTATTGGTCCTGCAGGAGATGGCCCTCTAAAACCCAAAGTAACCCTATCTTGAACACACCAATGAAAAGGAGTGGGGTAAATGTTCCTTCTTTTAAAATCATAACAAACTTCACACAAGCTTTGCTGGTGATCTCCTTGAGTGGGAACTACTGGTACCCAATTACAGAATCCTGCATTGTATCTGGGAAGATCGTGAGGTGGTATACGGACTTGAGACTCACGCTGTTGAGCCTGTAATATGTGAGACTGCATTCTTTGCAGATTAATGTCCCTTGAAGTGAATGAAACAGGAGCAGCAGGACCTGGGAATGGTACTCTGGATGGGAAGAAACCTGTGGAAGACATCGATGAAGTTGATACCCTGCCTCCAAAAGGATTGGATAAAGGTGGTGACAGAGACAGCGAAAAGGAAGGTGACATAGTCGATGCCCTGTTAAATGGAGCTGCATAACCTGCTGATACAACTCCATTTCTGATCAAATTCATGTTGGGTCTATGATTTGGGACTTGGGAGATATTTTCACCATATCTCTCCTGATTGAAAAGTTCAGAATGAGGCATTTGGACATTGAACTGAGAGGACATAAGTCTCTGGCTAATTGCTCTCTCAGGTAAAACTTCATATGCTCCAAAAGGGATCTCTTGAATAGCTTGTATGTCACGTTTTCTTTGATATTCATGTTGCACATTCAAGTTTGCTGAATGAGATTGAACAGCAGCAGGCAAGTTTCCACTCTCATTCTTGCTTTCAACAGCACCTGAACTATTTTCCACCTGCGACTCTACAGAAGCATCATCTGAACCTGTTTTTTCTGCTGTATATCCAGATTGGAGAGTATCTGGACGTCTCAGCAATGTCAACTCTACCTTGCCATCAGATACTATTCGATTAGCTGGTGAAACATTACCAGATCCTTCACTGCTGCCACTTTCAGAAGGAGAAGACCAATCCATTGGGGAGGTGGGCGATAAGAAAGCATTATTTTCAACATCATCATCCTCATCATCATCATCCGCATTATTTTCAACATCAGCACTGCGTTTCCTTGAAACTTTTCTCTCCTTCTTGGACTTTTTAATAGAAACCAAAAAGTGGCAATCCTTTTCTTTGCTTGGATTATGCTGATTGAGAATGATGCTGAAATTAGTGTTCTCATTGATAGGGAGCTTCTGCCGTTTTTCAACATCTCTAAATGTCTTTTTACAGACAAAAACCGCTGATAACTGGTTGGCTGGAATCCCAGTTTTCTGGCTCATCTGAGCCTGAAAGCGCTTGAATGTAAGAGCAGAATGTACACCAACATGACCTTTTTCATGATCGTGTTCTCCATCAAAGAAAAATATTGGGTAAGGTGTTGCAAAGCTCTCCATTTTCCAGATGTATTATCTCTCAATCAATTACTATCAGCCACAAGCATCTCATGCCCAAGTCCCTTTACAAACTCAATCCAGTCTTTCTGAAAGAAGAGGCCTTGATATTGCCTGTGAATTTCTTTTACAACCTCAATCCTGTCCAGCTGCAAGAAGAGGCCCAAAATTACCAGTGAATTTCACTCTTAACTCTGTTTTATAGAATATTAACAAGGAAAATAATTATAAGGAAAGCACAACCCTTTTTATTGTCTACCAAAGCAAACAGATAATGAATTGCATTCTATAAAATATCAACAAGAATCATAAAAAATACAATAGTTTTAACTTTTAAGTGTTTACCTAAGGAAACAGAAAGTGATCTTAAACAAGTATCAGTTTGAAATATAATAGATTTCAAGATTAACCAGGATAATGCAAGTCTGCTGATCAATCTAAAGGTGCAATTCAAGCAAGTAATCATTTACAGAGAAGCAAAATCTTGCTCCATGTTTGATGCCCATGGCTGCTATTCTATGCCCTAAAAGACTATTGAGAATTTTTAAATGACTAATCAGAAAACTTAATCCGGCACATTAACAATGAAATCGTTCACTTTGAAACTCCCCTTAGTAATCTAAAATGAAGCTCTAATAATCAAAATTCCATAAGAGAACACATTATCCCCAAAATGTAACCTGTGGCCAATTTGAAAACATATGGATAAAAACTGATTGTGATTTAATTATTAGAAAATCAAGTAATCCTAGGTTGAATGATAACAAAATTAATCAATTTGTGCTTAAACATTAGAGGTCAATACAACTAGTAAAGCTCAGGCATATAACAATACGAAAGAGAAGAATATCTACATGTTAATATATGGTTCTTGTATCAATAGTATTGTTGCCCTGATGGCTGCAACTCCTTCCCACAAGTTGCTTCCTTTTGAACTTTAGTTTGCTATGAGATAAGAATCCTGGTGGCTAAACCTAAGGATGCAGCTGTTACCTCATTTCAAAAGGCAGGTGTCGAGTCTTCCAACCGCTTTGTAATCAATTCCTCTTGGTCAGATGGTGGCAGGGCTCCCTGCCCTCATTCTCCAGTGGTGGTGCAGGTGGGTGAGGATGTGGATATCATTATATCAGCAATGGTTAAGCATGCAATTCAGACCAAGGTACCCCTGTTAATCCTAAAAAGTCATTTGCTTCTGTTGTGGGTTTGGGGTCTGCTTTTTGAGCGATAAAAAGGCGCTCTAGCTAAAACCAGGGAAGTGTTCAAAGTAAAACTGTAAAACCCCTCAAATGCTCTGAGTCTTCTAATGTATTTCTTGTGGAGAAGAAGTTTCAGAAGGGGAGGCTTACTTCTCTGAGAATGGTGTGATCCTGTTGTTCAATTGTTTATGGCCTGGTATCTTTAAATTGCATAAATGGACGTCTAGCATTTGATGGCCATAGATGGAGAGCAACGCAGAAATTTGCGTCTATTCACAAGGCTTTTTCATTGCAGAATTTGAATTCTCTATGGATAGAGACTTTATTCTCAATGATTGGGTATGATACTAGACGAAGTATTCACTCCTCGTGAAGCTTTAGTACCCAAAGTTGAACCCTTTGATAGAATCTGTTAAAGTGATGCCAATTTGGATCAGGCTCCCAAATCTCCCTCTCCAGTTTTGGATTAAGTCTTGCTTGGAGGTGATTGAGAACTCCCAAAGAAGCTTTTTGTCAATAGATAAGGCAACTTCTGCTTTTTCCCATACTCACAAAAGATATTCCAGCAGATATACTACTGAAAGTAGAGGATCATTTGTGGAAGCAGCTCTTGATCTACAAGGAGCTTGCTTTCCATCGCCACAAGTGCTATGAAACAGGCCATGAAACTGCTGAATGTTGTAATCTTAAACAAAAATCAGCAAGCCAAGCATCATGGTGGAAAGACACTAATCCCCATCACTTAATTATCTTGGGTTCTTTAAGGGAATCCTGTATTCCTGCAACGTCCTCTAAGCTAACTCCTGACGTAAAGAGCCCTCTCAAAGGACTTCTGTAATTCCTCTTTTGTCTACTAAGAGGTTAACTGCGAAGGTTCTTTTGGTAGATGAAAATTTTCTCTATCTCTTTTAGCAGATGCCATAGAGCCTGTGAATCATTCCCCAAAGATGGTTGGGAATGATTCCTTGTAGCCCCTCTTTTGGCTCAATAAAGAAAAGAGTCCTTGTGGGGAGCACCAGCATGATGATTGTCAGTGGAGTGGAAAGAACTGGAATCTCCAGCAGGAAAGGATTGGAATTTGGTGTCCAATAGAAAATCTGGTAAAAGTAAGAAAATTACTTCTTATATGCTTCTGACTGCTGTGATAGTTCTTGTCTGGTATCATGTAATGCCTAAATTTTAAGTGAGAGGGCCCCAATAGAACCCTCACTAATTAAGCCAAAAAAGAGAGAGAAGAATATCCAAATATAAAAGTTAATTCTAAATGTTACTTAAAAGAATTTCAAACAGAATTTATTTCATTTAAGAGTATAACAAACCTGTGCTTGCCAAGAGAAACCTGAAGCTAAAAAATTCAAAATGGGAAGACAATTTTCAATGTGAATACAAAAGGAATCAATTTTGATGTCAAGAAGAGAGTTACTGCAAATTTGAACAAGGACTTTGAAATCAGTTATCAGGAGGAGCTAAAGTAGTAAAATTTAAAATAATGAGGAATTCATAGCAAAGCCCCAAAATATATTTGTGTGCAAGATTAATGTGCAAACTTGGTTATGGCATCTGAACTAATAGTATGCCTATGTTGCGTTAAAAAAAAGGAGATAGTTTACCAAACAAAGAAAAAAGAAAAAGGAAAAAAGGATTGGAATCCAGAAACCTTGAGATGATTTAAATAAAAAATCTTGAGATGATTCAGAACACATGCAGAATATGGCTATGCAATAAAAACAGTGACTTGTCCCTGCCATTGTCAAAGTTGATATGAACTGATAAAATTAATAGTCTCATTTCCACTTTCAGTGGAAAATTCAAAGCAGTATCAAAAGAAACTCAATGCAGTTCACTTCATTAAAATTAATAAATAAAAAATAATCTGCTTTAGACAGGAAACTCAGAAGTCATGAAACTGACAAATAAAAGCTAGATGATCTAGCAGAAAATGACACAATTCAACAAACCAACTAAATATTCTTGATCTAAGATCAGGAAAATCAAGAGCCTCATGAAGCCACGCAATTTAATATATCTGATCTAACAGAAAATGACCAGATAGGGCGTATAATTCTTGATGCAAATTATCAAAAACTGATAAAAAGGTAATATGTCCATGGCATTATCAAAGTCAACATAAATCGTTAATATGAAGTAGTAGTATTTCCGTTTGTGGCATGGACAACTCACATTAGCACCAAAAGAAAAGCAATTAAGCTCACTTCATTCGAAAATATAATACTCTGAACCACAATCATAAAACTTAACTGCCATGAAGATTGAAACCTATAACTGTAGGCTAGATCGCATTAGCTTGACAATCATCATCTAGTATCAGGAAAATCAATTGTCACGAAACTAAAAATGTAGGAGAGATGATCATGGTTAAATAGTTTAATGACATGTTTATTGGCTGTTCGGCAATAAGTACCAAGTTCAAGTTTTATAATAAACATTATTGTGTTGGTTGAACTGGTCCGTAATAATCAGAACGTTTCAATGTACGGGGATGAGAATCCCCAATTCTGGATTCACCAACCAGGGCATGTTAATCCCCAGATTTACCAGTTAAAAAACACTTATAAAATAGATGATCTAAAAGAAAAAGATCAGATGGGAAGCATTATTTTTTATACAAATAATATTGAAAACGAGAAAAAATGGTGAAGATGATCTTTTAGGTCACGGCCTTGTCAAAGCACCAACTTGATGTGCAAGAACTGCCTTGTCGATTTTATTTTTTTCCTGCTCCTTATATGTACATTTTTCATATTTTGCACCCCTCGATTCAACAGGACGACTAACCTCGGAAGAAATCTAAACCTTGACAATCCACCTACAATATGAGGACCTAAATAATTCAACAATGATAGGAATGCTCAGCAGTTCAAACTACAAATATATTGAACCCTCGATATAAACCTGTAATGGTTATATTATACACGATCAACGGACAAATAATTTAATTTCCTCCGTAACCCCTTGAAAACTGAAACAATGGAGCGCAAAAGAGAAAAAAATGCTTATCAACACAGGATTGCGAAGGAATGGAGCTTAAGTTATGTCATATATTGCGATCGAAAAAACAGAGCTCAAATCGAACTCCCAAAAGAGATAAAAATAAAAGAAAAAGACAAATTTAGGCAACGCAATCGTTGAATTGAGCTTGCGCCACTCAAAATGTATGAAATACAGTTGCTATGAAACAGGAATTTTTTCTGACAACCTCGATTTCGACATGCAAACCATCGGGACAAACGATCAGAGCTACAGAAACCTCAAATTCATCGAAATAAACAAAATTGATGTCCTGAGAAATCAATTTAGAAGTAAAAATCATCCATTAAAAAGCTCAAACGGCTTGTCAAACAGCATGAGTCCATACGAGTAACAATTTGATCAAAGGGGGCGGATCGCATATCGTTAGAAAGAGCGAGACGAGAGGAAAAAGAAGATCGTACCTGTGAGTAATTCCATGGCCTCAATGCAGGTCGATTGGCGATCCACCGCCTTCCTTTAGCATGTCACAGGATTCAAATGGCGGAATCTCTTGATATAATTATGGTAATGCAAAACACGCATAGTAACAGCAAAAGTTAACGGCGAGCAAACAGCTGTTAACTTGCCTTAACGGCACGGGACCTGCGGTATTTCTTCCCGGCGGATTTTATTTTTGAGATTTTCATTAAATTAAATTAATATATGCTGATTTTATAAATAGCGGTATATAGAAATTTGATTCTATTATCTTTATAAATGTACGGAATTTGAGGGTCTACATAGAACATTCCATTCCATTCCGCATTGCGCATGGCACATGCATCATTTGTACAATAGGAAATTAAGTAAATGTACTTCGATGGTGAAATATTAAATTTCATATGTTTAAATTTTGTAGGGGAATTAAGAATTTAAATATTTAGAAATAAAATAATATTATTTCATTTGAAATTTATGAAGATATTTTGTGATAAATTTGAAATTGATAATTCAAAAATGCATTTTCATATTCGTCTCATCAATATGAAAAATCGTGGTAACATAGATAGCGATTCATAAAATAATCTTAGGATTATGAAGTCAATTCTTTGTTAGATATTTAATGAATTTGATCTAAAATGTAAGGAGAAAAGAGATAAGAAAACATAAGAAATAAAAATATATTATAATAGGTAAGATGTTGAGTGTGAAACTATTTGTCACCATCTGAATACTACCATGAAATTATTTTGCTCAAAAATAATAATACAATGATAATGAAGGGCACATTGGTGCATGGTCACTACTTTGTATATGGATACTTAAATCTTGAACATAAAAGAATTAAGGTTAAGATAATAGATAAATAATTTTGATTTTTTTTTGTTAAGAAGGCTCTTAATAGGCACATAAAGTAAAATACTTAATTCAATCAAATCAAATTTATTTATACTAAGTATGAAAGATCAAAGGCTCATCAAAGAAAATGAAGGCTTAATTATCAAAGAGAAGAAAAAATATCTTATAAAATTTTCTCCTCCCTGATTATAAACATCCATCAAATATGTATATTATTGTCTTTGATCATTTTGGCATTATCAAATTTGAGAACTGGAGTTACATGTTCATTATCCACGCTATCAAATCTAACTTAGAGATTCAAACCATGAAATCTAATGAGAAGTTTGAATTGTCTTTTCTCCTTTAAAACTACTCTTTCTAAATTACCAAATGTTGTAGCTTTTAAACACATCGAGTGATCCCAAAGATTTCATATATTTTGTAATACCTATCTCACACTCTAATGGTACAATAGAAGATATGTCTCAATCTGACAATGTCAATTAGAGAATGCCCTAATGCCATGTGTTCAAACTATGAAACTATTCTTTATTTGTAATGAGCTCCTGAAATTGTTAATGTGTATTCTTTCAGCCAATGGAACAATAACATCAAGACATCAAGCTATCAATGTTTTAACATTACTCTCATCGATTTTGTAAATGATTAACAATTGTATCTTTTATCCTTTTGAAAGAGGGAGGGGTCCACCATTTCTAGTACACCATTCATGACCAATTGCATAACTGAAAAATCCTACATTCCTAATATCTTCAGAGAGTGCCACGTAGAAGCATAGCTTGTAAGTGTCATATTTTCATCTTTATTCCCTTGCATTTTATAAAAACTAGCAACAAAACATGGGCCCACCAATAATAACAGCTCACTAAGTCCCAATGGAACAATTGATTAAGGTTGTCAAATTGATAATATTCAAATGGTATGTTATTCATTGAGTTTTAGAAACAATCAATGATTCTAACATGCCAAAGAGTCCCCATTACTTTTGGCTACACCATGATGATGTGTTAACTCCCAACCAATAACACAACTAGGAAATATTTCAAATTGGCGATTCCTTCAAGGAGTATGTATCATTGATCTTTAGAAATGGTCAATGATGTGGATTTATTATGGATCATAGGAGTGAAATAAATTTGTAAGGATTTAACAAAATGTCCCACAAACATGTAATACTTACAACATAGAAAAGAAAGATTCTAATGTTGAAATATAACCAACCTTAACCAAACAAAGGAAAGAAAAATCCTTAACTAAGAAGAAGCTCATGAAGGAAAAATGCCTCTAAAAAAATGTCTCAAAGGTTGAATAGAGGATCTCTACACATAATAAAAAAAAAAAATCATTTCATAAATGTTTTGTGTAGTGTTAGTTAAATTTCTTTTTATTAGTAAATCTTTTGCCTAAGACTTTAATTTACATTTGTGGCTATAAAATTGACATTTATGGATTTGACCCATGTGCATAGATCTTAACCTAGCATGCATACAAATAAATTTATCGTTCTTTATGCTCGGAACATGTTGGCCCTAATGTAAGCACATATGTCTATAAAAATATGGTGTTGAGAAATACTATTTAGAAACTTGTTAGGACAAGAGTTTTCTTCTTTAGTCAAACTCATGTTACTCATTTATTGTTTGGTGAAAAGTGTTGAAAAAATAAGAAAATATACAATGATGATTTAGACGTTAATGTAAGTTGATGCATTATAATGTAATTGGTGTATTTTGAGCATTCTTAGATGATTTTAAAAAGAATTAGGTTTTTTCCTTAAATGCAACACCCTAGCACACAAGTTAACAAATTTTATGTGCAAGTAGACACATACTAACTATTTTTCTAGGGAGACAATGGGTGTATAACTTTGAATTTGAAGCTTGAAATTCATGGGATCATTTCGACACATGCAAAACTAAACTAGTTTACTTTTGTGCCTATAGATTTGACCCAAGATAGTACATAGATGTAATAGAAATCAATATCCATATCTAGAAATATGTGCAAATGGAATTAGGTGAGGCTCTAGATATTTTCCAAATTTTATTTACTAAAATGTGTCACTTGTACATGAGTTATTGCATAAGAGATAACCATGTAAAAAATGGGATCAAAATGAAAGAGAAAAGTGCAAGGTAAACATTTTTCATCATATTTTCCCCCACTTTGATTTGTTTGTGAACTAGTATAAAGATACATGTCAAGGAGTTACACCTTGTTGTGTTACTACTTATTTACTTTTACCTACTTGGGTGAAAATGCTTGAAATGGATGTATTTATGTGTTTTGGAAATATGAAGAATAAATGTTGATTCAATTTGTTGTTATGAAATGATTTCGATTATGAAATATTTGATGCAAATGAATGTATTGTTTTCAACTGACTACTATTGCAATGTATTAAGTTGGATGTAGGAATTGAATCAAGCCTCCTGAAGAGAGGGGAAGTATCACTTAGGGAGAAGAACTTGGTCGAGTAACCTTTGATAAAGACCTAAGTTGTGCTTTCATACACACACTTCTAGTTTGGTCAAGTTAGGATAATAATTGGAAAATAGTAAGTTACCTTTAGTTTTGTTTGTGGTTTATTTGTGAATGTTCTTCTTTAGAGGTTTACAATGTTGAGTCTCTTTGTGGTGAGTGAGTTCTTCTTTTTGTCTTTCCATTTAATCTATAGGATATATGTGCAATCTATGTATATATATTGATTGATATGATTGTGATAATATGTGTTAAATATTAAAGTATGATATATATAAAATATGAGTATATACATACATACATACATATATTAACATACATGTATGTATTGACGTAATGGAAACATCCATACAAGTATAATAATAATAATATATATATATATATGTGTGTGTGTGTGTGTGTGTGTGTGTGTGTCTACGTGTGTACATATACATATAACTATTATATATAAAATAATACATATGTATATTCATTTATCGAATAATACAATTCTATCAACTTGTGAATTATGTAGATATACACACACACACACACACACACACACACACACACACACACACACACATATATATATATATATACACTTATATACATGTTGATTCGTGATGTGTATATATATATATGTTATATGTATGTATATATGTGTATAAGAGTGAATTTGCATCGCTAATGCAAATTCCCCTTTTACCTTCCCTCACCTTAGAAAACTGAATTCAGAGGCTTAATTCCACATAAGCATGTTGCCTTTGTTCCACTTGGTGGCCTTTTTGTGCGTCAGTAGAGGCATTACTTTCAGGGATGCCCGTGCCGTGCGTAGATGTCTGTACGACGCGTTTACATCCCTGATAGATTCTTGCATTTGGAGCCTATAGAGGTGTTAACATTCCTATTGGGAGTCGACTTGTAACGCCCTCTTCGACCGACTGACCGAATATGGCTGTTTTCTTCCCTCTTTCCTTCATATTCACTATTCCTGCTTCCATTTTGCATCTCTTGGATCTCTTCACCATCTTTGGACCTCTCCATCCTTTCTAACTCTCTCTTCACTCTCCAGTTCTTCACAAGCTCTAAGTAGCTTCTTCACCATCACTCAAACACTTTACACTTCACATCAACAACATCAACACTCCATCACTTCAGTAGAGAAAGTGTGGAATGAAACACCACGAAAACAGAGGCTTGAGTTCCTCTCATTTTCTCCCCCACTAGCCTTGAGTGCTTTGGGCAGAGGTGGTAGGATTTTACTCCTCTCCTCTATTACTTGGTTGAGTAGCATAACACTATTTATAGTGTCTTTGTGTACTTTACTTCATTTCCTACATTTCTCTCTATCTATTTGGTTGTCCGTGGAGGTGGGAACACCAAAACGGGGGTTTGACTAAGGCAAACCCCTATACAACCCCAAATATCTCTCTCTCTCTCTCTCTCTCTCTCGTGTGTAGGTATTGAAGGCATTCACGGGCTGGAGGCTTCATCAATCACATGGTTGTAAGTGTTTCCTTTCCCTTCTTTTCCTCATCTTTATCACTTCTATTTCAATCTATTTTAGCATTGTCGCATTATGTTACTTTCCTGTACTCTCGAAGTTCTCAGTAATCGGATTGCTAGTAGTCACTTAGCTATTCTTTGAGATAAACTTGCTTTCTGGTCCATACGAGACACCAGCACACCTTGGGGACGCCAACGCATCGCACTGTCGTCCGTATTTTGCTCTGATGTCCTTTGGCCGAGAGCTTGTCAGTTTGTCCAAAGAATCTCTGTGACCTCTTTTTTATTATAGAACTCTCGTCACTGTCCTTTGAGCTAGTTTAGGGAAGTTCACCCTGTGAGGTTCTCTGAATGAAGAGAACTCATGAGTAGTGAATCCCCCTTCTCAACATTTTGGTGAACTCGACGTGAAGAACATTGTTCTTAAAAAAACTAGGAATTTATTTAACCCTACTTGGTGGGGTCATAAATTTTGACTTGGTGCTTAGAATTCATAATCGTTTGCACCATTCGAAAGGTCTTTTAGAGAACTAGTTCAATCCTTAAAATACAAGTGCCTTTGGCAATCAAATTTTAGGGACTGACGTAAGTTCTGATCTCAAATTCCGCTCCGAAGACCTCCAAAAATGCAAATTGCTAGAACATAGAAAATACCAAAAAAATCATAATGAATTTAATATCTTCTTTTATTAGTTCTACATCTAATTTTATTCAAAATATTAATGATATTCCATTTCATGCATGTGATAGTGACTTGGCTTTGCCCATGTCACTTTGTATCTTTGATCCTTCTCATGAGAGTCCTCTCGCTTCAGAGGATATCTTGTTGCAAGAAGATGAAATCATTGATACCTTTCTTAATGTCAATCTACCTTCTATACATTTTGATACACTCTCTCCTAGAGATGATGCATTTATGAATGATGAACCTTCTAGTCATTCTAATGCACTCTCTTCTAGAGATGATGCATTTGTGGATGATGAATCTTCTACTCATTCTGATGCACTCTCTTCTAGAGATGATGCATGTGTGAATGATGAATTTATTATCTATTCCAATGCACTCTCCTATAGAGATGATGCATTGGTGCATGATGAATCTCCTTCCACATTTGATCTTGTTTGGATCGATGTTGAGAATATGAATTCGAATAATTGTTCCACTTATTGTGATGACTCTGTAAATATAATCTATGTCTCTATTGCCCCTCAAAGGCCTAGGAGACCAGTCATTTACGTGACTCCAGCTAGTCCTTCTCTTGAAAGGGTTTGTTCTATTGATGGTATTCTATTTGATAGTGATTCCCTTGATCTTTCTAAGGCTCCCTCTTGTAGAGCGGTAGCTCATACTTATTATACAAGAATGAATAAATAGCTAAACCTTCTTGAAGCTCCTGAACCCACAACTGAAGCACCTGGTGATCATGATCTTGTCGAGCGACCTCAAGTTACTTCAGCCAAGATCTCACTGTGGGACTTGCTTCAGTCTGCTCCAGTTTATAAAGGTATGCTTCAAGAAGCCTTGCAAAATATCCTCTTGCCTTCTTCCGCTAGGCTAGTAGATGCTAATGCGTTGATAACTTATATTCATGCAGATTCACCGACAATTACATTCTATCCGCAGGAGCTCCCACCTTCGAAAGTACAAAAGCAAGAAAATCCTTTAATAATTATAGTTGATATTAATAAGATTAGTATTAGATGTACTCTTGTTGACGTTGGTTCAACACTCAATGTATGTAGCATTGATCTATTACCTAAAATTAATATTGATCTATCTTCTCTTAATGCTTCCTCTGTTGACATTTGTGGGTTTGATAATGTTGGTCAGCAAGCCCTAGGCAAGATAATCTTCCCTCTGAGGTTGGGACCCGTTACCATACCTACCCTCGTATATGTTATGTCAAATAAGTTACCTTATAACCTTCTCCTTGGTAGACTGTGGATTCATGCTATGGGTGCAGTTCCATCTACCTTGCATAAAATCAATTAAGTTCATTTGTAATAATAAAGTAGTCATAGTCAAGGTTGACCCTAATGCTAAAAAATTATGTGAGATGGCAGTTGTTGGTCAAGCTTCAGTTGTTCCTTCTCTTATTCCTTCAGTGTCTTCCAGTGTGTTGATGTTTACTCTAGTAGTACCTACCACAAAGGATACTCTTGAGATAGATATCCCTGAGGAAGAAACTTCTGAAGTAAGAAATCTTAAATATTCTCCTTCTACCTCTTCTCAAAGGAATGCATGTCTTGGTGATGATTGAGGTCCTTCAGACTTTATAGATTCCTTCGTTTAGGAATATAAAGTCGACCCAATCTTCTTGGACCTTCCAACAACCTCATTCACACCTGCTATCAAAGACGATTGTCCTTCTGTATCGCAAGATAATGTGAATGTGAATTGCAATGTTCTTAGTGTTGATCCTTCTTCTGAGGAAGACAATTATGCTTCTGCTAAAGAGGATAATGCTGACAATCCTATCAAGAAAGATGATGACGATCTTGTAGAGAAGTATGTTCCCCTTTGCTAGAATAATGCTCTCTACAAGGATCCCCCCTCTTCTCTTGATTTGCAAACACGTTATGATCCTAACTTTAAGCTCGTCTCTAAGTACGACTATGAGCGTAAAGGTTGTGGGCATAATGAACAAGGCATTCAGGTCCCTGTAGAATTTTCACCTCACAAGCGTAATCTAGGGGTTGATTGCTCGAATGAGCAATCTAAGCAGAAACCACGATTGAACGTTGACGTGACGCCCGCTCAACCTCATTCTCACAGATTGGTTTATCCTCCTTTGTCCTCTTTCTTCATATCTTCTTCTTGTGAGCAGTCAAACCTTTCTCCACAAGAGAAAGTTGCTTTCTACTCCTCATCCTTTGTCTGAACAAGAGCATATTTTGTTGCAGCTTCTAAAAGCCCACTTAATTACTCTTCCTTCTCCTACACGCAATAAATTTCACAAACATGATAAAGAAAAACATTCTTTTGTGCATACCATCGAGCGCTTGGCCATTCCACTAGTGAATGTAAGGCCTTGAAGGACAAAATACAACAACTTCGTGATTCAGGTGCTATCACTCATTCATTTTTTGATGCACCTGTCTCTTCTTTGAATGATAATTGATATCGAGGTTTACCTCTATCCTGTTCTAAAGATCTTGCATAGTTCTCCTCTCCTATACGTTGGGGGTAGTGTTAACTTGTTTCAGAGATGTGTGTCCTTCTTAAGAACCCCTTCCCTCTCTTCTCTATTTCTTTCAAATAAAGTGTCTCTTGAGTGAACCCCCTTTTTGAAGGGTTTGCAAGGGACCTCTTTGAAAGATTTTCTCTCAAACAAATTCCATAACATCTAGCTTGGGGGAAGCCCAACTAGACCTTTTTTGCATCTTTACTTCTAGCTCAGGAGCAACCCGTCTAGAGGTATCTTTGTGTCTAGCTTGGGGGCAACCCGACTAGACTTTACTTTTCAAACAACGCATCCCTTGAGTGGACCCTCCTTCCTTTTGAAGGGTTCCTGAGGGACCCCTTTGAAATTGTTACAACTTACCGATGATCTACGTGATTTTTCATTCACTGGCCTGCACGACCACTTCCTAACATATTCTATTTGTGGGTAAAAATGTCACCATCTTTGACTCCATGGAGTCCCCTTTTTCTCGGTCTCCTTCATGTGAGATTTCTTGGAGGATACCTTCCTTGTAGGTTTGCGGCTCTATAAGGCACTTTCTTGGTTTCCTTCATGTAGGAGTTCTTGGAGGATACCTTCCTTGTAGGTCTGCAGGTTTGTAAAGCACTTTCTTGGTTTCCTTCATGTGAGAGTTCTTGGAGGATACCTTCCTTGCAGATTTGCGGGTCTATAAGGCACTTTCTTGGTTTCCTTCATGTGAGAGTTCTTGGAGGATACCTTCCTTGTAGGTCTACGGGTCTCTAAGGCACTTTCTTGGTTTCCTTCATGTGAGAGTTCTTGGAGGATACCTTCCTTTCAGGTCTACGGGTCTATAAGGTGCTTTCTTGGTTTCCTTCATGTGAGAGTTCTTGGAGGATACCTTCCTTGCAAGTATGCGGGTCTGTAAGGTGCTTTCTTGGTTTCCTTCATGTGATATTTCTTGAAGGATACCTTCCTTGCAGGTCTGCGGTTCTGTAAGGCGCTTTCCTTTTTCCAGCTTCATAGTTCCACGAAGTTATGAAGTCCTTTTCTTGTCCTGCACTCTTGGGTTCGCTAGATCATGATTTACTTCCTTGACAGTTCAGGTATACATCTCTAACCCTATGTCTTCTTCAATCTACTTTACCAAAGCACTCATTAGTGTTCATGCTCACTAAAGTGGGAGCAAAATGTATAGGAGCGAATTTGTACCCCTAATGCAAATTCCCCTTTTACCTTCCCTCACCTTAGAAAATTGAACTCAAAGGCTTAATTCCACATAAGCCTATTGCCTTTGTTCAACTTGGCACCCTTTTTGTGCGTTGGTAGAGGTGTTACTTTCAGGGACACCCACGCGGCGCACAAATGTTTGCATGTCGTGCTTACGTCCCTGACAGATTCCCACATCTGGAACCTGTAGAGGTGTTACCATTCCCATTGGGAGTTGACTTGTAACACCCTCTTCGACCGAATGACCCAAATATGCTTTTTTTCTTCCCTCTTTCCTTCATATTCACTATTCCTACTTCCATTTTGCATCTTTTGGATCTCTTCACCATATTTGGACCTATCTATCCTTTCTAGCTCTCTCTTCACTCTCCAGCTCTTCACAAGATCTAAGAAACTTCTTCACCATCACTCAAACACTTTACACTTCACAACAACAACATCAACACTTCATCACTTCAGTAGAGAAAGTGTGGAATGAAACACCACGAAAACAGAGGCTTGAGTTCCTCTCATTTTCTCCCCCACTAGCCTTGAGCGCTTTGGGCAGAGGTGGTAGGATTTTACTCCTCTCCTCTATTACTTGGTTGAGTAGCATAGCACTATTTATAGTGTCTTTGTGTACTTTACTTCATTTCCTACATTTCTCTCTATCTATTTGGTTGTCTGTGGAGGTGGGAACACCAAAACGGGGGTTTGACTAAGGCAAACCCCTATACAACCCCAACACTTTCTATCTCTATGTCTGTTTGTCTGTCTATCTGTCTATCTCTCTTGTGTGTAGGTATTGAAGGTATTCATGAGCTGGAGGCTTCATCACTCGCACGGTTGTAAGCGTTTCCTTTCCCTTCTTTTCCTCATCTTTATCACTTTTATTTTAATCTATTTCATCATTATCACATTCTGTTACTTTACTATACTCTCGAAGTTCTTAGTAATCGGATTGCTAGTAGTCACTTAGTTGTTCTCTAAGATAAACCTATTTTATGGTCTGTACAAGACACCAATGTGCCTTGGGGATGCCAACGCGCCGTGCTGTCATCTGTATTCTGCACTGACATCTTTTGGCCGAGATCTTGTCAGTTTTTCTAGAGAATCTATGTGACCTACTCTTTTTTATTCTAGAATTATCATTGCTATCCTTTGAGGTTGTTTAGGGTAGTTCACCTCGTGAGGCTCTCTCAATGAAGAGAACTCGTGAGTAGTGAATCCCCCTTCTCAACAATATGTATAGGAGCGAATTTTCATCCCTTAGGCAAATTCCCCTTTCACATACGCTCGCCTTAGAAAATCAAATTTGAAGGTGAAATTCAACATCACCCACCTATCTTCCATCCACTTGGTATTTGTCTTGTGCATCAGTGAGAGAATATTTTTCAGGGACGCACACATGACGTGTAGACATCTACATCGCTATCATCCCTAATGGATTCCTACATATGAAGTTGGCAGAGGCATTACACAGTCGATTGGAGTTGAATTGTAACATCCCTCTTTGACTAACCGACCCAAAAATGGCCTATTCTTTCTCATACCACCTTCAAAAACACTATTCATTCCATCCTCTAAGCAATTTATCAACTCTTTCAAGCAGCATTCCAATCTTCCATTGTGAGCATTGCAACAACTTTGAAGCTCCATCAACTCCACATTGCAAGTGTGGGGCAAGCCATAGAAGTGCGGGCTTGGAGTCTTGCGAGACCTCCCTTCAGCACCATTGCGGCTGTGGTGACTTTTTCAAGTCCATACCTTGCATTCTCCCTCCATTGGCTAGTGAGCTTTTGGGTGGAGGTGGTAATGCTTTAGTCCTCTCCTTTGTGATTTGATAGAGTATCATAGTATTTTTTTGTAGTGTTCATTGCAATCTTTACTTTCTACTTCCTTTATTGCATATTCTACTTCGTTGCTATTTAGTTGTTCATGGAGGTGGAAACACCAAAATGGGGGTCTGACTGAGGCAGACCCCTATACAGCCTTAATAATTTCCCCTTCTAGGTTGTGTGTAGGTGACTGTGCGTGTGGAGCTGGTGAAATCACGCTTTTGTGAGATTATCTTTGTCACCCTAGCTTTTATTTACTTGCTTTATCATCTCTATCTTTACTTTTTGTACTTTCTTATTTTATTTTTCCTGTTAAAATCAACTAGCTAGGTTGTCAGTAGGTTTTTTGGTGGTTT
Organism: Sequoiadendron giganteum; assembly: GCA_007115665.2. Classification (NCBI taxonomy): domain Eukaryota; kingdom Viridiplantae; phylum Streptophyta; class Pinopsida; order Cupressales; family Cupressaceae; genus Sequoiadendron; species Sequoiadendron giganteum. The sequence goes on along the minus strand of CM021100.1, from coordinate 341,969,707 downwards.
GTACTATACTTGGTGTTTTTTTGTCGTACAGACACCAGTGAGCCAAAGAGACACCATCACGTCGCGTTGTCATCCTAGAACTATGTTGTTGTCCTCAGACAGATAGTTGTCTGAGGTGCAGTACCGACTCCAAAACCCAGCTCGCCTAGCCTAAACCTAAAATCTGGGTCTGAAGAGTGACAAAAGCAATTTATAGTGCTCTTCATTCTCGATTCTCATCCCTTTAGAGAGAGGTAACTTAGGGCAGCCCTCTGATCTCGACTCTCTATGACCTGGAGCCTTGACATGGTTGGTCCTCCTCTCTTACATTTTTGGTGAACTTGACATGAACCATTTTGGTTTCATTTTGCAGTACTGAAGGCCCCTTTCCTTGTGTTCTAGGAGCATTGTAGGTGTGAGTTTTGTGAGGCCTTTCACCTTATAACCTAACTTGTGACCCCTAGTAGGCATAGTTGGAAGGTTCCAAAAATGTTGTGTAATGAAGCCTTAGTTAGGTCACTGTCTGATTGTGAACCTTTGGGGGGCTTTATCAGAGTGTCCTTTAGTGTGCATGATGGCATATTTCCTGCATGTTCCTATCCCCTTTGCGTAGCCTACGAGTAGTGTCCCAAGTATAACCTTCACCTCACAGGACTTGCCAATGGGTTTTAATAGAGAACCATATCCTCTTTATATCCCTACGTGAATCAACAAAAACATAGTAGTGGGTGTTCTTGTTGACATGATATGCCAGGTGAATATTGTAAGTGAGGAGATTATGCTAATCAACTTATTGCATAAAGATGGGTACAACGCATCTGTGAGCACCATTTGTACGCATAACAAAATTTTTGTACCTCCCCCTGGCAGTATCGTTTTGTCGGTGCTTGTTGGACCTAAGTCTGTAAACCTGTTGTTTGACATAATCTCGGGGTCTGAACTCTTCAAAGTGAAGCTGGGCATCCCTTGGCTATTAGCTATGAACATAGTTCCCTTGGTTGTGAATAAATGTATGAAGTTTATCCATGAGGTTTATGTGCATGTGATCCATGACACTGGTTATAAACTTCTAGTTGCGCGTGGTAGTTACTCCTTAGACCACTTTTGGCCCACACCCATTGGTCCACTCCTGCCTAGGAAGGACCTCTTGTACCAGACCTATGAAAAATACAAGAAGGGGTGCTTAACACGTAAGGTGAGCTACCCTCCATCTCCTTATGTTGTCTCGCATAGGGCCTATTTAAAAGCTGATAGTGATTCTGCCAAGACACGAAGAAGGGAAGAAGAGAAGCACTCTCGAGGTTCCTCTTCTTCCTCCTTTTTTGTCTAGTTTGACGCTTCCTCTCGCCCTATTGCGGTGCCATCAGATCATGTCTCACATTTTCTATAGAATCCTATGGTTCTTGCTTAGTGAAATCCCAAGCGAGCTTCATATCCTGCCCATGGAGCGTAGGCCTATTTGATATGGAAAAAATAAGGGTCCTCGCGGGGAATCCTCTATGTCTTAGCCTTCGCGGCATCCCACCACTACTACTCCTAAAGTAGTGAAGGGGAAGAGGCCCGCCACCGAGATGCTAGAGATTACTCCCCCCGTTGTCTCTCAAAATATCCCTCTTGCTCATGTTCAGGGGTCTTTCCCTCCGTCAAAAATGGTTGTGATGGACACCCCTATGGCTAAGTAGGAGCCTTTTGTCCCTTTGCAGCTCCTAGCCTCTAGCTCGAAGAGTCATAGAAATTGCCTTGTGCACAAGCGTAAGCGCTAACGAAAGGCTCTGGTGGCTGAGCATTCCGCTCTACAGAAAAAGGAAGAGGACATCACTGCCCGTACTTCAGGGCCTCTTGCTATGTCCTCCCCTCTCCTCCCTTCTACTTCAGTTCAGTCGAGCTTTCGGCTCCTGCTGTGAGTGTGAGTGCACCTGACCCTAAAAAGGTGCAGGTGTTTATCGGTCCTTCAGTTGAGCCACCCCTTTTGATGTCCCTTTCAGACATCTCACCATTCTCTAAACCCATGGACATGTTGAATACCTTAGTGGTGTTCGCCACAGTTTTCTCCTCCTCCACCTTTGTGCCTCTTGCCTTTTCTGTGGGGAGTTCACATCCCCCAAAAAAGCAGAAAGTGGAGGTTGTCCCTTCCCACAACATAGGGCATAAGAGGAGCCCACCTTCTTCGAAGGGTGGTCCTACGCTAGCTTGTTTCATTCTAGTGATGGAGCAAGTTTTGGCTTCCCTTGAGTTTGTCATTGCTCCCGAGTCACTCGGTGAGCCAAGCAGTGAATCTCAAGTGCCATCCTCCTCGTTTGTTGAGGTATGACATGGCACTACTATAAATTGCATGTTCAACTCTCTAGATGAGGTCCCAGCCTTGTCGGTAATCTTTGTTAAATCATTCATCATAGCTCCACAAGAGTCGAGCGAAGAAGACCTTGCGGGGCCTTCTTCCTTAGCCCTTGTTGTGGGAGGGTTGGAAGCTCCTCCCCTTAATATTCCACCATTGTAGGCTCGTCTGCCTTCTCCTTATAATGATCTAGATTGGGAAGCGGACAACCTCTTGTTCGATGAGCTTTAGGGGGAGGCCTCTTCTTTATCTTTAGATTAGGTGTGTGTGTGTTGTGATGTGTTCCCTCATGCTTGTGTTATCTATTCCTAGATGACCCTTGTCACCCTTTTTGGTGCTTGGATACAAGAGTGGTTTTGTGTCATGAAACCTCTTCTATTTGTATCATCATTCTTCTTTTGTTATGTGTTTTGAATTTTAGAAAATTGGGGATAATGCAAAGTGTTGGGGACATTTAGGCTTCCCTTCCATGTTGAACTGATTTTTTATTTTTACTTTTTCTTCTCATGCATTCTTCATATGGTCTAATATAGTAGGGGGTTGATGATAGTTCATTTATATAATAATAATAATTATATATTTATGAGCAATTCTAATCTTGAAATATCAGACCACCCTTGTGTATCTTGTTCCTTATGTTGCTTTTTCTCTTTCGATATTTTCTTTTCTTTCTCTCTTTTTTCTTGGGTTGTCCCTCTTATGTGCAACACTGCCACTTTCACAATGTTTTGATTTTCAAAACATGTTTCCTTCATCATGGGTTCACAAAGAAAGAACTTGAGAACTTTCTTCTAAGGAGGGAGCATATTTTTCCTACAAGAGAAGCCTCAACCTTCCCCTCATGAGGGGGCATCTTCTTCCTTTCAAATTCCTTGATGAAGTGAACATATTTTGAAAGGATTCCTTGATGATGAATTGATTTGAAAAAAAACATCTCTTTTACACTTTCAAATAGTGTGTCCCTTGAGTGGACCCCTTTTCTTTTGAAGGGTTCTCGAGGGACCCCTCTGAAATCTTTTAACTTGTTGACTATTTGCATAACTATCTGCTTGTTTTCCTGTGTGGCTGCTTTGTTTTTTGACATGTTTTATTTGTGGATTAACATGTTGCTTTGCAGGTGCACCTGTAAAACCGCTTTCCAATCTGACTCTAAGTATTCCCCTTCTAATGGGTGTCCTTCATGAGAAAGAACTTGGGGGATGCCTCCTTGCAGGTTGTTGGGCCTGTAAGGCGCTTACTTCACTAGAATTCCTTCATGAGAGAGAACATGGGGGTTGCCTTCTTGCAGGTCTACGGGCCTGTGAGACACTTACATCCTACAGGATTTGTCCATCATTGGTCTGAGGGACTTCATTGTACTTTGTGCAACTTCATAGTTTTGTGGGGCTATGGAGTCCTTTTGTTCAAAACTCCCCAGGGAGAGTACCTGTGGAGTCCTTTGTCGGTCTTGCGCTTTCAAGTTTTCCAGATCAGAGTTTGCTTCCTCGACTGTATAGGTATACATTTCTAACCTTTAGATCTACTTTATTGAGCGCTCATCAATACTCGTGCTCACTAAAGTGGGTGAAAAATGTATAAGAGCGAATTTGCACCCCTTATACAAATTCCCGTTTCACATGCCCTCACCTTAGAAAATCAAATCCAAAGGAAAAATTCCACATCACCCACCTACCTTCCATCCACTTGGCATTTGTCTTGTGTGTCTGTGAGAATATTTTTCAGGAATGCATGTGTGACACACAAATGTTTATGTGGTGTGCTACCATCCTTGACAGATTCCTACATCTGAAGTTGGTAGAGGCATTACACACCTGATTGGAGTCAAATTGTAACATCCCTCTTTGACCAACCGACTCAAAAATGACCTATTATTTCTCATACCACCTTCAAAAACACTATTCATTCATTCATTCCATCCTCTAAGAAATTTCTTAACTCTTTCAAATAACATTCCAATCTTTCATTGTGAGCATTGTAGCAGCTTTGAAGCTCCATCAACTCCACATTGTAAGTGTGGGGCAAGCCATAGAAGTTTGGGTTTGGAGTCTTGCGAGACCTCCCTTCATCACCACTACGGTTGTGGTGACTTTTCCAAGTCCATACCTTGCATTCTCCCTCCATTGGCTAGTGAGCTTTTGGGTGGAGGTGGTAATGCTGCACTCCTCTCCCTTGTGATTTGATAGAGTAGAATAGTATTGTTTTATAGTGTTCATTTCAATCTTCACTTTCTACTTCCTTTATCGCATATTCTACTTTGTTGCTATTTGGATATCCGTGGAGGTGGAAACACCAAAATGGAGGTCTGGCTGGCGAACATGCACTTTTGTGTAGGTGAACATGTGCGTGCAGCTGGATGGAAAACTGGCACTTTTGTGAGATTATCTTCATCACCTTAGCTTTTATTTACTTGCTTTATCATCTTCGTCTTTACTTTCGATACTTTCTTATTCTATTTTTCCTGTTAAAATCAACTAGCTAGGTCGTCAATAGGTTTTTTGGCAGTTTGTACTGTACTTGGTGTTTTTTGGTCGTACAGATGCCAGTGCGCTAGAGAGATGCCAACACCCCATGTTGTCATCCCAAAAATGTGTTGTCATCCTTAGACAAAGAGTTGTCTAAGGTGCAGTACTGACTCCAAAAACCAACTTGCCTAGCCTAAACCTAAAATATGGGTATGAAGAGTGACATAAGCACTTTATAGTGCTCTTCATTCTCGATCCTCATCCCTTTAGAGTGAGGTAAGTTAGGGAAATCCTCCGCTCTTGACTCTTTGTGACCTAGAGCCTTGACGTGGTTGGTCCCCCTCTCTTATATATATATATATATATATATATATATATATATATTGTAATGTTGTCTCTAGTGCTAAATTACTAGCATAACATAGTATATTAAACATAGCTTAAGTTATGAATAGCATGCAACATAGCTTAAGTTGAATCATTTGAGTTGAGAAGTGTCATTCCTATTACCTTGTTTTTAGCCCTTAGTTGCTAATTTTTGTGTATAAATAGAGGATATATTTACCTTATTTGGGAGCACACACTTTTGCATTCTTGATGTGATTTTTTGATTAATTGCATTTTGATTTTTGGAGTTGTGAGAGAGAGGGTTTCTAAGAGAATTGAGAGAGGTTTTTGAGAGAGAGTCTTTGGTTAAACTAGAAGAGAGTTTATTGGGAAGTTTCTTACTATTTTGGGAAGGCTATATTGAGAGTTTGAATCGATCAATTGGAGCATTGCATAAACAGGCATGTTGATTCCTACTCTTTTATACTTTTTTGATGATTTTAAAAAGACTATGTGACATTGTTTGATTTGTTTGGAAAGATAGTTCTATTGCTTATTAGGGAAAATTTATTTGATTCTTTTATGAAAATCAAAGGAAGCTTGTTGTTTTTAGTATAAAGATCTATTTTTCTTGATGTGTTTGTACAAAGTCTATATTAAGGAATGGGTGGATATAGTGGGTATTAAATACTATGTTATGGATATAGCTTACGTAGCTAATGGTTAAACTAGTTGATTCATAGAGTTATTTTGGTTACTTCATAGATGTGTTAGTTAAACATAAAGGTAATAGGTTATTCCTGGGGTTAGGATAATCCAATGAAGGGGATAGCCTATGCATAGGTTATAAATGGTCATTTATAAATCGAGTAGGAAGGTGGGTGAGCATGTGATGTACCCTCTAAAATTAAGAGTGGTGAATAAATTTGGCCAAAGTAGTGTAAGTTTCCATTGTTTACACTATCAGTTCACTATGTTTCCAAATTTACGTACTAGAAAGGGAATGCCATATGTATAGGTTGTAGCCATTGTATGACAGATCTAGAAATGTTTAGGACACTCCACAAAGCTCAAAAAAGGTCATGTTATTATGAGGTTACCATACCAATCTCTTCTTTGAAGGGTAGGGCCATCTATCAGTTTGATAGATGTGCGGGGGACCATAGTTAGTCCATGGTTGGTAGAATAACACTTGAGTGATGCTTCTCTTCATCAGTTGGTGACCAAGATTTGAAAGGGGGTTACTTGGACCATTCATACATCTTTTTCCATTAAGCTAGATGGAGCCTTGTATATGTATTATGTATCCATTATGATGAAAAGATTGTAGAATGAGAAATGATATGATGCTATCATGTACTATGTAATCATTATTTTGGAAAGTTGTAATACTTTCATTTAATACAATGGAAAATTTTGGAAATATGTTTATTTGAAACATGCATGTTATCTTTTATATTTAAGGAAAAAAATTCATTGCTCTTAATAGATAGATGCTTGAAACTTTTACTTGAGGTTAAAACATAGGAAATATATTGTGCAGAACAATGGGAATGTTACACGTGGTATCAGAGCCAGGTTCAACTTTGGAACCTATGTGGTTGCTATGTTTTCCCTTCTAACATTATGAGTAATTATTGGAAAATTCTTGTGGTAGGATGGTGTGTCTTAGATTAACTGCAAGAAAGTCAGTAATTGGAAATGAGTGCTACCTACGAGCCAAGAAGGAAAAAGAAGCCCTTGTTCGTACCATTGAGGGAACCAATTATGGCAATGCCATATGGATAAGTGATATTGATATAATCAGTCATTCTCTATCACAAATTAGTCAAGAGAAAATAAGGATGAGAGATGAAGCTATTTTCAACAACTTACCATCCGTCTCTCCTACTAGAACGAACTTGTTATCACTTTCTAGGGTTTTGCCCTCAAAATATACTGTTAGTCCAACGTTGGTATTTATAAAACCCTCGAGTAGTACATATGGCTGAAGTTATTTTTATAGCCTCTAGTGGAGAATTTGAGGGATATGTACCTCGAAACTATGCATCGAAAGATAATTTTGAAGGTTACTATCCTTTTTCGGATATAGATGAGAAAATAAGAGATGAGAAAAGGTTTGAGGGGTACACCTCGTTGAGATATGTATCTAAGAGTGAATCTGATGGATAGTATCCTCTTTACTATTTAAATAGTCATTCTATGTAAAAGGAAGGATATTGAAATTCTTATGAATAAATGAAAGAATTTATTTTCTATCAAAATTTGTGTATGGAAACCTCAATAAAATTTTATATGTGAATATTTTCTCTTTTGAAATGTTTTCCTATGCATTTAGTAAACCATGATAATATCTAATGAAAGATAAACCTCCAGGTATACCATTACTTAAGACAATGGTTAGGACAAGAACTAATCCTAGAGGGATTCAAGAAGTTAGACAAGGTCCAGATAATGCCAAAGCCAAGTTCGATTGACTTATGACAATCATGGATGAAACTAATGCAAGGATATGAAACCTTGAACAAGAAGTGAGGGGAAACAAAAGAATGGAAGAAGAAGTTACATACAATGAATAAAATGAAGAAGTTCCCAACAATGAGGAAGAAGGGGAAGATTCTAGAAACCACACTAAATCTAAGGGTCAAGAAAGTGATGGAACTCAATCATATTCTAAGGAAAGTGAATTATCTATGGATATGAGAAAGATTACCCCTCCTAAATTTGAAGGATGCACCAATGGAGAAGAAGTTAGGGCTTGGTTAATAAAAATGGAGAAGTACTTCGAGATAAGAAACTATTCTGAAGTCACTAAAGTTGTGCGGGGAGCTATGGGAGAAGCCTCTAACTGGTGGATGAACAAGAAGATGGAACTTGGAATCAATTCCCTTAAATTGAATTGAAATGAGTTTGTTGAGATTTTTCAAAAGAGGTGGTTACACAAACTCTTTTTTGGTCAAAAGCTCATAGATTTCCAGAATCTTAAGCAAGGAGATATGTCAATGAATGAATACTAGGAAAAGTTAACTTTTCTCTTGAGGTATGTACCAATGTACCAAAAAGATGAGTGATTTTGTATCAAGATGTTTATTATGGGACTACATGGCTGAATAGGTGGAGAAGTGGATTTACATGGTCTAGACACTATGGACCTAGTATATGAGAAATAAATCAAGCAAGAGAAGAAGCTCAAAGCCATATCGAGTTATCAAGAGAAGAATGAAAAGAGTATTGGAGGATCTCAATTAAATCAAGCTCCAAATAAGTTTAATGAAGGGAAAGAATTTCAGAGGCAAGGGGACAAAGGATACTACAGTAATTGGAATGAGCCAAGGAAGGATTGTCGAGGAAATAACTTCAACAACTATAATAGTGGTAACTATAACAAAGTTGAAGGGAATGGTAATAATTTTGAAAGGTTAGTTAAAAGGAGAGGACCAGTAAAAGGATGCTTTACATGTGGTGGGGATCATTAGGCTAGTCAATGTCCCAAAAAACTATCTAGCTTGCAACTACATGGAAATTCACTTCCACCTCAATGAGTTTCATATTAGTAAAGGATCCATACAACAATGGACAATCAACAAGCTGAATAGAAGATCACCCCGATGGAAACTCCAGGCACTTTGTTTGGTCTACTTATTTCCATACTTATTGATACTGGAGCCATAGAAAATTTTGTTTCACCTAGAGTAGCTAATTATATTTCTAGGAAGGTTGGTTTTATGGAAAAATATTAGGTTGTAGAATATGCAAACTAGGCAAGAGCAACAATGAACCAATGTTTATTTGAGGCAAGGGTTGAACTTCCAAGTTTCTCAACGGAAGTAAACTTGTATGTAGCACCCTTAGGATCCTATGGCATCATCTTATGTATGAATTGGCTATGGAAGCATAGAGCTAAAGTGGATTTCCTTTCTAAAATTGTAGAATGTCTAGATGATCTAGGAAATCCGGTGTCTTTTCAAGGAACACCTAGAGAAGTGAAATTGTGATAGATTTCAACTGTGCAAATGCCTAGGTTGAAAAAGAAAGGATGTCAACTCTTTGCAGTCAGAATGGATAAATTAGAGGAATTCAAGGAAGTCACTCCTCAAGATAATGCCATGTATCATGAATTGCAAGTTTCTTAGGAGGTTGAAGAAGGAGAGGTGGTGGAATCTAGAGAAAAAGATGTGGAGAAATATCTTCTTACAGAAATTTGTGGATGTCTTTCCAGAAGAACTACCTAGATTTCCTCCCAAGAGAGTATTTGATTTCTCCGTTGGCTAGTACCAAGGTCAGAACCTGTATCTAAAGTACCGAATAGAATGAATACAACAAGATTAATGGAGCTTAAGGCACAGTTGGAAGAATTGTTGTCCAAGGGATTGATAAGACCCAATGTTTCACCTTGGGGAGCACAGTGATCTTTGTAAAGAAGAAGGATGGTACCATGCACCTATGCATAGATAATCAAATGCTTAACAAAGCTACGATAAATAATAAGTACCCATTGCCATTTATTGATGATCTTTTCAATTAGATGCGAGGAGCGATGGTGTTTTCAAATATTGATTTGTGATTCGGTTATCATCAATTGAGGATCAAAGATGAATATAGTTTCAAAACTGCTTTTAGGACTAAATATAGACATTATGAGTTCACAGTCCTACCTTTTGGACTTAAGAATGCACCTGCAACATTCATGAACCTAATGAACAACATATTTAGAGACTGCTTGGATATGTTTGTAATAGTATTTCTAGATGATAGCTTAATATATTCCAGGAATGAAGATGGGCATTGTAGATATTTAGAGATAGTTCTCCAATAGTTAAGAGAGCACAAGATTTATGGAAAAATATCTAAGTGTATATTATTTCAAATGGAAGTGAAATACTTGGGTCATGCAATTTTAGAGAAAGGGATTGCAGTTGATCTAGCTAAGATAAAGGCAGTACTTGAATGGCCAATGTCCAAAAGTGTACTAGAGGTTAGAAGTTTTATGGGTTTGGTTGGTTACTATAGGAAGTTTGTTGCAAACTTTTCTACAATAGATTTTCCTATTACTTCATTATAAAGGAAGGGTAAGAAGTTTGAGTGGTTAGAAAAGTGTCAAGCAACTTTTGAACTACTCAAGGAGAAGTTGACCACTACACCAATTTTGAAGGTACCTAATCCAAAATAAAACTTTATTGTCATAACAAATGCATCAAATGAAGATTAGGAGGAGTTTTTATGCAAGAACGGAAAGTTATTGCTTATGAATCAGAAGCCCTATGAAAAAAATTAAGCATCACATGATTTAGAGTTAGCAACAGTTTTTCATGCATTACAAATGTGGAGACATTATCTAATGGGAAAGTCTTTTGAACTAAAGACTGATCACCATGGTCTGTAGTATTTATTTACCTAACCCAATGTGAATGCACAAAAAAGAAGGTGGTTGGAGTTGATAGCAGACTATGACTTCAACATTAGCTACATCAAGGGAAAAGAGAACCGATTTGTTGATGCCCTAAGTCGAAGATGACATATCATCTCTATGGTAACAATTCAAACCAACTTTAAGGACAAGTGTTGCAAGAGTCCATGGGTGACGAATTCTACAAGCAAGTTAAGAAAGAACTCATAGATAATCCACAAGATGCAAGGTACAAATGTTTTCACTTTGACCAAAATGAATTATTAAGTTTTAAAGGGAGAGTATATGTACCTAATTTAGAAGAGTTAAGGAACCCGGTGTGGAAAGAAGTACATGAAGCACCATACTCAAGACATCCTGGTGTGATGAATATTTTGATGGATGTGAAGCCATTATATTTTTGGAAGGGTATGAAGGGAGATGTTGTAAGATTTGTTACAAGATGCTTAGAGTGTCAAAGATTAAAAGCAAAACATCATCACCCTACGGGTCTTTTGTATCCACATGATATACCCAAGAGTAAGTGGCAAGTCATTAGCATGGACTTCGTGCAAGGTCTACCTATGTCAAGGAATAAGCATAATGCCATTATAGTGGTGGTGGATAAGTTAACTAAGGTAGTAAATTTTACTCTGGGAAATATAAATGATGGAGCTCCTATCATAGCTCAAAAATTTATTCAAGAGGTGTTTAGATTGCATGAGATTCTTGAGAAGATCATTTCAGATAGGGATTCTCGTGTGACATCTAGGTTTTGGAAAACCTTGTTCTCCTCACTTGGAACTAAGTTGAATTTGGAACTAATGTTGAATATAAGTTCATCTTATCATCAAAAAACATATGGAAAAACATAAAGAGTAAAAAATTAAGTGCTTGAAGATCTATCAAGAATGTATTGCATGGATCAACATACAAATGGGAAGATTACCTGCCATTAGTTGAGTTTGCATACAACTATTCTTATCATTCTCCAATCAAGATGGATCCATTCAAAGCATTGTATGGTAGAAAATGTCAAACTCCTATAAGCTAGGATAAGCTAGAGGATAGGATAAGTCTTGGACTAGAGATGTTATCAGAAATAGAGGAGAAAGTAGGAATTATTAAGCAAAGGCTAGCAGAGGCCAATGATTGACAAAAAAGCTATGCAGATTCTAAGCAGGCACCTAGAAATTTTGCAATAGGAGAAAAGGTGTTGTTAAGAGTGAAACCTCATAAGAGTTCCATCAAGTTTGGAAAGTCATCCAAACTAGCTCCACACTATGTAGGTCCTTTCAAGGTTCTAGAGGAAATAAACCCAGTTTCTTATCAAATTGTGTTGCCACCAGCTCTTGCTAGGATGCATAATGTATTTCACGTCTCATACCTTAAAAATTATATACAAGCGAATAACCATGTTATTGATTGGAATGTTTTATAGGTATAGGACCCGAGAGTGGTAACAATCAAGCCTCTCGAGGTGCTCATAAAACGTAACCTTTTCTTATGCAATAGAGAGGTTCTATAATGAAAAGTCTAATGGGACCATTATGCAAAAGATTTTTCCACTTGGGAAGACTATGCTAAGATAAATTAGAAGTTTCCTCATGTCTTACATGATCTTGAGAGTTCTCAAAAAAAAATTCTAATATGTTTTTCTTATAGTTTATGTCTATGTATACTATTTAAAACTATCAGGGATGATGATTCACAACGGGGGGATATGTTACACCCTGTTGTGATACTACTTATTTACTTTTACCTAGTTGGATGAAAATGATTGTAATGAGTGTATTTATGTGTTTTGGAAATATGAGAAATATATATTGATTCAATTTGTTGTCATGAAATGATTTTGATTATGAAATATTTGATGCAAATGAATGTATTGTTTTTAGCTGACTACTATTGCAATGTATTAAGTTGGATGCAAAAATTGAATCAAGCCTCCTAAAGAGAGGGGAAGTATCACTCAGGGAGAAGAACTTGGTCTAGTAACCTTTGATAAAGACTTAAGTTGAGCTTTCACACACACGCACACACACACACTTCTAGTTTGATCAAATCACGATAATAGTTGGGAAATAGTAAGTTACCTTTATTCTTGTTTGTGGTATATTTGTGATTTTTTTTGTTTAGGGGTTTACAATGTTGAGCCTCATTGTGGTGATTGAGCTCTTCTTTATGTGTTTCCATTTAATCGATAGGATATATACAATCCATGTATATATGTCAATTGATATGATTGTGATAATATGTGTTAAATATTAAAGTATGATATATATAGTATACAACTATATACATATATATATTAACATACATGTATGTATCAACGTAATAGAAATGTCCATACAAGTATATTAATATATAAATATGTATATATACACATACATTATTATGTATATAAAATAATACATGTGTATTCATATATCAAATAATACAATTCTATTAACTTGTCAATTATGTATATATATACATACACACACACACACATATATATATACTTATATACATGTTGATTCGTGATGTATATAAATATATATATGTTATATGTATATACATATATATTGTAATGTTATCTCTAGCACTGGATTATCAACATAGTGCATACTATATTAAACATAGCTTAAGCTATGAATAGCACACAAAATATTACAATGGAAATAATGCTAAGTAAAGTAGCACACATATATATATATATATATATACATATACATATACATATATATAATATATATATTTGAATGGTGTTTAAAACCTATGAAGTGAAAAGTAATATGAATATGGGTAGCACCATATAAAGCGCTTATAAACTAATGCATTCCAACATGTTATTATCGCTGCCAAGACTTTGTCATTTAGCAAAACAATAGCAAATGCATATGCGTAGAAAATTAGTCGACTAAGTCAAAACAAAAAAAAATCAACTATGTAAATTGGTGTGAATGGAATAATGTGGTGCCAAATAGGAAAGAGATTAATAGATTAGAAGTATATTTCTCAGTATGAATTTCTAGAATGTAAAGAATATGAAATATATGGAAATGGTCAAGAGTGCAACTATCTATGTAAGTCGACTTGTAGAAAACATATACCTTGCATTTTTTATTATCTTTCTTGTTGTTCATTTGTGAAGTGTGACTCATTACCAATTTTAGCTACCACCTTTTATTTACCTTACTGAGTCAAATCATTTGAGCTCATAAGTGTCATTCCTATTACCCTATTTTTAGCCCTTAGTTTTTGAATTTTGTGTCTAAATAGAGGAGCTATTTACCTCATTAGGGAGCATGCACATTTGAATTCTTGCTGTGATTTTTTGAGTTGTGTGTGTGTGAGAGAGAGAGTTTATGAGAGAATTGAGAGAGGTTTTTGAGAGGGAGTCTTTGGTTAAAGTGGAATAGAGTTTGTTGGGAATTTGCTTACTATTTTGGCAAGACTGTTTTGGGAATCTGAATCGATCAATTAGAGCATTGCATAAACATGCATGTTGATTCCTACTCTTTTATACTTTGTTTTATGATTTTGAAAATATTGCATGACATTATTTGATTTGTTTGGAAAGATATTTCTATTGCTTATTAGGGAAAATTCATTTGATTCTTTCATGAAAGTGAAAGGAGGCTTTTTGTTTTTAGTGTAAAGATCTATTTTGCTTGATGTGTTTATAAAAATTCCATATTAAGGAATGGGTGGATATAGTAGGTATTAAATACTATGTTAGGGATATAGCTTATGTAGCTAATGGTTAAACTAGTTGATTCATAGAGTTACTTTGGTTACTTTGTAGATGTGTTAGTTAAACATAGAGGTAATAGGTTAATCCAATGAAGCGGATAGCCTATACATAGGTTATAAATGGTCATTTATAAATCAAGCTAGGAAAGTGGGTGAGCATGTGACGTATACTCCAAAATTAAGAGTGGTGAATAACTTTGGCCAAAGTAGTGTAAGTTTCCACTATTTACATTGTTAGTTCATTGCGTTTCCAAATTTATGTACTAGATAGGGAATGTCATATGTATAGGTTGTAGCCATTGTATGAAGAAATTTTTAGGACACTCCACCAAGCTCGAAAAAGGTCATGTTATTATGAGGTTACCATACCAATCTCTTCATTGAAGAGTAGGACCATCTATTAGTTTGATAGATGTGCGGGGGACCGTAGTTAGTCCATGGTTGGTGAAATAGTGCTTGATTGATGCTTCTCCTCATCAGTTGGCGACCAATATTTGAAAGGGGATTACTTGGACCATTCATACATCTTTTTCTAGTAATCTCAATGGAGCCTTGCATATATATTATATCCATTATGATGGAAAGATTGTAGAAAGAGAAATGATATCATATTATCATGTACTATGTAATCATTTTTTTGGAAATTTGTAATAATTTGATATAATGCACAATGAATTTTTTTTGAAAGATGTTTATTTCAATGCATGTTATCTTTTATATTTAAGGAAAAAAAATATCTCTCTTAATGGATAGATGCTTGAAACTTTTACTTGAGGTGAAAACATAGGAAATTTACTATGTAGAACAATGGGAATGTTACACAAGTAAAAGAAACAATCAACATGAAATTAAATATCTATACACTCATAAAAATAAACAAATAAGGATCAATTTGGTGCTTTCTCCTTATAATGAATGAGTTGCCATAAAACATGTAAATCATAAAAAAATTAATGACTAGTATAAATCAAGAATTTTTAAAAAGGAATTAAGTACAAGATATGAAATTATTTAAAAAGTGAAAGTTAAGAGGATAAGAGCTTCTACTTGATAAAAAATAAAATTATGCTTGGTGCAAAAAAAGCAATGTGATTCCATCTAGAAATAGAAGGGATCACACGAGCTATTCGCTATAACCATAATTGTTGAAGTAAAGAAAATGGGGATCATATGCCCCAAGTGTCTAGAACAATAGGATCTAGGTGTCTTTCTCTAAAATTTCATTAAGAAGAGAGAAGATCACAAATGGATAGGATTGAATTTCAACCTTGAGGTGAGTCAACCCTATTTTGGGATCTTGGATCTCTACTTTATTATGATATAAATGAATTATTTGTAATGTTTTGGACTAATTTAAAGTGCATAAACTAAGTGGATCATATGACCTAATGCATAAAATATAAATTCCCGAAAGCTGGCAAACTAAAACAACCAAGTTTTGACAGATGCGGAAAGTGCAAAAAATGGTAAGCCTACCTAGAAAAGTTGGTTTTTAGGGGCCTACAAGGACTCATTTTCCCAAGGTATAGGGTTTTTTCTCAACTTATAGGGTCCTTTGGTGCAATATCTTAGCTTCTATTTGCTCCTAGTTTCACTGTCGAAAAGTGAGAAATAAATTTTGAATCTAAGTTTTTGTGTCTTGACAACAATGTTGACAACAAATGTAACTTTGAAAAAATGCTCCTTTGATTAAATTTCAATCCTTCTTCACTTGTAAATCTGCACATACAAATAGAGAAGAAATTTTTTTATTTGGGTGAATGGGGGTTTGCCTTAGTCAAACCCCATGTTTGGTAATTAAACCTTGATAATGAAATAATGGCATAATGAAGGAATTGATGAATGAACAAATCTTTTTTACAACTAAACAAACCCTTAATGGTTTCCCTTAGAGGACAAAATTCTAAAACATATCTCTAAGGCTTGGATCTTGCATGAATTGGATTGATTTGATGCTTGAATTCTTGAAACCTGCATCAAAATGTTAGCTCTAAAACATGACATGAATATGCATACACTTTGACATGATGATATGATCTTGATTGTTGTTGAAAATGATTGATAAATTTTCTCTTCAATGCTCTTGACAATAATATTTTCTCTTAGGATTGATCTCTCAAAGTCTTAGATTTGAATTAGTAAAATAGCTATGTATTTATATGTTTTTATTTAATTTATTTAAAATTAGATCCCAATAGCTGACCTTTGCAAGTGGAAATTCAAATATTACGATGCCACCATTGAAATATCTAAATTTGGAGGGAAACAAAGCAGCGGGACACTTCCCCCATTGGGCGAATGGGTCCTAGTCCCATTATGGCGAATGAGTCCTAGACCTATTTTCTAAAATTTAAGGTGTCAAGGGAAAAGTATTAGATGAATCTATTTTTTTAATATTTCTGCTTTATTAAAAGTGGTGCAAATCGGCCATGAAATACATAATTTTAGGACATTATGGGTTTAATTAGAGACTTAATTAAGTCCAATAAATTAAGGGACCCAAACATAGTGTGAAATTATAAAGGTATACAATTTCTACACTACAATTGTCAAAGGAATATTAGTGATATTATGTACCTCCTCCAATTGGCTGCATAAAAGGGATGCAAGGAATTGGAGGAAATAAGAAAAATATATGATAATGTGAA
Organism: Sequoiadendron giganteum; assembly: GCA_007115665.2. Taxonomy (NCBI): domain Eukaryota; kingdom Viridiplantae; phylum Streptophyta; class Pinopsida; order Cupressales; family Cupressaceae; genus Sequoiadendron; species Sequoiadendron giganteum. The sequence goes on along the minus strand of CM021100.1, from coordinate 341,952,832 downwards.
ACCACATAAATAGATAAGAATATAAAGATATAATCATGCATGATAAATATATGTTAAAGAGGAAGTAAAGTGCCCCCTAGTTTTTCCTCCAATGATAGTTAAAAAACAAGTTATAAAATCCATAACTTCTAGGTAATAATAATTTAAGCATAGATAAATGTGATATATCATGATTAAAAACATGTGTAAGATGAGAGACAAGTCTTTGTAATGAAGGTGATAAAAAATGGTAAGTGTAAATATGTAGCCTTGATGAGCTTTACTATCAAAATTTATGAGAAAATAATCAATAAGATAACTATGTATTTATAGAACAATGATATTAAAATATGTGAACATTATAGACATAATTTAATATGTACTCCATGATCATTGAAATGTGTAAGCCTATAAAAATGATAACATAAAAGGTAGATATTATAAGCATGCAAACCCTAAGCTAATCATGAATTTACCATCATCAACGAAAGATAAAATAACAATCATAAAGAGTATGCCCCAAAGTGGGGAAATATAACATGTAAGGAAAGTGTACAAAGATATTATACATTGTATAGAAAGTGAAATGAGAATGAAATATATAGGAATAGAAGGCTCACAACATACATAGAATAATAAAAAATTCAATAGAATAACTAGGATATATACTATAACTTAGTCTTGGATTTTCTCTAGCAGAGCCATCAATCTGTTGGTGTTTCCAACTAATTTCCCAAGTTTCTCTAAGGAATATCTAGATCCTATACACAAGAACCCTAGGTCAGTGACGATTGAATAATATACAGATTTCATAATTGTTCTCCTCTACACTTTAGGCTCTACAAAACCAAGGTGAGTTCCCCTTTGTATAACATCCTTATCAGATTACAATAATGTTTGCTAATGATGTGAAGCAGATAGTAGGTTCACACTTAACAGTTAATAGGATGAACTTGATTGGCTAAATCATCTTCAAAACCCTATGTTTCTCTATATATGTAATGGTGTGAAGTAAGCATAAAAAAAAGGATAGTAAAAGTAAATTTCAATCTTAGGTTGATACCACCTAGGCTTGAGTTTTGTAAATTAATCTGACCAATGTCTTATCCATTGCAGATTTAATAAATGAGGTAATTATTTTGATTAAAAAATAGGTAACTAACTCAATGGCTTTATACTCTTACTGCCTTGCAATAAGAAACTAACAAATGGACAATATTATTAATCTTCTTCAAGATCCTTACTATAACCATAATATCTTCAAGTATCTAATTGAAAGCAAATTTTAATCCATTTCTTGAATAGAAGCTAACAACTAAACATTCATCACAAAAAATGTGCAATAATAACCTCAAAAGATCTTTGGTTATTAAGGTTCATAAGGTGTTATATTACAACAAGGAGACATTAACAGTATTATTTATATATATGAATAATGAAATTGAGTTTTTTGTTGCTATTACAAAGAAAAATTACAACATTCTCTTTATGAACTTCAAAAGACCTAACTATAAAAAGCTTAATTCTATACATATCTTTTCTCAAAACCTAAGGACTCAAATGGAAAATAAGGCTTGGAAATCATTTTTATAGATGTAAGGGAGCAACAAGAAAAAAACATTATTCCACTATTGAATTCACTAAAGGAAAAACTTAAGCGGTGACACCTTTACAAGAGGACACAAACATTTATACATGAAGATGCAACCACTACAAAAGTGGTTGGAGATATTTTGGAGTAATTATACTAGCGGATGGATTTTATTTTCCCAAAATTTCTTCTTAAAGTTGTTAGGATATCTTTGGCATTCCATTTCTAACTTATTGATGTTGAATTTATACTAGTTGGTGATGAAAAATTAAAACACAACCCAATTTTTTATACTATCCTTCTTATTTTCTTCATCCTTATTTGATGACATGTCATCTTTGGGTGGGAGAAACTGGTTATCCTAACCATATGATCCTTGTATTCATCACATATCAGAACTTTAACCATGTCATAAAATCTCATAATATTGTACTCCAACTTGGAGAGCAAATGCAAACCAAGATTTAGTTGTTATGTATTTAAATATCACCACCTTTTATTCATCATATTAAATATAGGAGTGAGAATATTAGCAAAACTTGTTCTCCACTCCTTGCAAGACAAGTTATTTCTCCACATTCACCTAAAATAGGAGAAATATGAAACTCATCAAATCCCTCAAAATTATCTAGCTCCCTTCTAGTTAGTGTCTTATATCTATCATGATGACTTATAATTCCATTCAAAGATTTTGACCTATAAAATACTAGATAATAAATTATAATCAAAATTGGAGTTCTTTTCAACAATTTTCAATAATGCAGCTCCAAGGGCCCAACTTATCTAGGAGCATTTTTAACCTAACCCCTAGTTGAGTATAGTTGGTAAATGAATCCTTAAAATCTTATAGTTTTCCTAAAATTTCTCCACTTGGATCAAAATGTTTGATAATTTGTGATCCAAAATATTGTCAACTAGGTCAGATACCCTTTTAGTTACTCCTTCATTTACCATTCTAGCCTCTTCCCTACCCTGTTTGAGCTTCTCTCTTAAGCTTTTAACCTCTAGGGTTAAATTCTCCTTCTATTGTGGTCCCTTGTCTTCAATAACTGGCTCTAGAGGAGGTAGTAACCCTATAACCATGTTCAATTGCTCCTATAACCTTATAATGGTGGCATTAGCCTTATCCAAATCTCACTTTAATATTTTTGATTGTTGCCTCAGTAAAAAAAGTTGGCTGTAAGGGAGATTGCTTGAACAACACATGTGTCCCCTAGTCTTTTGACTATTAAATTTCTAGCGATTTCACTAGGATCACTTATTACTTGTGGCTTGTTATTTTTTGGAAAGGTAGACCAAGTAGCCAAGGTCTCATGCCTTGGATTGAATCCAAACCCAAAATAAAGAGCATCAACTTGCTCCTTTGATTGCAAAACAAGGTCATCTCTCTCTTGTCTTCTGATAGTGTCAAATACAATGGTAGATGACATATCCCATCTAAGTAAGAGAAGGCATCCTGCACTTCTCACCAACTTCGTGCATCTCTGAGTAGTCATAGACTCCATTTATTTAGCTACCTTTGTTCAAAATTCTATAATTATCTTCTATTTCTTTTCCTCTATGAAGTTTTTATCTTGTACCTTTTGTTGTAGTTCCTCTCCTTTATTTTTAAGGAAAAATTACTTAAACTATTTGGTGGTTATGAATTGGCCATCTTACATGAATTAAGTACAAGCTTGAGCCCTGATATCATCCACAACTAGTCTACCCATCTCAAAATTTATAAGTAACCTATCATCAGCGGGTCTGTCAATTATAACCCTAGATGGAGGATGCATCACCTATGCTATTTATGCATCATCAAAAACTTCATTAGGTCCAATAGGTTAATACACTAGAGTTCATGCAGCTGTTTCTATTTGCTACAAGGGGGATACTTGTTGTGGACTTTCTGGTACAACCCATTGAGAAGTGGAAGGACCAAGGGTGCTTGATTTTGGAGTAGATGCATTTGAAAGTAGACTATTGAAATTATCTGACATTGTCATTGTTCCAACTATGGGGTATTTTATGTAAAAATATGACCCCTCAAAAGATGGGTCAACCCGCTTCCTTTTATTTTTAGTAATTTAAATTCTGACTCATAATACCCTTCTTTGTGTGGCCTCCTTCTCAGTTAAGCAATTCTTGATCAAATCTTCAATATTATCGAGCTCATGTGAAAATGCTATCAATTTGTATGTAATTCTATGATCATGGATGAAATATTTAGGATTGCACATCTTGGTCTTATCCACTCTCATTCTGTAAGGTAGTAATTTTCATAACAATAATTCCAATCCTTCCCTTGATGTGACTTGAAAATTTGAAAACACAATTATGGAGAGAAGAATGATATGTTTTTTGTTGCTCCTGAAATGAGTCTTATCAAACCATTCAATCTCCATAAGATTTCAAAGAAGGCAATTTGATTTGGTACATTTTAAGGGAGCACATGAGGTGAAACTAGGGATCCATATACTCTAATCACAATGGCATAATGGTAGAAAAACCAATCAGCCTAGTTATGCTTTATTCCTACTTCTGGGATAAGGTCCCTTGGTCTCAAAGACCTTATCTCATCTAATAATCACTAGTCCATATGATGACAAAAGTTCTTGAGAGCTTACTTAACAAAACAATCTTCAAAAATCAAATAATTGGATTTGTCACAGTTCTTGTCTCATGTGTAGGTCCACTCATGTACTGACAAAACTCTTTTACACTCATCTAAGGCTTTGATCTGCATATGTGGAGACCAAATATATCTATTCCACTAAACAAAATGATGACATATCAAGAAATACCACTTAAAGTGCACTATGTTGTTGCCCTTCTTGATTGAAATCATAGATTTGTGAATCTCCTCAACAATTGAACCAACATAATTACAGGGCTTATTCACATATGTACTCTAAATATCAACATCTAATACCATTAGAATTTGAATCTTGTTGTCCAAGTCCAAAACTTGACAAAGTGAGAAATATGTTTTTACAAAGTAATCCTCAAAAATATCATAGGTGAAAGGCTCTAACTCTCCACTAGAAAAAAATTATATTAATTTTGCATTAGGTCTTCTAGGCTTGAAACTTGCTAGCAATTTCACCCTATAACCATCCCCGTATCTTTTATATTCTCTGGTTAGGGATCCCATGTGTTACATGCTCAATTTTTAATTTACCCAATAATTTTAACCTTTATATGTAAATATGGTTTTAATATATGATTAGGTTTTGATGATATTTGATGGTTGAACAAAATATATGCATGTGCAAAATGATAAATTAATTTTTAAATACTTTAGTGATGCTTAAGTAATATTGTGAATATGATATATATTTTAACAACTAACTATGAACATGTTGCTCTAAGTTAGATGTGGGAAAGTTCGAACCCTCTAGTGGGGGAGGGAGAGTATCACACAGGAGAAGAGATTGGTATTGGAATATTTGGTATTTCTATATGGGTAAACAAACACACTCACTTGCATAGGTTAGTGGAACCTCATCAAGTTAGTCTAAGCTTTCTATTGGTAAGTCCTGAACCTCATTCGATAGGCCTGTGAGTTGTTAGGGTAGATTATTCTTTTGTCGTATTTGTTCCTCCTTGATTGTTTAATTAAATTAAAGTAAAATGCTAAAACTCTTTGTAAATGACATATATAACATGTAATATATATTTGAATAATATATGTGAATATATATATATGATGCATCATATATATGTATGTATGTAGGCATGAATATACCTAGATAGTAACATCTATGTATACTCATACGTATATATGTAATGTATGCAGACAATTAAATGAAATATATATATATTCTCGTATATATATAATTATATATTATATTTAAAGTGATTTTGTAAGCCATAATATGTGACTATAATTCCATGTATAGACAAGGTAAAAGACATATTTAAATAAGTAAAGGGTGGATACCAACATTGGCATCACCGAATGCATTTACCAAGTCAATATCATTTCCATGAAATGGCTTAATGTTTTCACATTAAAAACTATTTTAACAGCCACGTGAAGGTGGAAAATGGGAGAGTATTAAGCATGTGTTACTATTAATATGAAAGCCCACAACTTCGGAAAAAAGGAAAGAAAATATTTTCAAAGGCATTTGACTACCAACGTGCCATGTTTGGAGACATTTTTTGCAACCATAAATTGCCAACAACAAATTATTGAGTTGCCTAGCTAAGTCATGGCAATGAGACGAGCGAGTCAATTACCTTTGATGTCTTTTCAAACTAAAATATACATTATAAAATAATTTGCATCTCAACGTATGAGGTAGTGGCATTGTTTGACTTATTCAAGAGCCAGTCGTGACATTCCAAGAGCCTATTCAACTGGTTCAATCTCACACTTGGCATAGTTTTTGAGTGGTGGCAATGATTGGAGAGCTATTTGAGCCCTAAGTTTAACTAATTTCTATTATTAGAAAATCATTTTTAGCATAAATTGGGAGCAACTGCTCATTGTTTGGTTGTTCATTGGTTTTGTAATCTTTAAATAGTTGCATACGTGAGTTTGAGAGAATAGTTAAGTTTTGTGAGAAGAGCAATTGGAATATGCATTTCAAAACATCAAATATTGAGATTATTTAGTTAGTATCATATTTAGATATCTTGATAGTTGTAGATTGATAGTGAAGAAGCAAGAAAGAGGTGCAAGAATAGTGTTAAGTGTTGGAAATTGAGAGGACAACAGGTTAAAAGCTGAGATAACAGTGCGTATTTGAAGCAAGGATTATCAAGAATCAAAGCTAGGCTATTTTATTCTAGGCATGATTAAAATGATTCTCTTTCCTTCTCTTTCAAATTCCGATTAAAGCTCTTTTATTTATCTGAGTTTTCTTTTTCCATTTCTATGTGCAAAATATGGTTATTTAGAAAAAATAATGAAAACATATGCAAAAATCTTAGTTATTTATTCATATGGCAATTAAAAATGCAAAGAGATAATGAGAACTAGGGAAATTCATTGGTTATGTCAAAGTAGTTTTCTTTCAAAATACATTGTTAAAATCATGTTTTATTTTTATAATATTAGATGAATACATATACTTGCAAGAGAGATTCAGTGAAAAGAGAAGACTTTGTTGCAAGGGGTGTGCCCTTAGTCTCCTTGTGTTGTGTAGCGCGACACTCAAGTTCATGACATGGCTTAATTGCCTCCCATGGATTCATTAACTCTAGCGGTTGTATCAGATATTAAAAGGTTGATCTTTTGGTGCAACAACAACTATCTGTGAAAGAATTGGTATCAGAGCTTGGGTCACAAGTATGAACGCCTCGCTTGCATTGATGAGGATACTTGCAAGGTGTGCACCCTTGGTCTCCTTGTGTTGTGCATCGCAACACCTAGGTTTGTGACATGGCATAACTGCCTCCCATGGATTCATTAACTCTAGCGGCTATATCAAGCATAAATAGGTTGATCTTTTGGTGCAACAACAACTGTCTGTGCAACAAACTCCCTCTAAAGTTGTGTTCAACCAAAAAAACTAGCTTGTTAAACCAAAGCAGTGAAGAAAAGCTAAGTATGGGAATATTATACTTATCCTAATAAGACATTTTCTTACATATAATGTTTTCAAACAAGTTTATATTGCATTTCAATAAGAGGTTTTGAAATCGTATTAGAAGTGAATGTGTCTTTATTATCTTTTGAATTTTTTCATCTTATATAGTATACCAAGAGTCTTTATTAGGACCTATGCAAGGTATTCTAATCTTGAGGAGAGGACTTACGTTCTCGGAAACTCAAAGACCTTAAATATAGGAGAATAGATTATTCCCTTATGTCTAGGTAAACACATGAATAAGAGGCAGTTGCCAGACCTAGATTGTTACAACTATGTAATAGGGTATTCAAGATAAATGAGTCAAACCTATGGTCAAATAATCAAAATTAGTGAGTCATCATTTGAAAGATATTTTGTTAAAGTTAGTTAACCTTTGGGTCAAACCAAAAGAAGAGTTAACCACATGTCAATAGGATTTCCAAGTTGAGTTAGAGGTGGGTGAACTTACAACACCGCTTCCTTAGAAAGTGGATTGATTATATTTATCAAACTTTCGCCAAAGTAAGTGTAAATTTTGTTGCTTACACTTTGTTGGTTCACTGTGCTCTAGGTTTAAATAACTTGTCAGTAGAGTCATGCATAGTTAGAGAATGTCTATAGTTGTATGACCATACATGTTATGTAGGATACACCACTAGATACTTAGATAGGCAATACTAGGGGTTCCCATACCAAAATATTCGTCGAAGGGCAGTGACACTTCCAATTAGGAAGGTGTGTGAGGGATTGTTGGTCTGTGGTTGGAGGTAAAGTGTTTGGGTGATCTGCTCTCCCTCTTGCAGACGGCGTGCCAATACTTGTGAAACAAAAGAAGTAATCTAGATGAGAAACCTTGACCTTGATCTCTTATAAATAATTAAATTGTATATATGATCATGAACTCTATTTATAAACTATATTTGAAAAGATGAGTTTCATTTACTTGAAGTTTAGTTTTAATATTTCAATTTTGCAAGTGTTATATGAAGATATTTATGCAATATGCAAATTACATTATTGAAAAAGAAAAAATTATTTTCATGTTTTTGGAAACATTGTTTTATTCGCTTCATAAGCTAAATCTTGGGTGAAAATGTAGATTAAGCATTAGGTATGTTACATGTGGTATCAAAGCTACCAAGTTCAAAACCGGGACCTATGAGCTTATTATGCTAGCCTATATTCCAACATTAATAGTAGCTAATGTTTGGAATTATTATGCCAGGATAGTGCGACTCAAGATGACTGCCAAAATATTTTGTGATTGGTAATGAGCATTACCTAAGGTCCAAGAAAGAACGGGAGGCTATAGTAAAAATCATAGAGGGAACCAGCTATAATGGAGAGATATGGCTTGGAGATTTTGAGACTCTCTGTAATGCCATATCTCGTATTAAAATGGAGAAGAAGAAGATACAAGATGCAACCAAGTCCATAGCTCATATACCCCCAGCTGATTTTGACCAACTATCTCTCGAGATAGACATGCTAACTGAATGCAGTGTTAGCATCCCTTTGGTTAGGTAGGAAGGAATGGAAGTGCACCTACATGTGCCTTCATCTCCTGAAATCATTGTAACAATTTTTGATAGTGAATTTGAGGGATATACTTCCGTCGAACCTGACGAATAATTCATCCTATCTATAACCATGTATTAAATAAGTATAATTGAAATCCATAGTATTATAATAAAAGAAAATATTGGAAACTTGTGAAAAAAAAATATTCTCTTTTGTTGAATTGTGAAAGAATGTTGCAATGTTGAAATGATATATTGTTGGCAGATGGTCAGCGCTCCCCTCGAGATTCGTGACATGGACTAACCACCTCTTGTGGATTTGTTAACTCTGGCAGTTGTATCAAGCATTAACTGGTTGATCTTTTGGTACAACGACAACTATGGGCCAACAAGTGGTATCAGAGCCAAAGATGCCAGGTTTGAATCCCCTCGGGTAACACTGAGGGGGAGTTTGTTGGTAGATGGTCAGTGCCCCCCTCAGGATTCATGACATGGACTAACAGCCTCTCGTGGATCCGTTAACTCTGGCAGCTATATCAGGCATTAACAGTTCAATATTTTCGTGCAACAACAACTGTGGGCCAACATATATGAACAATTATAGGAACTAGTTGTATACTATAAATGAAAATTATAGGTGGAATATTATCTTAAATCATGGTTCATACTATAACTAACCCTAAAGGAAGCAAAGAAGTGGGACAACCATCGAGAAACTCTGAAGTGAAGCTAGATCCAATTACGACTATGCTAAATGAGGTGAGGGAAAGGATTGGAAACCTCAAATAAGAGGTTAGGGGTAAGGGTAGACCTGATAAGGAGACCTCTCATGGAGGGAAGAAAGGAACATGAATGACCGTACCACCCTAAGTGGGCATGGGAAGATGAATTGGAGTCAAGATCCGAAATAAATAAAAGAAACTAATTAGCTCATGAATTCTCAAGAGATATGAAAAAGGTCACACCTCCCAAGTTTGAAGGAGTCGTGAGTGGAGATGTCATTGAGGCATGGCTCATAGAAATGGAAAATTACTTCAAGATAAGGAATTATTCTGAAGTAACTAAGGCTATGTGGGGATCATTTAAATTATTTGGAGAAGCGTCCACTTAGTGGATGAATAAGAAGGTGGAGCTAGTTCTTAGCTCACTAAGCCCGACTTGGGATGAGTTTGTGGTAATCGTCTATCAATGATGGCTACCACAATTGTACTTCAATAAAAAATTAATGAATTTCTAGAACTTAAGGTAGGGAGATTCTAATGTCAACGAATACTGGGAAAAGTTTACTCGCCTTTTGAAATATGTACCTTAGTACTAGAAGGATGAGAGGTTTTGAATTAGGAAATTCATTATGGGACTTAATACCTAGATCGAAGGAGAAGTGGATGTTCATGGTCCTACCACCATGGACCAAGTGTATGAGAAATCCATAAAGAAAGAATAAAAGTTGAAGTACTTTTTTACATACAAGGAGAAGATTCATAGGAATCTTAACTGGTCACAACCCTCCAAAACATTTAAGAAGAATGGTGACCATCAAGACTTCAAGAAGAAAGGGGATAGAGGATTCTGGAATAATTAGAATGAGGCTCGAGGTGATCATAGAAATAAAAATAACAACCCCAAGAAGAGTGAAGATAACTCTAGGAAGCCTTTCAAAAGGTGAGGGCCTCCAGGGGGTGTTTCTCTTATGGAGGTGACCATTACACTAACCAGTGTCCTAATAAGACATAGGGGACACAATCTCATGGGAATCCTTTACCATCCCAACAAGCAAAATTTCAACAGGCAATTCATGCAGTGTTAAACAATCATCAAGCAGTGTACTGGATTACTCCAACTGAGACTCTGGGTACTTTACTTGGCATGCCAATTTCAATTTTAATAGACACTAGTGCTACTGAATTTTTTATTTCTCCAAAAATAGCAAGCAATTTATCTAGAAAAGTTGGTTTTATGGAAAATTCATGGTATGTAGAATATGCAAACTAGATAAGAGAAAAAGGTAGAGCAATGTTTGTTTGATGTAAGGGTTGAACTTCTAAGTTTCTCAATGAAATTAAGTATGTATATACCCCCCTTAGGATAATATGACATCATTCTAGGGTTAAATTGGTTATGGAGGAATAGGTCAACGGTTGACTGTTATGCTAAAATAGTAGAGTGACTAGATAACCTCAAGAATAGAGTGTGTACTTTCAAGGTGCACCTGGAGAAGTAAATTTACGATAAATCTCAGCCATACAATTGAAGAGAGACAAGAAAAAGGGATGCCAATTTTTTGTGGTCAAAATGGATAACATGGATGATTAAAAATAATTCATCTTTCATGATGACTTGATGTACTATGAATCCTAGAAACTCCAAGAAGCAGAAGAAGGGGAAATTATGGAACAAGAGAGATCAAATATGGAGAAGTATCCTATTTTAAGGGACTTTGAGGATGTTTTCCCAAATGGACCACCTGGGTCACTCCTAAAAGAGCTTTCAACTTCTCTATAGATATAGTTCCAAGATTTGAACCTATACCCAAGGCTCCATATAGAATGACCACAATTGAGTTGATGGAGTTAAAGGCTTAACTGTAGGAATTGTTGTCAAAAGGATTGATTAGACCCAGTGTATCACCCTGGGAAGTGCTAGTGATCTTCGTCAAGAAGAAGGATGGTACATTGCACTTCTATATAGATTATTGTATGCTTAACAAAGAAACGATAAAGAATAAGTATTCATTACCACGTATCGATGATCTCTTTGATTAGATGTGTGGGGTAGTGGTGTTTTCATTTATCGATTTACGATCAGTTTACCATCAACTAAGGCTTAAATATGAAGATATCCATAAAAAAATGTTTAGAATGAGGTATGTACATTATGAGTTCGCAGTCCTACCCTTTGGATTGATGAATGCGTCAATAAAATTCATGAACCTAATGAACGTGTTCATAGACTATTTGGATAAGTTTGTGCTAGTATTCTTAGATGGCATTCTAATCTATTCAAAGAAAGAGGAAGAACATCTCCAACACTTGCATATTGTTGTCCAATGTCTAAGGGAACATAAAATTTATGGTAAGATTTCAAAGTGTACCTTCTTCTAGAATAAAGTATAGTATTTGGGTCACGTAACTCAATAGAGGGAATTGCAATAGATCCATCAAAGATCAAAGTCATAATAGAATGGCTTGCACCGAAGAATGTGCATGAAGTCTGTGGCTTTATGGGTTTGATTGGGTACTATAGAACATTTGAAGCTAACTTTTCAAAAAAATATTTTCCATTACATCATTGCCAAGGAAAGGGAAAAAGTTTGAGTGGTCATAAAAATTTCAAGAGGCATTCAACCAATTGAAGGAGAAGTTAACTACAACTCCTATTCTTAAGGTACCAGATCTAGAAGGTAATTTTTTGGTCATTTCCAATGCTTCAAGGGAAGGATTAGGTAGGGTACTGATGCAAGAAGGGTGAGTGATTTCTTACGAGACTAAGAAATTGGAGTAATATGAACAAAAATATTCTCCACATAATCTAGAGCTAGCAACAATTGTTCATGCATTACAAATGTGGAGACATTATTTTTTTTGGAAAATATTTGAGTTAAAGATTGAACATCATGGTCTAAGGTGCTTGTTTACCCAACCAAGTTAGAATTCTCAACAGAGGAGATGGCTTGAGCTGATATCAGATTATTATTTTGAAATCAACTATATAAAGGGCAAAGAAAATTGAGTTGCATATGCCCTAAGTAGAAGGAGACATATCTTCTCGATGATATCTATCCATTATGATTTCAACAATCAAACTTGTTGCAAAAGTCCAAGGGAGATTAATACTATGAGCAAGTTAAACAAGATCTCATGGGCGATCCTCAAGATCCAAGGTATGAAATGCTCCATTTTGAACTAGATTGACTACTAAGATCCAGAGGAAGGATGTATGTACGAGACTTTGAGGAGTTAATAAATACTATATGGCAGGAAGTTCATTTTGCACCATATTCAAGACATCCTGGAGTGGAAAATTTATTGGTTGATGTGAATCCATTATATTTTTGGAAGGGAATGAAGATATGTTTCAAGGTTTGTATCTAGTTTTCTAGAGTGCCAAAGGCTAAAAGCAGAACATCATCACCCAACATGACTATTATATCCTCATGAAATTCCAGACAGGAAGTGACAAATCATTGGTATGGATTTTGTACAAGGTCTTCCTATGTCAAGGCATAAGCATAATGCTATTTTAGTAGTGGTGGAAAATCTCTCAAAGGTATCCCATTTCATACTAGGAAATTTGACAAATGGAGCACCTATCATAGCTCACAAATTTGTTCAAGAAGTATTTAGGTTGCATGGTGTTCTTGAGAATATTATCTCAGATAGGGATTCTTGTGTAATATCGAGGTGTTGTAAAACCCTATTTTCTGCACTTGGGACTCAGTTGAATATAAGTTTAGGATATCACCCTGAGATAGATGGTCAGAAAACAAGTGTAAACCAATTACTGGAGGATCTATTGAGAATGTATTGCATGGATCAAAAATACAAGTGGGAATATTATTTACCACTGGTAGAATTTGCATACAACAACTCTTATCATTCCACTATCAAGATGGCTCCATTTGAAGCATTATATGGAAGAAAGTGTCAAAATCCTATAATCTAGGATAAGCTAGAATATAGGATTAGCCTTGGTCTAGAGATGCTATTAGAAATGGTGGAGTAGGTTAGTTTGATAAAGAAAAGGGTAGTAGAATAAAATGATAGGAAAAAGATTTATGTTGATTCTAAGCATGTTCCAAGACGTTTCTCAATAGGGAAGAAGGTTTTACTTAGAGTTAAACCTCATAAGAGTTCAACTAATATTGGAAAGTCATCCAAATTGGATCTATATTATATAAGTCCCTTTGAGGTTCAACCCAGTCGCATACATAATTTCTTTACCACCAACTCTTTCTAGGATGCATAATGTCTTTCATTTGTCATACCTTAAAAATATATAGCAGGTGGTAATCATATTATTCATTAGAATACATGATAGGTACAAGACCCAAGAGTGATAATGATTGAGCCTTTCAAAGTGCTCAAAACACATAGGCTCCACTTCTGTAATAGAGAGGTCCTTTAGCACAAGGTCCAATGGGACCAATATGCAAAATTATTTGCCATGTGAGAGGATTACCATGATATCAAGCAAAGATTTCTTTATATTGTTCAAACTTTTCATTTTTTTAGAAAATAACTCTTTGTATTATTTTATGTTTTGATACTTTATATCATCAAGGATAATGATTCTTAAAGGGGGGGATATTTTACACCCCATTTTTAATTTACCCAATACTTTTAACCTTTATATGCAAATATGGTTTTAATATATGATTATGTTTTTATCATAGTTACTGGGAGACACGGGGTACTGGTACTAGTATGGGGACAGGGATGCCAATTAAATTAGGGTACGCGAGTTAAATGAATAAGGGGACAACTATTTATATGTAAATGATTCACTAAAAAATTTGGGTACTGGGACTGGTACATTGTCTATGTTCCCATAATGGAGAAACCTGGAAACTATAGTTTTTATGATATTTGATGGTTGAACGAAATGTATGAATGTGAAAAATGATGAAATCACTTTTTAAATGCTTTAATGATGCTTAAGTTATATTGTGAATATGATATGTATGTTATCATCTAACAAAGGACATGTTGCTCTAATTTGGATGCAAGAAATTTTGAACCCTCTAGTGGAGGAGGGAGAGTATCACCCATGAGAAGAGATTGGTATTAGAATATTTGGTATTTCTATCTGAGTAGAGACACACACTCACTTGAATAGGTTATTTGAACCTCATCGAGTCAGTCTAAGCTTCATATTGGTAATTCTTGAACCTAAGTTGATAGGCTTGTGGTGTAATCACAGATGGAGGGTCCAAAAAGAACTGTCCAAATGTGCAACTTAGAGTTCAACACAACGGAATTAACATAGTTAAATATTCTAAAAATATAGATCCTTATTGATTTGAAAATATTACATGCAACATATGCCTCATGGGCGAAGAACTAGGGCTCACAGGCCTACCACCAAGGCATTCAACATTGGTAAGTCTTGAACCTAAGTTGATAGGCTTGTGGTGCAATCACAGATGGAGGGTCCGAAAAGAACTGTCCAACCGTGCAACTTAGAGTTCAACACAACGGAATTAACACAGTTAAATATTCTAAAAATATAGATCCTTATTGATTTGAAAATATTACATGCAACATATGCCTCATGGGCGAAGAACTTGGGCTCACAGGCCTGCCACCAGGGCATTCAACATTACAACTGGTTGAAGGCCTTATTACAATCCCTCAATAGGGAAGATCAAAAAATATCTAACTTCTAATCATGAGAATCCTAACTAACTTGGTAATTGTTGTCCTACAAATTAAAAATGAGTATAAATATGATTCTCCATCTTCAAAAATGGACTACATCAGCCATAAAGGTTTGCAAAACCCGATGAATGATCAAGCGTGTAGGTCGACCTCAAAATATGAAAGATAATCCTCCACAAAATTAAATGAATTGTGGAACTTCAAGAAAGATCCCATTGGACCCAAAAATATTGTATGATGTCCCATTAAGCTTCACACATTCTGGAATAGGTCCACACAAAATTTTGGACCAGGTTGGCCCCAAATTCTCTAACTATGAATTATAGTGAAATTTTAAGAGCGATAACTTTCTAAAAACAAATGCAAATTATCTAAGATTTGGATATGATGTAGATGGCCTCATGCAAATTTTATATCCTTCTCTATGAGCTAAGAAATGATAATTCAGTGAAATGCGAAATGAAATACTGAAACTGCTATAAACTGAAATGCAAGAAAATAAATATTTTTGATTGATACAAGATTTATTTACAACCAGGGATGCTCCTGCATCAACTTGTGATTCGTTAGGGTAAATGATGCTTTTATCATCTTTGTTCCTCCTCGGCCATTTACTTAAATTAAATTAAAATTTTAACTCTTTGTAAATGGAATATATAACATGTAATGTATATTTAAATTATATATATATATATGAATACATATATGTGTGTGTATATATATATGTAGGCATGAATATAAATAGACAATAATATCTATGTATACTTATACGTAGATATGTAATGTATATACAAGCAATTAAATTGAATATATATATATATTATTGTATATTATTATATTTAAAGTGATTTTGTAAGCCATAATAAGTAACTATAATGCCACATATAGTCAAGGTAAAAGGAAGATTTAAATAATTAAAGGGTGGACGCCAACATTGGCACTATCATATGCATTTACCAAGTCAATACCATTGCCATGAAGCGGCTTAGTGTTTGCATATTTAAAAATATTTTAACAACCGCGTGAAGGTGGCGAATGGGAGAGTATTAAGCATGTGTTTCTATTAATATGCAAGCCCACAACTTGGGAAAAAGGAAAGAAAATACTTTCAAAGGAATTTGACTACCAAGGTGCCATCTTTGGAGATTTTTTTACAACCATAAACTACCAAAAACACATTATTGAGTCGCCCAGCTAAGTCGTGGCAATGATTCTTTTTCCTTCTTTTTCAAATTCTAATTAAAGATCTTTTATTTATTTGAGTTTTTTTTTCCATTGCTATGTGAAAAGTATAGTTGTTTAGAAAAGAATATGAATACATGCGCGAAAAGTATAGTTATTTATGCATAGTGTCAATTAAAAATGCAAAGAGATAATAAGAACTAGGGAAACCCATTGTCTATATCAAAGTTGTTTTCTTTTAAAGTACGTTGTTAAAATCATGTTTTATTTTCATAATATTGAATTAATATATATACTTGCGAGAGAGCTTTAGTGAAAAAGAGAAGACTCCCTCTAAAGTTGTGTTTAACCAAAACAACTAGCTTATTATACCAAAGTAGTGAAGAAAAGCTAAGTATGGGAATATAATACTTATCCCAATAAGATATTGTCTTACATATAATATTTTTCAACAAGTTTATACTGCATTTCAATAACAGGGTTTGAAAATGTATTAGAAGTGAACATTTATTTACTATCTTTTGAGTGTTTTCATCTTATATAGTATACCAAGAGTGTTTATTATGACCTATGCAAGGTAGTTTAATCTTGAGAAGATGACTTATGTTCTCAAAAACTCAAAAACCTTAAATATAGGAGAATAGATTATTCCCTTGTGTCTAGGTAAATACTTGAATAAGAGGCAGTTGTCAGACCTAGCTTGTTACAAATATGTAACCAGGTATTGAAGTGAAATGAGTCAAACCTCTTTGGTTGAATAATCAACATTAATGAGTCATCACTATTGAAAGAGATTTTTTTTAATTTAGTTAACCTTTGGGTCAAACCAAAAGAAGAGTTAACCACATATTAGTAGGATTTCCAAGTCAAGTTAGAGGTGGGTTAACGTAGGACATCGCTTCCTTAGAAAGTGGATTGATTATATTTATCAAAATTTGGCCAAAGTAAGTGTAAAATTCACTACTTACACTTTTTCAATTCACTGTGCTTTAGGTTTACATAACTTATTAGTAGATTCATGCATAGTTAGAGAATGTCTATAGTTTTATGACCATACATGTTATGTAGGACACAAAACTAGATACTTAGGCAATACTAGGGGTTCCTATACCAAAATATTCGTTGAAGGGTAGGGCCACTTCCAATTAGGAAGGTGTGCGAGGGACCGTTGGTCCATGGTAGGAGGTAAAGCGGTTGGGTGATGCTCTCCCTCTTACATATGACATATTGAGACTTGTGAAATAGAAGAATTAATCCAAATGAGGATACCTTTACCTTGATCTCTTGTACATTATTAAATTGTATATATGATCATGAAATTTATTTATAAACTATATTTGAAAATACGATTTTCATTTACTTGAAGTTTAGTTTTGATATTTCAATATTTCAAATGTTATATGAAGATATTTATGTAGTATGCAAATTATGATACTGAAAAATAACAAAGTTGTTTTTGTGTTTTTGGAAACATTAAAAATTATTCACTTCATAAGTTAAATCTTAGGTGAAAACTGTAAAGTAAACATTGGTTATTTTACACCAAGTCAATAGGTAATTGGGAATTAGGGTTTAAATTGAAAACCATACAAATATAAATTCTATCTAAATCCATTAATTTTTTTCTAGATGTGGTGAACATTGCCCTTTTTCAAGGTTGATGCCTATGCAATTCCCCTAATTAGTTCAATATTAACGAATATATTGGGCACTACCAACCTTCCCAACCCTAATCCCCATATATTACAAATGGATCTAACTGCTAAGGCTTTTATGAAGGCATGCTTAAATACCTGACATGTCCTTGAATTGGGATAATGGAATCTCTACTTTTTTCAATCTTGTCAATAATTTTATCGAATAAAATCCTCGATCCTTGAGCCATTCTAGGTCTTTTAGCTGACCTAGGGAACTAAACCATTATATCATCATTTAATCCCCTCTTTATACCCCTTAATATTTGATCCATGATTTTATTCTTAGGGTTTTAGTATTCGTAAAACTAGGGTTCTAAAATTTTACACTTCAAAGAAGAATTTTATAAAACTCAACATAATGTATACCTTTTCAAAGCCCTAGATTACCTTCTTAATCCATAGAACTAGAAACCAACACCCCCCTAAACCCAAATTGTACAAAGATAGTTGAATTTACTTACTTGTTTATCGCCTACTAAAATTCATAAAATTATCATGAAAACCCTTGTTCACCTAGAATTCTACATCAATCTCACTCTGATACCTTCTCTTTATGGGCCTTGAACAATTAAAATGGATGTAATTAAGCCAATGATTTTGAAAATTTGGTAGATATAGATCACATCCACCATTAATGTTCGCACATGCTTGAATGCACGAGCAATGGTAGTTGTTCTTAATTTTTGAATATGGATAATTGATATCAAAAGATCGATGATGATTGCGAGGATTTGAAATCCTTTACGTGAAGAAAAATAATTCCTTCTTTCACATAGCACCAAGATACATGTTATCATTTTGAGGACTCGCGAGAATAAAAAGGAATAACTTTGAGGCTTCCTTAATAGTGCATTCCTTCACAAAATATCATAATCAAATAAAACTTGACATCTAGCGTAATTTTAGGAGTTCAAGGGAATAAAACTCAACTTAACATCACTCTGTGAAGGTTAAAGCTAGCACAAAAATAAAGGACCCATGTTTATTTCTCATGAAAAAGGATTTCCGCTCATTCGCTAAATCAAGCTTATCAAAATGAAGGCTCCATGATGTATATGGTCTACGCAACTTGAAGGGTTTAAAACACATGTGTGCAAATTAATAACTTAAGAAACTAGGAAAAAGAGGGGCCGATGGGGCACAATAAAAGGGGACTAGAGATGAAAAAATAGGGTAAAATGCATAAGATAGAAGATAAATGCAATGAAGAATAATTTACCTTGTCTTTTACCTTTCTCACCTCATGGATTGAGTTGAAGTAGATGCACCCATGTCTACTTGATGTGCTCCTTTTGATGTTGTTTTATTTGGAAGGAATGTGGTTATTTATACCAGCAACATGATGGGATGGGATGAATGGATAGTTTTTTAGATAATAAAAATGACAACATAAGGATGTGATGAAGGTAGATGTTGCAAAATGAGAGAAAATGCCTCAATTTATAGATTTTTGATGGGTGAAATCAGTGGCAAAGATGCATTAACTAAATGGAGGGTCAAGATTGAATGAGATGATGGAGTCTTAGCCTTGTGAAAAGTATCAAAAGAGGAATGGAGGTGTAAGAGCAAGGTGTGCTCACACACGTGAGCACACATTGGAAAGATCATGAAAGAGACATGTATATGACATGTGTAAGAGGTAGGGTGACTTGGGAAAGTGGCATGTCTATGACATGTGTAAGAGGTAGGGTGGCCTCACATGTGTGAGAGATATGCTCACACATGTGTGAGCAAGGGGTAGGATAGGTGGGTTAGGACACTTGTCATTAGTGACAAATTTAGATCTTGATCCATGTAGATGGATTCAAGGGCTAGGAATTAATGGGACGATGATTGATGGTGAGGTGGAATTAAATAATAAAAAATGGTAATGAAGGTTTATTATCATAAATAAATTAATTAAGTAGATATTAATTTATTTATTTAGTTGGAGGGTTTGGGGGCTAAGGTTAGATTTGATTAAATAAATGTAAATATATTTAATTAAGGATGACATAGTGATGAATTAAATAAATAAATATTATTTATTTAATTAATAGATAGAATGGGTAAAATCAAGTGTGGTTGGGTATGGACATATTTAGAAGTCTACATTTTGCCCCTCTTTGATATAGCATCACAAATGTAAGGAGTAACATTGTATCAAAGAAGAATAAAATATAGTGGATAGAAAGGGATGAGGACTAGTGGAATGATTCCCTTGTAATTGGTAAGATGAGGAAGGATGAGGAGGAGGTTGTGGTATGCGCCCTCGAGAGGATTGGTGGGTTCAAAGAACATGCACGTGCTCTCAAAATAAAGAGGAGGAAAAGACGATGATGGATAAGAAGAGGATATAATTGAGATAGGTGGATTGAGAGAAATAATGGATAAGAGTCATGTTGTAGCGGTATAAGAAACCTAGATTTGATATTGTACTTGATGTTATGCACCAAGTTATAAGGAACCAAGGTGACAATGTGCCAAGTACGTGATAAAAAAGGTCAAGTGGAAACATATATGCCTTATAACACCATAATATGGAAGACCATGATGCCCTTGTGGAAATAGAGTGAAAATCCCATGATACATGCCAATAATGATAACACACACAAGCAACAAGAAAACATGCTTAACAAAAAAAAACTAACTAGGATAATGCTCCTAGTCAAGCTAAAAAACCAATTGATTGATGGATTGATTGATGAGGAAGAGGATAGCAATGTTAATGATAAGAAAAATGCATACCCCAAGGATTATTTTGTTCATGATAAGAACACCACATGGATTTGTTAGATTAATGGATCAATGGATTTTAGTTGATTTGGATCAAAATGATGGGCTACTTCTGGATGATGAGCTAGATTGAGAGATTGGATTGCATGCATCGGGATTGATTGCATTTGGATGGATTGAATGGGATGATAAATGGATTGGATTAAAAGGATAGATGGAGGATAAATGGATGAGGTAGGATAGATAGATGATAAATGGATGGTAGATAAAAAAACTAATAGATTGGATAGAATAGGATTAGATGGAGGATTTGATGATTAAGATAGAGGAATGGATGGGATCCAATGACAAGGGAGAACCAAGGATTAGTAAAAGATGAAAATATAGTTGGATTGCTTCGATATGAGATAAGGGGGATTAGGTTGATGGATGAAAGGTTAAGAGGATTTCAAATGAAGGATAGGAGGATGGAGCTCCAAGGACTATGTTGTAAAGGAGCAAGATTCCCCATACTAGAGGTAATGCAATTATAGATGAAATATGGTAAAGGATGCATGAGAGGGAAGTATAAGAGAGTAAGGATTGCCTTGTCCAAAGAATGCATGGATATTTTACCCCTAACTCTCTATCAAGATCAAGGCTGAAAAGACAAGATGAATTTGATAGGATGGGGGGATGGAGATAGAATAAGAGATATGAGATGATAGATAATAAAGGATATGGATAAGATATGGATGGATGGATAACATGGAGACTCCTTATCAAGATCAAATATGGGAAGGGATGATGTATTTGGATTGGATGAGGGATATGATTTAAGCTAGGTAGTATATGTAATGCAAATGAAGAACCTTAGCCCTACCAAGATCAAAGGTGGAAAATGGGGATGAACTTAGATAAGATGATGGATAGGGGATGAAGGATAATGAAATATGTGGATATGAGGTGATATGGATTAATCTTGCCCCTAAGTGTAGATGCGAGTGGATGAGGGATTACACATGGTGTCTATTTTATATGTTTTCATCATGGTACTTGCCCAAGGTGCCACAAGAAATGGTTTTCACCATTGGACGAATGATTTCTCTACTTTTTTTTTAATTTTTTAATTTTTTGGGGATTTTTAGATATATGGAATAAAAAATATGGAGAAGAATGAGGATAAGTATGTGTATAAGTGGGTTTAGAAGATAGTGGGGAAATTATAGGGAGATGGAGGAAGGACTCAATCATCTAGTTCCATGGATGGTATCTGTTGAAAATGTACTACAATTGACCATGCCAAACAAATCTACACTCATAAATGTTGGTAAAATTATAACAAGTGAGATAATAGGATTTATGGCCCCTCATTTTGAGATTTATAATAGAAAATGAGATCTTAATTTTTATTTATAATATTTCATAGTAGCATGTACTAATTTTTCATATAATTATTTAATTCTAGCTAAGTTATTC
Organism: Sequoiadendron giganteum; assembly: GCA_007115665.2. Lineage (NCBI taxonomy): Eukaryota > Viridiplantae > Streptophyta > Pinopsida > Cupressales > Cupressaceae > Sequoiadendron > Sequoiadendron giganteum. The sequence continues at coordinate 341,930,749 of CM021100.1, read as the reverse complement.
TCAATAACCTTTAAATATTATTCTATTTAAAATGGACTTGTTCATTATCTCTAGTTTTAATCAAGTCCTTTGATGATCTTGCTACTTCTTTCTTACAATAATTTCATGTAAATATATGATTGCAAATATTGTGAATAATCTTGCTAGATGCACATAAAAGAGTAATGATCTCATTCATAATTATTTTATTTAGTCTTTGTATGGAAATTTAATGCACCAATTGATGATGATGAGTTAGAAATCATGTTTCTAGATGGGTTACTTTCAATTATCAAGAGTAATATGCATAAAAATAGTTTTATCTTTTAAATATATGTGCACCTATTTTAAAAATATTGAAGTTAAGATGTTATAATCAAACAATATAAAATATGGGACACCATCACTATATTCTTCCTACCCTTATTAGTTTCAAAAGTTGAATACTTTTTGAAAGGGTAGTGATACTAAGGAAAACATCAATCAAGTTTTTCCTACTAATTATTTTGCTTCATTAAAACCAAATTCTCCCAAGAATTTTGATAAGCTTCAAGAATTCATGAATGATGTGCTTCAATGTTTGTTGAGTTCTAATTTAATTATACTCCCTCTCATCCATCTATTTGATCTTGCTAAAATACTTTCTAGATAATATAATAACTAATAATTTTATAACTATCAGAGAGGTAAGGACCTCATTACTCATACTCTTGATTTAATCTTTAGCATAGGATATAAGTTATCAATGAAAATACCAATTAAAATTGCAGGGGATAAAGGTTTAATGGATATTCATTAGTTCCACCCTCTAACTATAACTCGATATAAATTATTCACATAATGTTGAGTCATATAATGATGTAGAACATGAGTATAAGGTTTATATAGAAAATTTTGTCTAATTCTACATCTCCCTTTTCTCCTATTACATTATTGATTACATTTTTTGATGAGGATATCTTATATAATAATTACTACAATTAATCATGCATACTAGGAAACTTTAGAGGATCATCAACTATTAAGTTTCTTAGTTATTTAATCCCACATTGGATAATATAATATTTGTATGGAAGAATCATTTTTTAACACTATATTCATGATTGTGAGTATGCACATTCAAAGGTTTCATTGAAATTAATTAATGGCATGTTCATCAATAATTTGAGATAAATTATGTCATTCATGGCATAGTGTGATGGTTAAATTATGGTATTGTTATTTTAACCACCAAGGTTCAAAGGTCTCCACTAGGCCATTATGATCATATGTATTGTTCCCTTGCTAATTCATTGTGCTCACACTCTTATACCTTCATATTGAAGTTGTTGGCATTCATGCCCATGTATTCATGCTCCAAACCCTCATTAGGTTGATGTTCCCATGAGATCTACACCCATATTAGGCTATTGAGCTCATGGGTTTGGACTATTTGTGTTAATGCGGTGTGTTCATATCAATAATGATGTCCCCCATTTGCAGCTTCACCTACCTTGGGCCAAGATACACATTCTTGAGGTACCAATAATTAATCTATATATGTATTAATATGTATGTGTGTGTGTGTGTGTGTGTGTGTGTGTGTGTGTGTGTGTGTGTGTGTGTGTGTGTGTGTGTGTGTGTGTGTGTGTGTGTGTGTGTGTGTGTGTGTGTGTGTGTGTGTGTGTGTGTGTATGTATGTATGTATACACACACACACAAAGTATGTTGAGATGCATTATTGAACACTTCAAAGTTGGAGCTAAAGAGCAGCCAGTTTTATGTTATGTGACATGCTCATTTGATATGTTTTGTAATACTTGAGAGGTCATGGATTGAGAAATATAGAGTTATATCTCAAGTTTTACATTAATATGTCAAATTTGTACATGAAAGATAAATAGTTAAAATTTAAAAGGCTCATTATAAGCTAATAATTTATTCTTGTCACTTTATATTAGACACATTTGCCAAAACCAATAGATTTACCTTATGAGAGAAGTGATGATATTCACTATGTATAATCTAGATACATCTTGATGAATTGAAAGGGTAGTGATACTAAGGAAAACGTGAATCAATTTTTTCCTACTAATTCTTCTGCTTCATTAAAACAAAATTTTCCCATGAATTTTGTTAAGCTTCAAGAATACATGAATTATGTACTTCAATGTTTGTTGAGTTCTAATTTAATTATACTCCCTCTACATCCATCTATTTGATCTCGCTAAAATACTTCCTAGACAATATAATAACTAATAATTTTGTAACTATCAGAGAGGTAAGGACCTCATTACTCATATTCTTGATTTACTCTTTAGCGGAGGATACAAAATATCAATGAGAATTCCAATTAAAATTGAAGGGGATAAAGGTAACAGATATTCATTAGTTCCACCATCTAACTATAACTCAATGAAAATTATTCACATAATGTTGAGTCATATAATGATGTAGAACATGAGGATAAGGTTTATATGGGAAATTTTGAGTCTAATTCTACATCTCCCTTTTCCTCTATTACATTATTGATTACATTTTTTGATGAGGATATCTTGCATAATAATTACTACAATTAATCTTGTATACTAGGAAAATTTAGAGGATCATCACCTATTAAGATTATTAGTGATTTAATCCCACATTAGACAATATAATATTTGTATGGAAGAATCATTTTTTAACACTATATTCATGATTGCGAGCATGCACATCCAAAGGTTTCATTGAAATTAACTAATGGAATGTTCATCAATAAATTGAGATAAATTATGTCATTCGTGGCATAGTGTGATGGTTAAATTATGGTATTGTTGTTTTAGCCACCAAGGTTCAAACCTCCACTAGGCCATTATGATCATATGTATTGGTCCCTTGTTGATTCATTATGCTCACACACTTGCACCTTCATATTGAAGTTGTTGGTATTCATGCCCATGTATTCATGCTCCAAACCCTCATTGGGTTGATGTTCTCACGAGCTCTACACCCATATTAGGCTACTGAGCTCATGGGTTTGGACTATTTGTGTTAACACGGTGTTTTCATATCAGGGATGATGTCCCCCATTTGTGGCTTCACCTATCTTGGGCCAAGATAAACATTCTCAAGGTAACAATAATTAATATATGTATGTATATATGTATATATATATATATATATATATATATATATATATGTGTATATAAATGTATATATTTATATATGTATATATATTTGTATATTTGTATATTTGTATATATGTATATATATACATACACATAATATGTTGAGGTGCATTATTGTATGTTTCAAAGTTGGAGCTAAAGAGCGACTAGTTTTATGTTATTGGGCACCCTCATTTGATATATTTTGTAATATTTGAGAGGTCATGGATTGAGAAATATAGTTATATCTAAAGTTTTACATTAATATGTTAAATTTGTACATGAAAGATAAATAGTTAAAATTTAAAAGGGTCATTATAAGATAATAATTTATTCTTGTCATTTTTTATTAGACACATGTGCCAAAACCAATAGATGTACCTTATGAGAGAAGTGATGATATAAACTATGTATAATCTAGATGAATCTTGATGAATTAGAAAGGATTCAAAAGAGTTTGAAAAACATTTTCCAAAACCAAAAGAGCCTCAAACTATACAACCAAAAGTTAATATTATGAAGGTCTTGATATATGAACATTTTCTAGTGATCCCTATGAAAAAATTTAAACATGTACCAAAGAAAAACAAAGATAAAAATAAAAGTACAAAAGAAGAATATTTGGAAGCACAAAACATTGTATGGAAGCCAAAGAAAGAATATTTGGTGCATTAAATACCAATCATTCAACCATAACCACAAGTTAAAAAATAAGAATAGGTAAACAATGTACCTAATGTTACACCTTTTGAGCATATTTGTTTACTAGGCATAAAGGAATATCAAGGTGAAACACATGTCATTCAAAAGGAAAGTAAGAAAGATTAAAAAGTAAAACAAGAAGAGGAAAAATGAATGGATGATAAATTTTGAGAAATTTTATTATCTAATAGTTGGTGAGCCTAAGATAAGGGTACCAAAGGTAATACCTAGAAAACGTCAGTAATTTATGAGCACCATTATGTATTTTATTATTCGTAGACACATATAGATTAGCTATAAGAAAATTATCTCTATTTTTTTCATATATGATACATTTTTTATTTTCTATTTATCCCCTGACTATTTAGCCTATATTCTTATGCCTTTTACACCCACTTCGCCGTCTATATTTGTTTCACACATTTACCCTTCCCTACTTGGGGGCATTGTTGGTCTTCACTTTTTCATCCACTAGATTTGCTTATGATTTTTTCTTTTATTTTCATTCCCCACACGGGTTTCCTACTTGATTTTACTTATCCTCTATCCCTTGTCTATGTTTGCATCGCCTTTGTTTCATTTATTTTTCTACACATATTAAACTTAATTTGTCAAGAACCATCAATATTACATTGTTATATCATACTTCCTAGAGCACTCATTGATATTATATTGGTATATCATGATACTTAGATCCTTCTCATTTCTATCATCATATTATACCATTTATTTCCTAAAATGTGGGGAAAGGGACCCCTAAAGTTCTATTGTGCATAAAACTAAAGAATCTCAATAGGTGTCTTTCCCTAGGGATTTCATTAGGAAAGATATCACAAGGTGTAAAGAATGACTTTCAACCTCAATGGTGAGTCAATCAAACTTGGATCTCAGTCCTTAGGATAGCAGGAAATATTTGAAACTAAACTAAAATGATTTGAAGCACTCAAACTAAATGAACAATGAGACCTAATACATAAAATCCGAATTATCGAAAGTAAAAAAATGGAAATGACAATTTTCTAGTAGATCTGAGAAGGTTCTGATGGCATATACCTATCACCAAAAGCTGATTTTGAGGCTTGCTAAGGGACCAATTTTCCCATGGGCGAATATTGGGTCTCAGTTAGGGCTTCCAAAATAACTTTTGATAGTCCTCTAATGATGGATCTTAGCTTCTATTTAACATAGGTCCCACTATCAGAGTGAAAAAAATAAATTATGCAACTTAGTTTTGTGACTTGACAACAATGATGACAACTTGTGCAATAATACAAAATTTCTCCTTTAAGATCTCTTCAATTCTTCATCAACCTATAATTTACACATACACATAGAGGAAAAAGTTGTTTTGTTTGTATGGGGGTTTGCCTTGGTCAAACCCTAGTTTGCTAATTAAACCTTGATAGAAAGATAATGGAAAATGGAAGGAAATGATGAATGAACAATGCTTGCTACAACTCACCACCCTTTAGTGGCTTCACTTAGAGGATTGAAGACAAACACATCACTCCAAGTATTTGGATCTTGCTTTTCTTGATTAATTTGAATGCTTGAAATTCTTGGATGCTTTAGGATCAACAATGCATATTAGCCTTCACAAGACAACATGAACACACATAAACCTAACATGATGTTAAGATCTTGATTGTTGTTGTAAATGATTGATAAATCTTCTCTTGAATGCTCTTGACAATAATATTTGGTCTTGAAATTTTGAAGGTGTGTGTTCTTGCTAGATAGATTTCAAAATGATAAAAAGACTGTATTATAGGTGTTTATCTAATTTCCCAAAAAATAGATTCCAAAAGCCAACAATTCCAACTTAGATTTGAGTCATTAAAATGTCGCCAAAATAATATTTTAAAATGGGCCTTGGCACATAAAGGGGACCCATTTTCCCATGGGTGAATGGGTCCTGGCCTATGAATCTAGGATACTCATGTTCCAAGGTGATTTAATTATTGATTGCATTTATTTAATGTTGGTTCTCCTTACAGAAAACGAGAAAAATAAGGCTTTCGAATGCATAATTTGGAAAATACGAAGCTTAATTAAGTCCAATAAATTAAGGGACCCAAACATAGTGTGAAATTATAAAGGTATACAATTTTCTACACTACATTTCATATATCTTATATGTTGATCCTAATTTGGGACATCATTCTATATATTAACCTTGCATTCACATATCTTATTACAATTTGTATTTTTTCTTACATTGAAAATTTCACTTCCTAAAGCTTCATACATTGAGCATATCTAGACACATATCACTCCCTAGAGTTACTTATTTCACTTCTCTTGCCATATAAAACTTATAAATATTTACATCTTGGTCATTTTATTGCCCATGATAAATTTATAGAGTCATCATTACTTTGGGGAAGCATCATGCCTTCCCTCCTTACACATAAATTTTAATTTTTCATATATTTCTACCATGGACATCATGCCATCCCACTAAATTTTATGCTTTCACTACCACATCCTTATATTGGTGGAATCACACCTTCCTCTTTTCTATAGATCACTCATTCATAACTACACCTTTTTACATTGGGGGTATCATGCCTTCCACTTTTTAATATACCAAATATTGATACTTACACCTTTTACATTAGGATCATTATTCTCTAATGTTTCCCATTATGCCTATCATTGATGTATCTTGGATACTTTCCCTATTATTATGGTTCCATACCTTCAACTCTATTTTAAACATTGTATTGGGCTCTTAGCTCACTATTTTTTCTCTATGCCTTGTCTCGAGAATTTGAACCATTATTATTTTTACATTCTTATTTATTGTTTCTTGCCTTTCCTTTTAGCTTCATTCCTTTTCATGGTTGATTTCATTTCTTTTCAACTTCATTTTTTTTTGTGACCTTATGCCTTTATTTATTATGTACACCATAGGTGTTTTGGCCATTGAGGGCTACATCACCATTTTAACTACCTTGAGAATGTTCAAAGCAATGTTATAATTTATTGATTCGATCTCTAACCTATATGTTCTTACCATTTTTTATCATTCTAGGTGTTACACATGTTTATCACACAATGTATTCACTATTATTTTACATGTTTCACATTTACTTACATGCTTCTATCTAGATTGATTTATATTCATGTGTAACTTTCCCTTGCCTTCAATTCCTCACATCATATGGATAAACCTAATTAAAATGGACATATAATCACTAATTTAATTTGTGAGATAGAAGCTAGTCATTATATATTTTTCCCTAATTTACAAGATTTTAATGGAGAACACATATCAAAGGACATATTTACATGATAATACATATTAATTTATATAGACTCCATCATTATATCCTTTAAGTGTAAATATTTACTTTGCATGAATTTTCATGAGTGTTGCATACTTTGAGACACATGATCATTTTAAAACTCGCAAGATGAGGGAAACATATAGTGATGAAATTTTCATATGTATTCCATTTCCCATTAGTTTTATATAAATTTGAGAAAATGTCTTCATATGTGTACATGGTAACAAATGATACCATCTTGTGTGAAGTTGGGCTCATTATCCTAGCTTTTTATCCATTTGTATACACACATCCATGCGCACTTATCCCTGCCTTATTATTTTATAAAAACTCTCTCATGAGTTTTTATTATTTATTCATTTATGATTTTTTTTTTCAACAAAAGTGTCATTTCCACACTAATTTTTATTATATATATATATATATATATATATATATATATATATATATATATATATATATATATATATATATATATATATATTACAGTCTCTGGTTCAAAAGAGAATACCGGCAGGAAAGAACCGAGAAGAAAACCTGTGGTTATAGCTAAAAAATTAAAATGTTATACAATAAGTCCCAAAATGGGTACACAAAATTTTATCAACCCTGAACCCACCGCCTATGACTCAAAATGACAAACTCTCATGACCCAAAATGACAGTATACGAATTCCCTTCAACATATACAACCTATTTTTAAGTATACATATGTTGCCCCTATACAATGTACTATATCTGCATTTTGCAGCAATTACAACCAAGTACAAAGCCAAAAAACCCACACATGTTCAAAATTTGGTATGTGCAAACATAGACTCAATCTAGTAGTTATTAGTGTTCACACCACAACACATAATAGCAAAGTAACCAACTTCCTCATGAAACAAAATTTTCATCTTTGACATCTTCAAGTGTGACCGCCAGACCCTTAGCTATGATTGTTGCTAAGGGTGTTCAAAATGACACTTTATTTCAATTATATATATATATAATTTAGTGCAATAATTTCTCATTTTTTATATTGAAAATCTTTACAAAATATTTACCTTCTTTATTGGAACCAATAAAAAATGTGTTTCATTTTTACTTTTGTTTTAAAGTTCTAGGTACCTAAGGGTGCTCATGTAAGCTACCCTTAGAGAAAACAATGTTATGGAACCAAAGAATGGGTCACATAAGTGAGGAGGGTTTAAGGACCTTGAAAAATAAAAACCTTGTTAAGGGATTAAATTATTATAATATTAAATTTGATTTATGGTAACATTATGTATATAAAAATAAAACTAGGTTTAGTTTTACTCTAATTGTCATAAGTTTTGTAGAGTGTTGGATTTAATTTATTTAAATTATGTATTTAGTCATGCTAATTTTTCCTTATATATGATATGTTCCTTTGATTGATGATTATAGTAGATGGACATGGGTATATTTTCTTAGAAGTAAATCTAAACTCTACAATTTTTGAGAATTTAAGGATCTTATAGAGAATTAAACTGGTTAGAAGATTAAACTTGTGAGGACTAATAATTCTAATGAGTATTGTTCAACAAATTTTGATAGATTTTGTGAAGATCATGGGATATAAATAAATATTAAAACTAATTATACCCCTTCGCATAATGGAGTCGAAAAAAATTAAGAGGATGTTGATGGAGAGGGCTAAGAGCATTCTCAATGGGACCAGTCTAGAATATAATGTTTGGGCTAAAGTAGTTGCCACAACATGTTACTTGGTTAATAGGTTTTCTACATCCACTCATTTTGATAAGACACATATGGATTTACATATTTGAGTATTTGGGGGTTAAGCATATGCACATGTGCTTGTTGGAGAACAAGGATACAAAATATATCTTCATTGAATATGGTGTTTGTGTGAAATATACAAGCTTTGGAACCTAATGGATGAGAGAGTTATGTATAGAATAAGTGTTATCTTTAGAGACGTCTTCTTTCATAGTATGGTAGTTAGAGAAGAGGTTAAAGAAAAGTGCATCTCAATTAACTTCAAAAATCAAGAAGATTGAACCAGAAGTCCATGAAGGATCTAAAGAGGAGAATATATTATATAGTTTAAATATTTTTGAAGAGGAAATAGAATCTCCACCTCAATCATTAAGGAAGTTCTCTTGGCAAAGACAACTACCAAAGAGGTATACTCTCCCTGATTGGATATAAGTATATATAATTTGATTATTAACATTGATAATAATAGGAATATAAATGATGCTATGAATATGAATAATTCTAAGTCGTAGAAGGTGTTCATAGATAAGATGGATGCTTTACATAAATAACACATGAGACCTAGTACCTTTTCCTAATAGAAAAAATTGTGTCGGATGCAAATGGGTTTTCTAAAGAAAAATAGGGTTTCATGGTAGTGTTGACAAGTACAATGGGAGATTGGTTGTGAAGGGTTATTCCTGGGTTGAGGAAAAAGATTATGTGATATTTTATCCCAAATAGAAAATTTAACATCCATTCAATTTCTATTGTCTCTTGTTATAGCATATAATCTTGAGGTTGAGCATATGGATGTGAAGACAACATTCTTTCATTATGATTTGGAGAAAATATTTATACGACACAACTTAAGCACTACATTCAAAAAGGTAAAGAAAATTTGGTTTGTAAGTTGAAGAAATGTTTTTATGGTCTTAAGTAATCTCCTAGAATGTGGTACCAAAATTTTGATTATTTTGTATTAATTTTGAGATTTCTAAGATCTAAACTAGATCATTGCATCTACTATAAAATGGATGGTGATCATATTCTCATTATTGTGTTATATATTGATATTTTATTTTTTGGTATGTCTTTTCTTTTAAGATAGTTTAAGATTAAGGATTTAGGGGTAGCCAAATATGTCTTAAAGAAGAAAATTAGAAGAGAGTGAATAGAAAATACTTTTTAGGATAGAGTATGTGTGTGAACTTAGTTGGAGAGGCTTAACATATTAGATTATAACCCATTGTGTGTTCCTAATATGATGGGAATAAATTTATCTATTGGATAGTGTCCAATTTCTCCTAGTGAGATTGAGGATATGAGTAAAGTATCTTATGCTAGTGTAATGGGGATTTTGATGTATGATATGATCTACACAAGACCAAGCATTTCCCAAGAAATGTGAGGCCTTAGTTGATTTATGGTTAACATGGATGAGTATATTGGGATGCAATGAAGAGGGTCTTTAGGTATTAATGGGGCATTTCTTTAGTATTCCCTATGCTATCATGGTTATCTTATATAGGATATAAATTTAATTTATATTCATGGATTTGTGGATTTAGATTGAGATGGATATGTGAACAATAAAAAGATCCACTAGTAGGTACATTTTTACTATGTTTGGTGTTACAATTAATTAGATAAGTGATAGTTTATGACTTCTTTGTGCATTACATAAGCTAAGTACATGGAAGAAAATCATGCTCATAAGGAAGCCATCTAACTTAAGAGATTGTGTTTAGATGTTAGGGTAGAAGTATGAGCCATTCTAGTTCATTGTGATAGTTAGAATGCTACATGTTTGGCAAAGAATCTGACCTTTCATACAAGGATGAAGCATATTGATGTTCAATACCATTTTATTCAAGATATGGTAAAGGATGGAAGGGTGATGCTAGAAAAAATAATATTTTATAAAATGTTGTACATACATTGACAAAGTTAATGAGCATAGGAAAACTTAAGTGGTGTTATGAGTATATGGGAATCTCAACCCCTAGTAATTATATTATGGTTTTGATACTTTATTTTCTCTTCCAAGGTGTTCGACAAGTACCTAAGAATGTTAGAAAAGATGGCTCAACCTTGTTTCTATTGATAAAATTATTAAAAAATAATTTTTAGGTTATAAAATAGAAAAACTCAATTTATGGTCTATAGAATTTATTTTTAGCTAAAATAAATATTTTAATTTGTTCAATATTGCCAAGGGGGTGCCTATTGCGTAGGTCTCTTCAAACTCTATAATTTTAAAAAATACGGCCCAATTAGCCTCTCAAATAAAATGTTATGACATCTAAAAGTTTGAATAAAAAATGTAAATACGTGTTGGACACAAAAAATTATAAGGGAGAGTTACACTTTTTTGCCAACTTATGATGTGTATTGTGACACGCCATAAGGCATCTTTGGTTGGAGATAATGAAACCAAAATGGAACATCCAATTTGGTGAGTGGATTACAACTAGGTTATGACACAGAAGGAATGTGCTATTCTTAGTTTGTGGACTCGTCTTGAGATTTAGAATTGGGGTGTCACTTTTTGGTTAGTTTTAGCATATGGTTTTTTAATTGTCATTTGATTGTTTCATGTATTGTATTTCCTATATTAGGTGTTTGAGATGAAGGTTGCAAATAGAATTTTGTAGATATTATTTAGCTATTAGAATTCATCCAAATCTCAAGTTGGTGATACTCTTATAAAAGCTTGTTATGTAAGTGTATTGTAATTGTCTTGCTTACCGAATAATACATTAGGCCACTTTGGAGCAGGGTTTTTCTCCCAAAAGGGTTTTCCCCATGTGCACGTGTTATGTTATATTGTTTATTTTATATTTATGTGTTTCTTCTTTTTATAATTATTTAAGGATTGGCATTTACACAACACCCTCCTTAGAATTTTAGTTTGGGAAGTGTTTCCATGTACCTTGCTTCCTTTCATGAACTAAATACAGTTATCCTTTTTTCATAAAATAATTAAATACAATTATCTAATAGACACTTCCAAATTATATTAATTAATCTATGACTAATTACACTTGATTGATTGCAATTGTCACAAGGCTAGACAGGTGTGATGCCCAAATGATTTTTTTGTCCAATAAAGGTCGAACCTCATTTGGCATTGACAAACCTTACTCATGACTCCCATTGCAGACAAGCCCTTTCTTGTTTTCAGACTACACCTCCAATACTCAATTGTCCAACACATGGCTTGACTTCACACACATATTGTTGAATGATAATACATGTGAATCCTTCAAACGAATCACCTTCAATCCAGTGCTCCTGACACTCCTCCTTGCACCCACTTAATTAACCTAAATTAACCTTAAATATAAAGTTTATGTCCACAAGCATATAACATATATTTCATTGTCCAAACACTTGATGAAGCTACAAATTAATTTGATTATAAAACAATAAAAACACCCTCATCGTCGACATATGATTTTCTATTTTTTTCCCAAATAATTCACTAAAGTTCATTTATAAAAACTAAAGATTTTATTTCAATTTCAATTTCAGTTAGTTTGAGGGGCGTTATAATGCAAGAACATGAAATGTCACGTGAGTTGAGGGAAAGGCCGGAAAAGCGAGAGTGCCATTCTTGTGCACAAATGTTAAATGCACATCTCATTTTCTAGATAGGCTTAGGTGGGTCACATGAAAATATAAAAAGTAGTCCCGTTTCTCATTTTATTAAATTCCCTTAAGAACCTTCTTCTTATTTTTTCCTTACTGATGGATCATCAAAATGAATATAATAATTAGCAATTGCATGTAAATGTACAAAACAAAAGTTGATATGGTTTTAAGATTGGACAAACTATTAGACTAGCACTTGCAGATGGGGGAGCTGCAAGGAATACGCCGATAGTATTATATAATTACCTAAACATTATTGACTGTCTTTGCAAAAGTTCTCTTGAATACAGGGGTACAAAATAAGGAGGAGGTGGATCAAAGAAAAGTAAATCTAAGGAAATTATGATAGAAGGCTATAAGAAACATACAATTGGGAGACATTATCTTAAATGCACAAATTCCTACACCTGGGATATTGCTTTGTTTCCTAGCAGTGACCCCTAAACTAAAACATATAACCATCACTATGTATAAGAAACATACAATAATATTTACTTTCTAAATATACACATAAATATTTAGAATCTACTATGTACCACGCATGGAGGTTTGAGATACAAATTGGTTTTGATAGCAACAACTGTGTCTATGCTAATCCTTTGTACTTAATAAATTTTCTAATTTATCTAATGCTAATTTATCTATGCTAATCCTTTGCACACAATAAATTTCTGCTTTATCTATTGATAGTGATTTTTTTTTGGGCAGCTGCACACAACGGTGTCTTAGTAATCCTATCCAATGTGGGCTTCTCAGAATGATTTTCTTTGGGAAACAAAGAAACAAGTTTCAAATTGAATAAATTTCTGCTTTATGTAATGACAATGATTTTTTTTGGGCAGCTGCACACATCGATGTCTTAGTAATCCTATCCAATGCGGGCTTCTCAGAATGATTTTCTTTGGAAAACAAAGAAACAAGTTTCAAATTGATTCTTCTCCATGTATTAGTTTCAGTCCTTTAATGCTAAGATTGCCAAAAAGGACCAAGATTCTGAGAGGAACTCATCTGCTCTCTAGCTAATTGTCTTTCTATGTCAAATTAGACAAGTAATGCAAGATTCATTGGAGAATTTATAGATTCTATTTGAAATTTGATGGAATAAACCAGCCTCTGTAGATTCTGCATGAATATACTGATACATAAATATAATTGTTTAGGATTGCAAAAGGATTATTATGGGCTTAAATATGTCCATGATTGCCTAAATGACATGCCAGATAATCTTGTGCTGTTTTAAGGTTATCCTCGATGACAGTTCCACTGGCATTATTAAATAACCATGCCATGTGAAGCTTGTTGTTGTTATTTAATATCGTACTAAGTGTTCTAACACTTATTTGGGCAGCTACACAGATCAATTAAACTAAGATAATATCTGTAAAGATTACTACAAAACATATATAACAATATGCAAACCCTTAGTGGTGCCTCAAGTTTGAATGTCTTTGAAATGCATATGGAATTGAAAAGCACAACCAAGAAAAATCCAACTTCGAAAGATTCTCCAAATTTTCTTCACAAATCTTTTGACAATAATTGTACAAAACTGGAATTGTGCAATGTTGTAATTGCATATCAGCCTTATCTCTTATCTCTTTGCAAAGCACACATCTTCATAAGGCACTTACCATCCTAAGCTATAATCCCAGAGGTCCGTAAAAACTGGAGCTGCTACCCAAACTTTTTCTTACCGCTCAAGCTAGACTCCTTAAAGGAGAGCAAACCACTCTAAACAAAACCAATACTGGAACAATATTTTAAATCTCCAATTATCCTCTTCTAGGTAGAAGATGAACAAAGACCAAATACCCACACACCAATTGAAATCCAGGAGGAAATATGTAAACAAAAAGGTAGAAAACTCTGTAGAAGGGTTACCAAATTACCCAAACCAACTTGAAGGCCATTTAACTTCACGTATGGTTTGAACCTAGAAAAATAAAAATGTGTACATGGAGGATCATGTTGTATATTTTTGTACTTATTCAATACATCAGTGCACCTCATGATCTCTCTATTACATGTCATGACTATCCACCTGGTCCTCCAAAAAACACTGTTAACATTTTCCAGTTGTCCCTTTTTCATCTTAAACATTAGGCTCTGTCAAATCCACCATAGTTTCCTGCCTGTACACTAGTTGAAAATTGAAACAGAGTAAAATCATTTATCATTTTAAAGGTTGTTTAATAGACCCAAAAAAGTTGCATTTTAATTTAGTGGACATCCATATCTGCCCAAAATATACCATTATCAGTGTATTACACATTATTATAGTTGAAACAAATCCCATATCTTTCATTTCAGATAGAAGCAAAAAAATTCTAGTGAGCTAACCATCATGACCAAGGCTACTCAAGAAAACATTGAATGGTGCTACAGTGAGGCAAGCCCCTTTACTTTTAGCTAAACGGGCAAGCTTCCAGGTCATATTTGTTTCTTCTAAGTCACACACAACATAAATAAATTGAGTAAGTTGTTTTCAAATCCTTTCTTGACCGTGTGAAGTATAATCTCTTATGCCTTTGGCAATCTATTTTGTTTTAAGCAAACCAACAAATAACTGACAGGGGGGTTTTTGGACACAAATTTATCTTTTAGCATTTCATATAACAAGTTGAGAGATTCATCAGTGTGACCCAAATTTACAAAGAAAAGCCTGTTGAAGATTGTTTCAAACCTTTAAAAATCTGATGAGTTGATAAAATTGCTAATGCTTTTTATTTGGATGTGAGAAAGGAATACTTATTTGGATGTGAGAAAGGAATACAAAAGTGGCACTGAAATCTGCTGCATTGGTATTGAATGGCATTGGGACTTTTTTGAATAAACCTATTGGATGTTCAAACTTGCAGTATATCCTCATAGTTGACTGGTTACAATTTAACATAATTTAAGTTGATCAAAATGATAAACGGTGACTCTTGACAAATCAACCGATCTACAAACTTGAGCAAGAGTTCATAATTCCCATGCATTCTCAGAATTAAGCAAGTTTCCAAGTATTCTCAATATATATATTTAATGGTGTCCCTAACAAATTCATAAGCACACAGTAGCTTAATGCTCTTACCATTCTTTAAACATATCCTGTGGATCAAAGTTAAAACACCCAATTTGAGAATAGGCAAGAACAATGAACCAAATTCAACGAGATGCAACAGCCTTAACAGTTCATCCTATTTTCATTTTACAGGAGCATACCTTGTGCCAAGAGAGTGACTTTATTCCACTCTAAAACCTTTTGATTCAAAACCTCTTTGATTCATAGTTTCATGCTTTTGTATGCATGAATCTATACAATAACCACAAATATAACAACCCTAGTAGACAGCTTACTACATAAAATTTAGCAGTGTATTTCAAGAAGATTAAGAGTAGAAGAGAAGGAACTCACGATGACCCAAATATATAACCTTTACAATTTCGAAAATAAGTTACCTCTTGAATCTTAGCCTGAGGCGTTCCCAATTCTACTTCTCTAACAACTCGCTTGATTTAATTTTAAAAGAATAATGATCCATTATGAATCAACTTATTTGGAAATCCATTGAAAACTCTAGCAGTGGCAAGACCTTGTTTTGAGAAATTCACAGATGAGTATTGTACTATAGGGGCTAAATTTTATTGAATTGGACCACAAGAAGGCATAGCAAGATAACCCTGCCTTTGGCCACTTGTCTCATGGACAAGTCACAACCAATATGCTTGTTCTTATTCAGGTGAGCAATCTGCAAGTTTATGTTGTGGGGCTGAGTGTTTTCCATAAGCTTCTTGAAGTCCTCTCTAGTTCAAGTATCTCAATATCATTTGAGACACATTTTTCTTGTGTTAAGAATGAGCTAATAAATATTGCATTTTCAAATTCATCAGTAAATGGAGAGGACCATGGGAGAATATTTTACAACCAACATCCTCTTGGGTTTAAGAAATTGTTATTCCAGCCATGTCAGTAGAACTGTGCTCATTTGTTTTATCATTTCCTTCCACCCAGACACCACAATAGAATTGTGCCTTTTATTCTTCAAATATACTTCAGAAAATTCTAGACTTTATTTGTGCTCAATACAATCTGTAAAAGAATCAAGCAAAAACCACATCAAGTAAAAGAATGTAGAGATGAACAGTAAACCAGAACCAATATAAAAGGAGTAGATCTTCAAGACAGCAGGTCATCAGCTTGTGGAAAAATAAAAAGTGGAAGTTAGCAAGCCGAGCTAATACAAAGTAAGAAAGAACGAGAAAATCCTACCAACACTTAGAAAGAACATAGCCTAAAATCGATAAGTAAACGTTGCAGATCCAGAGACAAACAACACAAGTAAATGAAAGAACAAAAGGGAGCTCACAGCAGGTAAAACAAAAAAATAGAGGTATTAAAAATGTTGCTTGTAATAGCAGGTTTGTTCCCAATCCACATAAACTCAAAGAGCTAAATTGAATGGGATACCTTGTACAACCAAACATGCATAGCTAATGTAAAATAGGGAGGAAATGGTGGATATGTTGAATATTGATGTTAAGCAACATATCATAAACCCAAGGGATATGAAATGGGTTCCAATCTTGTCTCGTCATCTAAAAGAAGAGAGAAGAACCTTTCAAAACCCTCGTAATGTCTGAAAGACCATGACATTCGATTTTTAAACCTGCCAAAAAACTCAGACAACCTTCCCACCATAAGAGCCATAGAAATACTAGAAGATTATGGCAGTTGTTGCTGTCAGAGTCCAAAGAAAGCAGTGGTGGTGGCAGGTGCGGTTTGGTGGTGAATACTGTGGTTTGCAGAAACTTTATTCTTTGCCGGTATAGGAGGGCCAACAATATAAGCCACTTCCGCCCCAAATCAACCATGATAAAGTCTCAAACCTCAAATGTCTGCACAAACATTGTCGTGGTCTCAACGATGGCGCAAAGGCAAAACGGACACAGTTTGTAGGAAAAATATTATGAAACCCAACAAGAGCATATTTTTTTAAATGAGATGAACCGAAAGCAATCTCCCTACAGCTAGGATTTTTGTAGACTTTGAAATGGGAATACGGGCTTACCAGTCTCCACCATATTTATAGCAAATGTGGGCGGTGATGAAGCAGCTCCAATGCAAGTTTAGAACAAATATCGGCAGCCATCAAGCAGCACCGTAGCAGGAAATGTCATGGGTTTACAGATAAATGCCAGCAACACAATTAGGGCTCAATCCACCTCACATCGCAAAATTATCTCTCGGCACGGCAAAATTTGTCGGTGGAAACTTTTCCCGGCGTGAGACAACTTTCCGGCTGAAGCCCGCACAAAATATAGCCTATCGGCTAAAAGATTAGGGCAAATAAAGTGTACAAATCTTAAAGAAGGTAAAATGTAAAGGTGTTTGGGTTTTTCAACATGTATTTTGTGATTATAATTTGTATAAGTACATAACTTTTATGGAAATGTATAATAGAAGTATATAATTCTTATAGAGATCCATATGAGGGATGGCACGATGCATTTCAAGAGGGAGAGTGAATGCGCTAAAAGCAAAAAATAAAAAATTGATTATACTGAGATGAGATAAAGTGTTAGATAATTTTTTAAATTGATAGAGATAAAGTGTTGATATTTTTGCTCTTACTTTCTAATTGTTGCATATGCCAATGAAATATAAAGGCAAGGGAGACATGTTTAGTGACATGACCCTTGAAATTGCAATAGATATTAAACTATATCATTTAGTGTTGCAAATGTCAGTAGTTGTCTTAGGTAAAGTCAATCACTGGGATTTGTGAATTGTTAGATTATATGTCATTCCTTACAGTTTTTGAATTGTTAGAGCTCGTGCTATCTTAGGGAGGGCCTATTTGCAACTGCCACAAGCAATTAGCATGATTCAAATATAATTATCTAGATTATTTTATATGATATAGTTGTTGAATTTGACAACCATAAAAAATACAAGTATAAGGGTCTTGAGCAAAATCTATAGACACCAACATCAACATGGCAATGTCTATGCAGGCAACAGAATGCACCGCACAAATCCGTATCCGTCAAAAGCCCATATCTGTCCGAAGCCCATATTTGTCAAAAGCCATGTATTTATCAAGGAGTTTCTTCACGCGTACTGGCAATTTAAACCCCTTGCACATAATGTCTTCAATACTTATTTTTTAATATTTTCTTTCCAAACATCAAAATAAATCTAAGTTAATTTATTTCATACAGTAAATATACATATAATATAGATTTATAATTTCATAATATATTTTTATTATATATTATATATAAAAACAAGGGTGTTTATATATAATATAAATTATATATTTAAAAATAATATATAAATTTATTATATATATAAAAGTCCTCATTTTTATATATAAAAACGAGGAATTTTATATATAATATAAATTATATATTAATAAGTAATATAAAAATATTATATATACATTTTTATTATATATTATATAAATATAATATATATTTTTTTATATATAATTAATACTATATATAAAAACCCTCTTTTTATATATAATATATAATATATAAATATAAAAAAAAAAAAAAAAATTGATACGTAAGAGTTTATATTTTTTATTAATAATAATATTAAAGAGTCTACAAGTGTTTGCTCATGCAGATACTAGATGATTCATGTGACACATACATAAAATTCTACTTAGCCCTCCATAATAACCCCCATCCCAAAAAGTTATGAGAGTCGAACACGGGAAGACCATGGCCCATCAAACCAATTCAAACCAGACCAAAAACTTCCCCATCACCACCCATCCACCACTACCAACCAGCCATTGAAACGTATATACCGATTTTAACAATACATCATAAAAACCAAGCATCATCTTTAGCCACCTCAACCCAGACCTGAACAGACTAGAAAGCAAAAAAACTTCAAACCCTAGACAAATCGGACTCACGGAAAGTCGTTCAGCTTGGCAAAGGCATCAAATTCTACTATCCATTTTATATCTTGCACTACCATGAGTCCAAAAAACCTTTTAATGTAATCCACAGTCACGACGACAATCATTATGTGTCACATTAGGGTCACACCCTTTAAATCAAGCAGAAAGGGGAAGAACTTCACCACCTCGTCTGTTTCCTTCAACAACTCCAGATCTCCAGGGTGCAAGAAACCAGTCCCTACTATGGTTGCCTTTAGCACCTCGTCTACACCCACCAACAAGTTTTTGATGAAAATCTTCTCCACCACCTCTTTGGCCCCACCTTCAGCACTCGACTATCTAGTAGAGACGCCAAGAACTTGGAGGTGATGTATGTGTTGTCTCTCCCAAACTCGGTTATGGAAACATGCCCATCACCCAACACCATCTTCACCGTTGTAAACAACAAATGATCATTATTAATCATTATCCTTTTAAGGCACTGGTATGTTATCACCCTAAAAGACGTTTGTCTGGTCTTAGCGCCCAGAGAGATGGGTGTATATGCACCAAACCCCACCACTCCTTTGGCTAACACTTTAATTATAAAATGCAAACACCCCACTATCTCTGAGAGCATCCAACCACCCATCGAAGCCGACTCAACAAGAAGCACACACCAAACACCAGAGCCAAGCTTTTTAACAATGACCACTGCTACATCCTCCACCCTATTTAAACATAAAGAAAACTCTAGATGCCCATCATTAAACGATGCTTGGCAAAGAATCACATTAATGCCATAACGCACTACACGAGAGAAGTCGTCCTCAACCTCAAATGCCAAACTACCTCCCCTACGGAAAAACACATCAACATGCAAACTAGTACCAAAATTCTGCCACCTTATCAACATGCCTTCCCTAGTAATTAGTGCTTGTACTGAGCTCCAACTAATCTCACTTCACATGGAAGCCGACCAACATTTCGTCCATTGCAGACAATTTTCTCACCACCCTTGGGAAGCTTTATATCGGAAGAAACCCAATGACACCACATCCATGTTGTCCACATCACCTGCCACTTGCCCTCCGTCGCGCTTGGAGGGTCGCCCACCCAACCACCCACTAAATATAATATAATAATTAGTTTATATATTTATATATTATTTTTTAATATATATTTTATTTTATATATAAGAGGGTTTTTATATATAATATAAATTATATATAAAAAAATTATATTATATTTATATAATATATAATAAATTTATATATGTATATATTATTTTTTAATATATATTTATATTATATATAAAAAGAGGTTTTTTATATATTGTATAAATTATATATTAAAAAATAATATAAATAATTATATTAAAAATATATTATATTTATATAATATATAATAAAAATGTATATTATATTATATTTAAATAATATATAATAAAAATGTATATATAATATTTAATATAATATAATTTTTAATATATTTTTAATATAATATTGTTATATTATTTTAATGTATAATTTATATTATATATAAACCCTCATTTTTATATATAATATAAAATATATTAAAAAATCATATAAATAATTATGTTAAAAATTATATTATATTTATATAATATAAAATAAAATTGTATTTATATAATATATAATAAAATTGTATATATAATATGTATTTTTATTATATATTATATAAATATAATATAATATTTTTATATTATTTTTTAATATATAATTTATATTATATAGAAAAGCCCTTGTTTTTATATATAATATAAAATATATATTACAAAATATATATTTATATTTATTTCGAGAGATAAATCAACGAATTTCCTTCTAATCACTCAAAATCTTCGAATCCATCAACATCATCCAACAACGCGATTTATCTCCTGACCATATAGCATTATCAGTTAAATTTTTTAAGTTAGAGGCAAAATTTCATTATCTGAATTTTTCTTTGAAGCAATGTGTAAAACACATCACTTGAAAGAGGGGAAAAATGTATACATCTAAAAATGGTCAAACCTATTAATTAATTAAATATGAATTATTTAATTAATATTCTAAGACATCTACATATAAATAAATTTAATTATTTATTTATATTGTTCACTTTTCTAATTCTAGCTTAATTATATAAATAAGTTAATTTAATTATTGACATCTTCTTCTTAATTAAATTAAATAAATTTCATAATTTGTTTATATTGATTATCATATTATTCTAAGTTTGAATGTTTAAATTCAAATAATAAATTATTCCTCCAAACTTATTCTTCATCTCACATTTAAATTAAATATTATAAATATTTGATTTAATACTCTCCTCACCTCACATTTAATTACCTTCCTTTTTCATCTCTCACACATAATTAAATATTAATTATTTAATTATGGAAGCTTCTAGTCACATATAATTAAATAAGTTAATTATTTAATTAAGGGATTTATCCTCAACTACCAACTAACTCCTCATAATTGAATTGCACAAATGGCAAATTTCCTTCAATTTTGAATGGAGAAAGTTGTGTAGGAGGAAACATTTCTCATTATTCTCTCAACCTTCCATCTTTCTTTCAATTTCCAAACTCTCTCACCATTCATCTTGATAGGTTTGATTTCGACCATCGATCTTTGCCAACTAGACTTCTGCCTCCAAAAATCTATAAATACAACCTCTTTGTGAGTTGAAAAGGATCCTAGATTTTGTGAATTTAGCAGGATGACTATAGTTGCATTTTATCTAGCATTTAGCAATCATCTTAAGCATAGCATTTCAAGTTCATAGCATCTTAGTTTTCACATCATAGCTTAATTATTTAGCAAATAGACATGCATATTGCATAAGCTCGTTCTCTAAAGTTGTCATTCTACCAAGTTGTTGCTTACACCAACTGAGAGCCAGTAACTTGCATCAAATCCTTGGAGAAAGAGGATAACGGGACGTTTTTGAAGGAGTTGTTTTTTTAAAGAGTTTGTTTTACTTTTAATTTAGTTTCCTTTGATATAATGTTGCATTGGTGTGTTGGTTTATCTTTTTAGTTAGTGCGCATATTCACACACACAAATCCTTCCCTAAAGCAAGCTCAAGATGTTGATAAGAGCGAGCTTATTTTGGATTATTATAATCCATTATTTTCTATCTGGAAGTGATTTAAGTCTTTCAAGACTTCAAGAGTCTAAGAAGAAAGAAGATAACAAAAAAAACTAATAGAGGTCTTAGTGTTGATGCTCATAATGGAAAAAAAGGAAGTGAGAATGAGATCCCTAAATGTATTGATAGGCTCTGTAAGAATCAAAAGGCCCATAACTCTCCTAATTGTTTATGACGCTCAATATGTGTAACTGGAATGTTTGAGGAATGGAATCCCCTAATAGAAAATATATTGTTAGAGCCTTTTGTAGAAACAAACCCCATGCTCAATTTTTTGTGTTTATAGGAAATTAAATTTGTTGGTTTTCAATTGGAATGTTTGATTTTTTCTTGGAAAAATGAAAAGTCTTTTTGTACTTTGCATGAGAAAGGTAAAGGAGGTGTGGCTATTCTTGTTAATCCTATGTGGATCAATTTGGTCATCCAATGGGGCATTTCTCCCTGCAATAGGCTCATTTGGATTATTTTGGAAATTGATAATAATTCCTTTTGGTTTGTGTTTTTTGTATGCTTCTAATGATTACAAAGAAAGATGTGAATTATGGAATTAGATGGCCTCCAATTTTCCTAGGGTTCCTTGGGTTGTGGTTGGTTACTTTAAGATGTTGGGATATAGAGAGGATAAGCTCAGTGGTAAGGATGGTTTCTAGAAAGGTAATGAGATTTTCTTTTGGTCTAGAATGAAAAGGTCTCTTTTTCTTACTAATCCACTTAAGAAAAAGAAAATTCAAAATAGAGATATATGGTACTTGGTGTAATAATCAATCACAAAATAAAATGATTATTCTAGATTAGATAGATTTTATGTGAGTATGAACATGTTTTGTTTTAAGTTAGATGCTAGTGGGTGGTCTTTGTCTTCCCTTGTAATGTCCCATTTTTAGCATGGGTTAGTGTTGGATAGATTAGCCTATCATCAGGTCCTCGTAGGCTAATATTGGTGATTAAAGGGCCTCTTGTGGAATTTAATGGGTTCTCCAGGTGGCAGTTGGTGGTGTTTTCTCCTCAAGTTCGGTGGCATATTTAGAGGCGATCGTCTCCATGGGTTTATGGCCTCATTTTTATACACTTGCTATTTATAGTAAGTCAGTTGGGTGATAGAGACCAACCTTATTATTTATAGTAAGGCAACCTGGTGGGCAGAGGAGTCAATGGGGTAACCTTTGGCGCTAATGGAATTGGTTAATGATGATTATTATTGGAGTTATAGTTACTTTGATCAATACTTTAATATTAATTAATTATAAAGGGGGATATTAAATGATTTAATTGACTTTATAATAAAGGGTCATTTAATGGCATAAAGTCAAATTATAAGAGACATGATGTGAGCGCCCAAATGAAGATATTATAAAGCAACAAAAGCACATATAATATTTATTATATTTTCATGATTAAAGGCATTTGGGAAATCGTGTCATTTGGGAGAATATAAAATGCTTTCAAAAAAGAAAATCATTATTCATTGTTGATTGAAACTTGTGAAATTTTAAGAGTTTGTGTGGAGGAGAAACAAGGATTTCTTGCTACTGCAAATCAATCTTGGAGAATGTGTCTTCTCTCAGATTCAAGCATTTTACAGGTGTGAAATACCACCCAAAGTTTGCTCTTTTAGGTGGCTCAACCAGAGGTCGCATTTGTGCTTCAAAGAGTTACAGGAGAGTTTCATATTCAAGGGTTTGAATGAAATATTAGAATAATGAAAATATATTAATCATTATTTTAAGAGCAAAGAGAACTACAGGAGAACTTCAATAAACAGGTGGTTGCCAAGCAAGGATTTTGGAAATTTAATTGTATGCAGCTTTGTACTAGGCATGGGGATTGGTGATAGTGATCATTGTAGGAATTTATTATCTTGTTGCTATTGTTATACTGTTGGAAACTTTATACTTCATTCTGGCATCCATTTCAAAGGGTTTCAAGGCATATCTTACCTGTGAGTTCATGATTTTTAACCCCCAAATTTTATAGGTATTGTTGTTTTAGATAATAGAGGATATTTTATGAACTGGGTTGTATATTTTGTAAAAATATTGAGTATCTAAAATGATATAAAAATCTAGAATTTTCAGTTGTGTATTCACTATGTAATGTTCAATTTTTGAGTTGAAAATTATTATTGCAATATCTTCTATTTTGCTACATTATATTGTTGTATCAAACACTAGAAATATATCAGAAAACCATAAAACAAATAAAAATAGAAAGTAAATATCCTATCAGGGGTGGGATATTTCAGTGGTATCAGAGCGGTTTCCTGCCATCCTATTGGGTGTATCAAAAATATTCAGAGTATGGCAATGGGTTACTACATGATTGAAGGAAAAACAAGGGAAGACTATGAACGAGAAGCCATCAAGATTAGGGAAGGTTATGAACGGGAAGCCAATCAACTCTTTGAGGACTATCAAAGTATGCCAAATGATTTTAAAATACAATACTCTTTTAATAGATATCTAAACTTTTTTATTACTTTGAATCCTAAAAATATTGGCTTGGTTAAGTACACTAGGAGGATGTTTTAAGGGAAAAAATTCACCTAAAGTCATGAAGATTAAGGAGACTTATACACATGCAGATTTACCTTGCAGCCATGTGACAATAGTTTTTGCACATGACACTTAATTTTCCATTGAAGACACCTTTTGGACTAGCACTTGGAAATGGGCAGTTAGCAAAGGATGGAGATTTGGTTGAGTTCCTAGAAGATGTTGCAGATAGGCATGGCGTAACTTATGATTTTATGTTTTATGATAGCAATGATAATATTGAGCATAACCATGAGTTAGCAACTATGGTGCATGAAGGGAAGGATGTTGAGGAGTCTCCCAATGTTGGCACATGAGATATGAGTGGCAAAGATGAGGAGTAGGTGGAAGAAAGGGGGTTTTAATTCGAAATGATTGTTGATGAGAATACCTTATATCAATGTGATGATGGTTTGGTAGAACCCTAGGATGATATTACCAGCACTAATGGAGTTGTGATTAGACATGAAAACAAATCAGATTGTATGTTGCATAACACTAATCTAAAATCAAAAAAATCGAGTAAGATTGATAGGTCCTAGGATAGTTCTTCGGATGTATATGCTTCTATTCTGAAAGAGGAAATGAGAAGTGAGGATGTCAAATCAGCAGCCTCTAACTTTTTATTTGTGTCATCCTATGAGGATCTTGAGACCCGTACTTTTGATGTGGGTGAGTGCAATGTTGATAGCACACATGATGATGTTTTCCAATCGGTTAATGATGGTGATTCAACATCCTATCGTAGTGTTGATTATAAATCAAAAATTTTGTGTGGAAACGATATGTGTTAGGGGTCTCATCATTTGGCAGGGCAATTGAAGGTGAGTGAAGGCATGATTGCTTCATCCATAGAACACTTTGATGTTGCTCAACAATTGTTAGCAAACTATTGTTGGAAGACTCCAGGAACACATGAGCACTTTAATAGTGAACTTTCCTTTGCAAAGTTTCAGGCACTTGGAGATGCATTGGGGGTAATGAAAAACAATCACCTACAACTACTTCAAACAAAGATCATCTTCTCATGCTTGATGGGATTTATTATGATGATCTAAAGGGGAAAGAAGAGGAGGTTAACGAGATCACTCATGAGCTTGAGGTCATCATGGACTCTTTGTAGAGAACTAAATTGGCCCTTCAAGAGTCAAAGTCACAGATTGATGAGCTTACCGTGGAGTTGAGCTCGGTGCAGTCTTCATCACCTATAGATACAATTCAGATATCTATGACAGCAATCGGCGATGAGCATACATCCATGGGTTGTGATAATGTGCATAATGAGGATGTGGCAACATCTATTTCAATTACAGGTGTAGATGACACATATGGGATGAGTACTTTGGATGAGTTTAGCAGGGAACAATGTGTTACATCTGGTGTTCTTGAGGATAATCCCATCTTAGATGATGTAGAGAGTTGTGTGACTGATCACAACGTTGTTCCATCTTTTTCACAAGAGGTATGCAGGGCGTCATCTAGTGGGGAGTTTAGTACTCATGTTGATTTGTTCCCCTCTCTTGGAATAAATTCAGGGATTTTATCCCATGTAGCTGATTTGGGTTTGTAGACATCCAAATTTGATCACTTCCATATGATCAAAATCGTCTATTATATTCATCTATTCCATTAACGGTGATTAGATAATTTATTTAATCATTATTTCATTTTTTGCCTAAGGTTCCTAAAGTATCTAATTAAATAAATTAAATACTTTACCTTACACCCTGTTCTTCTCTAAATTAAATAAATATGACAAATTATTTAATTTAATTTTTTAACCCATTTAAATTAAAATCAATTTTTAATTCCTCTTTTCTCTCTCCTTGTAACATTCTCCATAACCCTCTTCTAATCCGGATTAAATTAATTAATCTGTGATTAGGATGTGCACCACTTAATCTTGATTAAGTGTCACATCCTCCATAATCTCCCACTTGCCTCTAATCTCCCATTAATTACCTTAATCATGTGTTTGCACAACCTTAATCAGAATCATTAGCCACATTTGGCTTACCTTTTCTGGTCAACCTTCCCACTTACCATTTTTGATATGGACTCCCTTCCCCATGTGAATTTTTAATTCACATTTATTCAACCAAGGTTCCTCTCTTCCCCATGTGAATTTTTAATTCACTTTTATCTTTCCAAGGTCTTTCCCATCCCCATGCAAGATTCTAGAAGCCTTGCCTTGTCACTTCACATGTGCCAAGGGCTTCTAGAACCTTGGACTTGTCACATCTCCCACATGTGACAAATCTCCAGCTTTTTGGAGATCTCCTTTTATCCAATGAATCCTCCATTAAATTTATTCTTCCCACACATTTCCCCTTTTTTCATGGAGATTTTTGAGGAATTCTAAAATTCCTCAAAAGTCTTTTTCATCCTCATTTGGGGACAAGAAGCTCATTTTTGAGGAAATCTTCTCATTCCCCAAGGTACCTCAAAGGTACTTGTCCTTCATCCACCTCATGTACTTCCCTTCCACCTCTTGTCCTTCTCTTCCACCTCATTTCCACATCACTCCACCTTAGGACATCTCACCCTCCACATGTCAAGATGTGAGGGCTTGTGAGTCCTCAACTCACCATAGCCCTTCATCTTGATCTTTGTTGGATCAATCCCAATCGTTGAATTCTCTAGAGAATTCAATTTGGCCTATAAATACCCCTTCAATTCCTTCATTTTAGGGGATCAAGTCTTTTGCAAATAACTCTTGCAAAATTGTCATTCAATCTCTCATCCATTTTAGCATCCATATTGCATCAATTCATCTTGCATCCACTTCATTTTCATTGCCATCCAAGGGGCACACAAGACTTCAACATCAAGGGCCAACCAAGGAAGCAACAACATGAAGGTATAACAGCAATTTATTTATTTATCTTGCTTTCATATTGTTCATTTTCTTAGGCTAATCATTGAGGTGCCCTATTATCTTGTTGTTTCTCTTTATTGCACTATTAGTTTTATCTAACATCTCACATTTTAGGAAGCAACATTTTATTAGGATCACATTTCTGGCACGCCCGGTGGGACCCACAAAGGGGTCTCTTTCTTTCACATTTTTTGTTGTTTGCTTGTTTGCAGATTCAGGTCGCAGAGGGGCGAACTTGCCCTCCCGGACGCCGCAGAGGGGCGACCTTGCCCTCTGTTTCTGACTGTTTTCTGCAGAGAGGCGACCCTGCCCTTTGTTGTTTTCGACTGTTTTCTGCAGAGGGCGACCTTGCCCTCTGTTTCTGACTGTTCTCTGCAGAGGGGCGACCTTGCCCTCTGTTTCTGACTATTCTCTGCAGAGGGGCGACCTTGCCCTCTGTTTCTGACTGTTCTCTGCAGAGGGGCAACCTTGCCCTCTGTTTCTGACTATTTTCTACAGAGGGGCGACCTTGCCCTCTGTTTCTGACTGTTCTCTGCAGAGGGGCGACCTTGCAATTTGTTTCTGACTGTTTTCTGCAGAGGGGCGACCCTGCCCTTTGCTGTTTTTAACTGTTTTCTGCAGAGGGGCGAACCTGCCTTTTACTATTTCTGACTATTTTCTGCAGAGGGGCGAATCTGCCCTTTTAGACTGTTTTTTGACTATTTTTTGCAGAGGGGCGAACCTGCCCTTTTACTATTTCTGATTATTTTTTGCAGAGGGGCGAACTTGTCCTTAACAACACATTCGAGAGGGTAAAAAGGGGCACTTGAACTCTATGTTTGTCTTCTTGCTTTTGTTGTTTCATGCGCTAATCCTCTAATCTTGTTTGGTGGTGAGTGAAGTCAGATTTGTTGCACATCACAAAGAAGGGCAAGAAGATAAACAACTAACATTTCCTTGCAGGACCTTCCTTTTTATTCTGATTTTTAAAAGTCTTTCCTTGCTACTTTATCTAGGTACTTAGTATAAGTAGGGGAAAGTAATATTTGTTGTTTGTTGTGTCTATTTTACTTATTTTACCTTAAGGGGGCATTAGTTTGTTTTCACCTTCCTCCTTTGCACGTTGTGCAAATCTGAAGGGGGTAGTTGGAAACAATTAGTGTCATCTTCTTAGCGGGACCTGCTTGGGGATTTCATCACCCCAAGGGATGATCCCAACCACGCGTACCGGCGGGGTATATAAAGGGGGGAGAGCCAAAGTTGTACCTCAATCCAGTTGCGTCGTAATTGGCGGAACGTCGAAGCTAGGGTGATACCTAGATAGACATGAAGAGTTGGTCCGAGTCTTTCAGTATCTCGCTGGGGCTCCCGACTCATGCTTGTGACGGACTGGTGTTCACGGTTTGTGCCTCACGTACCGAGCGTATATCGAGGACTCCTTAGAAACCTTGTTCATCCTAGAGTAAGACTTTTGCCGACCGTACCCGTTAAACATTAATCATAGGATTGTGCTTGTTCAAAGTGTCTTTTTGTGAAGAACCAGTAAATTTTGGTAAGTCAAACTATCATTAAACCATTTTAAGTCCTTGCCAACATCCCTTATCCAAACCAAGTTCAAATTTCCACTGCAGAGGGGCGACCTTGCCCTCTGTTTCAGCCATTTTCTGCAGAGGGGCAACCTTGCCCTCTGTTTCAGCCATTTTCTACAGAGGGGCGAATCTGCCCTTTGTTGTTTCAGCCTTTTTACTGCAGAGGGGCGACCTTGCCCTTTGTTTCAGCCATTTTCTACAGAGGGGCAAATCTGCCCTTTGCTGTTTCAGCCTTTTTACTGCAGAGGGGCGACCTTGCCCTCTGTTTTAGCAGTTTTACTGCAGAAGTGCGAATACGCCCCGTTGAACGGCCAATTTCACCCGTTTGATCATTTTGAACCCCCATTCGTACCCCCAAAGCCTTTGTTTGACCATTCCATCATTCTAAACACTCATTTGACCAATCCAAACCTTTATTTGGCCATTCCAAGCCCCCGTTCACCCCTCCTAACCATCTATCTATCCAACCTGAATATCCGATTACCCGTTCCAAGTGGCCATTTCCCTGTTCCAAGCATCCGTCAACATTTTCTGAAAATCAACGTTTCATCAACCAGACTGCATAAGTGCTTCTTAGAACATCATTGGAGTCCATATCTATCATCAAATCATCCATCCCAGTCATCTAGACTTCATTTTTGAAATTTGTGATTTTTATGCCAAAACTTCCGAAGGCCATAACTTTTGACTCGGATGTGGGTTTTGGCTGAAATTTTACGGGTGGTTGCATTAGGAGCTGGCATTTGGATTCCCAATGGACTTTTGGATCCTGCTTCAACACATTTTCAGAGCCTCAAACTTTCATCTTGACCCTCAAAATCATAAATTAGCATTTTTTTTTTTCAATTTTCCAGTTTTTGACAAACTGTTTCGTTAATAACTCTGAATGCATGTCTCATATTTCCGATGTTAGTTGGAAATTCATCCTATCTTAGTATTGGGTATTTTGTGGAAAAAATTGGACTCTCAAACGTATGCCTACGAAGTTTCCTAAAATGGCAAAATTTGATAATTTTTGAAAACTGCCAAATTTGGCAAAAATTTGATTGTCAACACCTTACGTCCTCTAGTTAAAACCTATGATCATGTTTTCAAATCAATCCTATCATATCCTATGATCCAATCCCAATCTAAGCCCCAATTCAGTTATAATCTGAGCGTTAATCCCATCATCCTAATCTGAGTTTTTATTCAATCCCAATCTGAGCTTTCATCTAATCCCCATATTAGCTTTCAATCCATCATAGTTCTCTATCCATCATCTATTCTTTCCTTCTAATCTATATCCATCATGAATCTTTATCCCCCTCTCACACGACCAATAATAGTAGTCAAGGGGAATCCTAACTCCGTTGATGACGATAACGAAAATCTTGTTGATCATGAAGATTGTTATATAGATTCCCTTGACGCTATCATTGCTAGCAAGCTCTCTCCAACCGCCTCCAAAATCCCACTACTTCTTCAAACTATCCCACCATGCCTTCATCCACATCTAATAACGGTTCTTATGCTACCCTTGACAAGGGATATCCAACATCCTCACCATCGACATATTCATCATGTCCTCCCTTTCAACCTCTATCCTATCCAACATCCACTTCCTCTTATCCTCATCATCATCAATCCCAATACCTCTACCTCAATCCCACATCCCAATCTTCTCATCCTAATCCAACACCTACACCTTCCTATCACAATCTACCATCCCAATATTCCTCCTATCCTAATCCACCAACTCAATCCTCTCATCCTAATCTACCATCCATATCCTCCTACGCCAACCCACCATACATGTCTTCCTATGGTGGTCCACCACCTCAATCTTCCCATCCTAATCCAACACCTACACCTTCCTATCACAATCCCCCATCCCCATACCCTTACATTAATTCCACATCTCCCCATTCTAATCCTTCATCTACATCTTCCTACTATCACTCCCCATCCCAACCTAATCCAACATCCACATCTTCCTACATCACTCTCCCTTTCACCGCATTATATCTTAATCCTCCATCTAATCATAATCCTACATCTCCTCCAACCACTCCTAGTACTCCATCTAGTCCCATCCCTTCATCTAATCCCAATCCTCCATCCATTTCCATCCCTTCATCTAATCCTAGTCCTCCATCTAGTCCCATCCCTTCATCTAATCCCAATCCTCCATCTCCTCCTAGTCCTACATCCATTTCCATCCCTTCGTCTAATCCTAATCCTCCATCCATTTCCATCCCTTCATCTAATCCTAATCCTCCATCTCCTCCTAGTCCTCCATCCAATCCTAATCCACAAATCCCTAACCATAATCCTCCATCTCCTCCTAGTTCTACATCTAATCCTCCAATTCTTAATCCTAATCCTCATCCACACATCCACTCATATAATCCTCTAATTCTTAATCCTAATCCTACATCCAATCCCATACCCACATCTAATCCTAATCCTCCAACCACTCCTAGTCCTCCATCTAGTCCCACCCCTTCATCTAATCCTCATCCTCCATCTCCTCCTATTCCTCCATCCAATCCAAATCCATCAATCCCTAATCCTTCATCCATTCCCATCCCTACATCTAACCCTAATCCCACATCTCCTCCTAGTCCTCCATCCATTCCCATCACCCTACCTAATCCGACATCTCTTCCAAATGTCACCCAAGGACTCATGCAAGAAGAGCCACCATGCCCTCCCACTCTACCATGTACTGTCACTAGTGATGAGGCCCTCCTCTATCCTACACCTATCCCTCTCATCACCATTCCTACCACCATCCAAATGATTGAGCCGGTCAACCCCATAGAATCCATTGAATCCCCATATTCTACTACTTGATCCACCCAATCCATTGAAGACATCCAATCCCCTCCTCCCACTCCTAATATTCACAAACTTCAATCCAATGACCTTCATGAATCCTCCATCCTCCTCTCTCCCCCAATTGAGGAGTCCCTCCAACACTCTTCCATCATCATACATCCCACACAAGATGATTCATGCCAAGAGATGGATCCAAAGCATACAAGCATATCCCCTCCTCCAAATCAAGATCACTCCATCCCATCTACTCCATCTCAAGAACATAGTCCTCCATCCATTTCATCTCATGATCCATATCCTCAACCAAGTCATGATCCTATCCTTCCATCCACCCCATCTCAAGATCACACTATCTCCTCCACCCCATCCCATGATCCCCTTTGCATTCAAGATCCAATCACTCCATCTCATGAGCCCTTATCATCCACTACCATAAATCTAGATCCTATCATACTCCCAAATTCCTCTCCTGATCCCTTATCACTCATTCCTCCTGATGCGGCTATCCCCTCATCTCCATCGCATAATCCTTCATCACTAATCCCAACTCCACTTTTGTACCACCTTGGTCACATTACACTTATCTGTGGTGGCCTTCTTACAGAAGCAAAACAAAGTATATCCACCACCCATCCTCCTTCACCTAATAATGCAATCGCATCATTCTTCCAAAAGAATAAGCATCCTACCATAGATCACATGCTACAAAATATGAAC